>PPNA03000001.1:600000-1102252 GCA_003708055.3 Torulaspora maleeae | reverse complement strand
CTGCTCCTGAAGAACAGAGAAGATGCGCGGGCAAGACAAGAGGGTCACCAGAGGACAAGAGAAAGCAATTGAGGAATGCTGTGCGGATGGTGTGGAAGAGATTCTCGTTACTAATCTATAGATAACAGTGGTAATACTGTTGATCAAATCTACATGGCTTATCGCCTCAGTGCTTTTTGCTAGCTTGAGGCGATACGGTAATGATCACTCACAGGTTGATAGCTGGTTCCTTAATTTTTTCAAATCTGAAATTGTGGTTACAGATCCACCGCATAAAACAACGACAATAATGTCGCTTGGTTTTAGCTCGCAACTTAGTAACCGTTCTAAAGTATGAACATCATAGCAGAGTGACAACGAAGCTGCACATGCCGGTTCAACTAGAATATTCTTCTCGCCGAGAAATTTGAAACATGTCTCAACTGCTACAGTGTCTTCCTGTGCAAAACACCTTGTTTCATATTTAAAGGCCTTCTCAAGTGAATCTTGAGCTATATAGGAGGAACCCAATGAGGAGGCAACACTTTTGATCTGATCTAGTTTAATCGACTTTCCCGCTATTAAAGACTTCCCCATTGCGTCTGCCCCGACTGTCTCAACTGCTACTACTGGAATTTTTTCAGTAAGGCCATGACGCTCCAAACCGGAGATCACACCATTGTAAAGTCCTCCGCCTCCTACACTGCAGACAACTCCCTTGACATCATGAAGTGATCTTCCGTCTTCCAGCAGCTGCTGAAGAATTTCATCCACCATGCTAGAGTGGCCTTTCCATATCTGCTTGTCATCGAAAGGATGGACATAAAGCGGCTTTGCATGATCTGGAAGGTCTTTCATGACCTTTTCTCTCAGGTAATCATCCGCATTCTGCCAGTTTTCCCCATGAAGGATAACAGTTGCTCCTGCTTGCTCAATCTTAGTGACCATATGCGGCTTGGTACCAGTGGGAACGACAACAGTGCAGTTCGTGTTTGCCGTTCTGCTAGCAACCGCAGCAGCCAGACCCGCATTACCACCAGAGGAAGCATAAACATGTAGTGCCGATCCCTCAGTTTTCGCCTTTTCTGCCTCGCGGCTGATAAGGTAGCCTATACCTCTGGATTTGAAACTTCCAGCCGGTTGGAGGAACTCGTACTTCAGAAAAAACTGAGGTCCATTGTTATCTGCCCCAACAAAACTGTGTCTGAGCAGGGGTGTTTTTACGTAGTAGCTCATGTCGCTGAAGAAACATGAACCCATTTGGCGGCGATAAGTGTCTCAGTCAGTTAACTGAGAATGCTCTTGAGATTGATACCTTTTAACGTCATGAGATTCGGAGGAGTGTAAAGATCGATGACTCAGCACTCTTGGCACAGCATCCGATTACCGATTAGATAGTAGGTAAACCCCATTGATAACGCGGATTGGTGCATTGACAGTTCTTTTTCACGTAATTAATGATAGAACGATGGTCTACAGGAAAATATAGATAAAGCGCAGCCAACAGCACCGCGATGAAAAAGAAATGAAATCGATAGTTTTCCACGCCCGGAAACAGTTGAAATGAACAAATACCGTGTGAAGAGATGCCAAGAAGTGAACTAATCCTGAAACTTGAAGATGCGATTACCAAAGCGATTACCACACCTGGTATTCCTCGAAGTATTCTATCACAGAATTGGGTTTCTTGAGAATCAATCGAGCGGTTTCATTCCTCACTGAATCTACAAATGCTGGCGGTCCACAGCAGATCACTGCCAGAGACCCAGCTTGTTCGCTTGAGTCGTCTAATAATTGCGTGAAGTTCGGTCTTCCCTGATGGAATGAGGCGAAGCCTAGCTCGGAAGCAGAGATATCTTCTGACCCTGTGTTCTCGGGAGAAGGCGACTTTTCTAGTTGTTTTTCATTTTCTTCCTGCTTCTTGACATTCTGATCTTCATCACTAGTGACAGTGGATGAGTTCTCTAGGGGTGGCAACTTTGAAGTGTCATATATATGGACATCAACGGCCTTATCTTTCAGAACTGCTAGTTCCGGCTTAAACGCGTCTAATGGCTCAAAACCTTTAGTGGTAGCTACAAGCTGTACTGTTTTCTTTCCACTGGCGGCACAAGTTTTTCCCAGGTCAATTGCATGATAGATAGGACCTGGCAAGCCGACACCTCCACTTAGCAGTAAAACGTTGTCGAAACGTTGGAGTGGTGATGAGTGACCATATGGCCCTTCAACGGCAACTCTCATCGAAACCTCTCCACCGTTTTTAACCAGAAACTTCTTGAGGTATTTGGTAACACCTTTCTTCTCCTTAAAGACGATGATCAACTCACCGTCTGTAGAACAGCTATCCATGACAGTGAATGGATGTGATTGCCAGAAGTACCAGGTGTGTAGAAAGGAAATGAAAACGTACTGTCCAGGTTTCGCATTCCATATTTTGGAAGACTTGGGTATAGTAACACGAACTAAATCGTCGCCGATCAGGCGAAGTTTGGCGGTTGGGAATCCAAAGAAGCAGAGTCTGATAATTCTCACAAATCGGTCTAGGCACCATATAGCTATAGCAGCATAAATCCATTCAATACCACTGAGTTTCAGAACATGTTGCCAGCAAGCATAAAAGAATAGAGCGCCCAGTATAATGTGTATCAGTAAGAAGCTCTCGTAACAATGCCTTCTAAAATAAGCGAAAGAAGTCAAAAGAATCGCACCCCCAAACACTAGGGCCACAATACCAAATTGCCAGTATACACGTTTAATCACCCTAGCATACGTCCCCTGAAGTATAACATAACGAGTGTACGCAACCGCATGAATCACGGCATCCAAGAACATAATTCTTCCAACCCATTTATGAAAAGTAATGAAGGAGGTGTATGGTATGCCGGAGATCATTTCCAGAAAGTTATTTCGGCCGGCAAATAATACGATAAGTGGGAAATGAGCAAATGACAAGACTGCGCTTCTGTCCCCCACAAAACGAGCAACCTGTAATGCGCGGCTTTTGAAAATGATGTTGTATGGATCGTACCAGTAATTGCATGCCATAAAAGCCGTGTGTAACGCGAGGTATCCAACAACGACCAACGATTCGAACCTTGTTGGAAGATAACCTGTAATGATTTTGAAGTACGTGAAAGGCTCTGCATGTTTCTCACCTAAATTTGGGATCAGACCGTATCCCCGCAGGTAATTGACAACTTTTAGCTTTAGTAAGGTCTCTTGTAATGGTGTCCGCCTCAAAAGCCTATACATGCCAGCTAAAAGCATCACGCCCACGAAATACGCACATAAATAACCTCCAAAATAGTTCCCAATATCACGATTGTAATAGTAACCATGATAAGCATTATAATAACCCTTTCTCAATTTAGTGTTTACCTTGACGGGGTAAGTAATGTTAGCACCGGGGATCTGCTGGTCTTGTATAAATAATGTTCCGTTGTTGAAAGAGCTGAGGAACTGAGCATCAGTGAAGTTTGTAACCTTACTCAAGTCACAAAAAGCCCTCACATTCTCAAAACTGTCTTGAAAAGTCTTGTTCGAGTGTCCATGCTCTTTGATGTTTTGGTACATGCAGTACAGAAAAGATTCAAAAGCTGGCTCATAATCGCATGTGTAATCTCCTCCCTTGGGAAGCTTGAATTGCCACGGCAATTTTCTCAGGCCAACGTAGCAGGAGTAAAGTGAGATTCTCTTGACATTATCCAGTAAAACTGTTGTATCAGGAGCTCCTGCTGCCGCTAGTTGAAATAGCAGTGTGAACACTACAAGCGCCTTCTTGATCAACATCCGGTTTGATTCTGATTCTTTCAGTTGAATTAAAACGGGGAAATATTATCAATTGTTGTACCAAACGGCTTATATAGGCCATCATACCAATAGAACTAACCTGGATCATTTTTTCTATACCGATGTTTCCAAGTGACGGCCATCGAAAGATTCGGTGAGTAGTCATTGCACCCGAATTTACCGTTGGAACGATCCCAATCACGCTGGTCCGCCAAGACTTTGTCTGAGAAACAGAGACCTTTGCCACGGATTCCTTGCTTGTTTCAGATTTGGAAGAATAATCATCGGGCTATATCGGAATAGGGTGCAAAAACCTAGCCGCCAGCATGGAATTACAGGAAACAAGTAAAGAGCCATTGTGAAAAAACTGGAATCTCTGTTCAATATTACACCCAGGATACCTGAACGGACGTCAGGTCGGTATTATATGGGCGTACACTTCAAGTCTGAAAATTCTCTTAAACAATACTGACTTGTTTTGCACCGCTTTTTTTTTTTATTCATCGCGCCGTGCGCTCCAAAGAACTATTTGGGACCCTTTTCTGTTTTGTTCACCGTTTAACCTACCTAGTTTCTCCCCAACCCGCACAAAAATCAACATGGCTCATCTAAACGTCTTAAGTTAGCGAGAATTTCCACTCGAATGCTCATAGTTTTTTGCTGCTTGACGCAGTATCTGGCGATTCCTCCAAATACTTTCCATGAGAATCATGTGGATGGCGGGTGCTGTTGATACCATATGATCGGCTTAAACAAGTAACACTCAGGGCCATCTCCACTAGTGAGAGTTGAGTCTTCTTGGGAGCTGCATTGGAGTAATCATGATCATTAGCCAATAAGAAACTCGCATCGGAACCATTGTTCGCTCGTACAAGTGATTTAAATGCTCAAAATTCAGGTGCAACATTTTTTCTACGACTTGATCGATTTGTAAAGGATGTGTTCAGAGCAGTTCGAGTTCTTTAGCAGAAAACACAGGCCTGGAGGAAAGCAAATGGGAAGTTGAACTATACATTGTCAGAAAGCTCTGACAAATGTTTCTCAGAGGATTCTATAATTTTCTTTGCAGAATGCCCAAGACGATTGAAATGATTCACTTGCTATCCGCAGATGAGAAATTACCCACAACTTGAAAGCATGCTGATCAAACTTTGCAACCGATTCAGTTGCATGGAGTAGCGATACCTCTATTTTCTTACAGTAGAGCGATCACGTTCAGTTTAAAGGAAGAGCTTTCAGGGTGGAATTTCGACTTCGATGAGATATCTCGTAAAGGCTCCTTATGAAGGTTATTCCAGATGACAGGTCAGGTTTGCAAAACTCTGACGGTCAAATTCTAATGTTTGCATCTTTTGCTGGGCATCATCTTTAGCAAAGCTTGCAACACCACAAGTAGAGGACAACGTTGCGTTCGCTTAGCGAGTTGTACTTTCGACGAAGAAGCCAACGATTAGTGAATTTTGTCACCGTGGCTGACGTCAACAAAAGCGACTTGAAGAAATGGTGAAAAGCGTTCTGTCTCAGAGGATGACTGAGCACTTACTTTGCCGACAAAAGGTCTTGGCAAATCGAGAGCTGCAATCGCAAACTTTTTTAAAGAGTACGAACTATCTTGGGCACAATCCCTTTCATTATACAACACTAACCATCGCCGCGTGGGAGAACAAAAAAGTAGATCCGCGCCGCGCAGCGCCGAGATCATTGTTCGTTCGGAAGTTCTACACTTCTTGCGTCGATGGTAGAAACTCAACGGTCGCTTCGTATGGTTGAGATGGATGCTGTAGTCATCCTTGAGATTCAACTGTTGTTTTTCCAGAGCGCAGACCTTCTTCTCTCAGCTCTTAGGGAATAAAGAACTTTGTAGAAGAGGCCGCTAAATGCTAGTATAGTGGGTCTCGTGGTACCTACACACGTCATGAGGAGATTCTGATACAACATTCCTAGGCAGAGTTCAACCAGTATGCTGTGCTTCTAGAATTGGGCAATAATTTATTACAACTGGTTGTTTTCTGTGAGTCCACTCTGAGCCATATCGAGGGGCTTTGGAACCAGGAATAACGTTGAATTCATGTACCGCGATGCACAAAGCCAGCGCTTTCGACGATAAGACAACACAACAGATGATACGACTGGATGCTTGATCTTTACTTGTAGGGATCGTATAAATCATCAAGATCTAACTACTTGCTTCAGCATCAACCTATATCCTTGAATAACGGTTTGAACTACTCTCTTGTAGTGCCACTTACCTCACCCTCCGTCGAACGACTAGCGTTCTCGATGAATATATCTTCGTTTTTCTTTGGGCTGTCCTCCAAGTCGAAACCTGATGCGTTGGAACCCTCCAGCTTGCCGTCGCTCATAGCCTTAAGCTGTCCGTTTACGATAGCATGAGCCCTACGAGCTGGAACTCCCTTCTGGAATAGTTTGTCGATGTCCTCCAGTGGAATACCCTTCGTTTCAGGAACAAAGAAGTAGACGAATGGGACCGAGAGAAGTGCAATACAAGCAAAGAAGAAGAAAATACCATAACGCATCGAATGAACCATATTGGTAGTCAGTCTGGTCATGATGAAAATAGGCACCCAGGAAACTGCAGCATTTAGGCTTTGTGTGAAAACTCTGATATTCTGCTCGTAGACCTCTGCGGCCCAAACAAAAGGTCCTCCGGACCATGCCAAAATGAAGGAACAAGTCCAGAGATACATCATCGCTATGGCGGCTTTTCCTCCCGGGCCAGGATCGACCCCAGCTTTTGTGGGGTCCACAACTTTCAGATACGCCCCAATGTACCAAAAGAAAATGGTGCAAAACGACGAGGACACAAGGAAAGCCACCCGTCTACCAAAGCAGTCCACTATCAGAAAGATATAAATGAATGTGCAGATAAATTTGCAAACACCGAACAGACCAGATGAGAATAGACTGGCGTTTGTACCCTTGACCCCAAGGCTCTTGAACAGCGTAACACTGTAATAATTCAAAGCTTGAATACCCATGAAGTTCTGAAACAAAAAGAGACAGCATGTTATTCCTAAACGTTTGAAGTACTTGTTGTTCCTGATAAACACTTCTCTTGCTGGGTCCAGGATACCAGTTCCCACGGTTTTGTTTTGAATCTCAATGGATTCTTTGATTGAGCTAATTTCCCATTCGACGTATTCCGAGTCCACAGGCAGATTTCTCAACCAGGTTAGATTTCTAACCGCTTCTGAATTACGTCCCACCTGAAATAGCCAACGAGGTGATTCAACCATAACTAACGAGGCGATGAAAAACAATGCAGCAGGAATCAATTGGACAGCTAATGGAATCAGCCACTGTTTGTTTCCAGCTGGCACGTGCTCTACAACACCATAATTGATCCAGAAACCGACAAGATCACCAACTCGCCAACCAAGTTCATAGAGTGCGACAATCTGTCCACGGATGGGGGACGGGGAAACCTCACTCAAGTACACAACTGTCAAATTTGTCGATGCCCCCACAGTTAAACCAGTTAGCACACGTCCAATGTACATCGGAGCTAGGTGACCCTGCACGGCTGCAATCATCACTGCCGCGCCAATAGCACCTACGGCAGAGAACACTATCAGCCCAATGCGGCGACCCCAATAGTGTGCTAATGGGTAACCCAGTAAAGCGCCGAAAAATGCAGCTGCGTGAAAGCATGAAATTATGTTGGCTGTCGTGTCGTCTGCCTCGGTGGTATTGAGTTTGATGCCAAAGTTTGGTAGAAAGTGTGGGTTGGCTACGGTACCACCAATAAATCCACTGTCATAGCCGATGAGGACCGATGCCGTCGATGCCAGCACCGCAGTCGCATAGATCCTCCAATTGTAAACCTGAGGTGGCGTTGGCCGCTCCTCCACTTTGGCGAATAAGTTTTTGATTTTGATGCCCTTCATTTATCTTGGCACTTCCTCTACTGTTGAACAGTTCATGTGTAGAGATTCCTATTCCTATTCCAATTACTGACAAGTAAGCTCTTTAAATATGGCAGCTGATCATCGTGATGTATGTTGTGAATTGGCGCCAGCTCTCCGGAGGGACGGAGTGTCCCCTCTATCCGGAGATAGTAGCGGATTTAGCACCCTTGCTTCCCCTCCTCCGCAACTTTCGGAGTTGACCCCGCGCGGACTTAAGCCTTTCAGAACCTGTTAAGCACCCACTGAAATCGGAGCCTGAGGCAGACGCACGGAGTAATAGAATTAAAGTTCAGGTCTATAAGACCCTTGGCAAAAATCTGGGGTAATCCCGCTGTTAACTCCGGTTTGGTGGCCGTTGAGCCTTGAGACACCCCACCAGCTTGTGACCTGAATCAGGCGTAATAACAGGGATGCATGTGTAGGGGACGAACTGATCATCACAGCTTTCTAGCTGAGATGATCACTGGTTGGTTGCTAAGTGGGTGTGTAGCTTTATCATACAAATGGCGTCTTGGGTCACAAAACTTCGTGTAGTAGATGAAAATGAAATGAACAACTAGTACTCTATAAATTAAATCATCGTTCTCCTAATCGGTAAACGATGATTTGCTACGTAGGTAAGGGCCCCATTTGTAGATTAAGAATGGAATTGCAGCCAAGGCGATCGAAAAGAAGCCCAGTAGAGACGAACCCCAAGCCACGGGGTAACCCTCGATAGCTAAATTGTCATACATGGCTTTACCGAAGAGTGGGAAGGCACAGGCGAAGCCAGCACGACAAACA
This sequence comes from Torulaspora maleeae, assembly GCA_003708055.3. NCBI lineage: Eukaryota > Fungi > Ascomycota > Saccharomycetes > Saccharomycetales > Saccharomycetaceae > Torulaspora > Torulaspora maleeae. The sequence goes on along the minus strand of PPNA03000001.1, from coordinate 1,093,772 downwards.
CCATTACCAGCAAATACGGATGCCAAATACTTTGGATATGAAACAGCCAAGTAAGCAAAGGCAGCCTGGAATAGATTGAAAACTGCAAGAACGAAAAACCCTTCTGCAATAATTGGAAGGATCCAATGAACACCTGCAGCCCAGCCAAAGAGGAACAGCGACAAAGGCAGGAAGAAACACACCCACATTGCTAGAATCATGAACACTTCGGGTGTGAACTCGTTGTTTGCAGCCTTCTTGGCCACGACCTTTGCCAAGAAAAGTATGCAGAACCCGTAGGCGATAACACAACCGACACAGAACCCCATATAGGCCAGACCGACTTCAATCAGGGAAAAGTTGTAAATCCCTACAAAGACGATTGGAAAAGCTTCAAAAAACAAGTAGAAAGTGCCATAACATAGGGCAATGTAAAGATCAAGCGCTAACACAATTGGTTCTTTGATGATGATTTTGAAAGGTCTGTAAAGGGCAATGGCAGCAATGTCTCTGAAAGTCAATCTATCCTCACTTTTAGCCTTCGCGGTATAGTATCTGTTATCACCAGTCATTCTTCTCAATCTTACAGCACGACGGTATAAAATCGAATCTTCATTGGTCTCGGGAAAGAAGAACACGAGTAAAATTAGTGTGGCGGACGCGAGCCACATCAACAGCCAGAAGATCCACCTCCAGTTTTCAGCAACTACCATAGTAGCTCCAAGTAGAGGACCAAGAACTGGGGCTGTAACTGCGGCGACAGACCACAAACCTATGAAGAGAGGAACGTATTCAGGCTTCACAGTATCCCCGACAGTGGCACCACCGGTCGATAAAGAAGGTGAACAGAGGACACCTGTTATAAAACGAAGAATGACCAAACCTGCAATGTTGTCCACCAGAGCACAACCGATCTGTAACATGGTAAACCCAAAGAACGTTATAATGTACAATGGTTGACGGCCGATCTTTGCGAACTCTGAAAGAGGTGAGAATATTAGCGGCCCCAGACCATAACCCAACACATACATTGACAAATTTAGCGTCCCCACGACATGACCAACGTGAAATTCCTCCTGTATTTGCGTTTGTCCCGGGGTGTAGATCGCAGAACCCATATAAGTTACCGTCGTCAGCAGCATGACTTCCATTATCACTAGTGTTCTTTTCCAATTGGGCCAATTATGAGGGTGCTCTGGATCATCGGGCCCAGAAAATTCAACTAGAAATGGATCTTTAACAACCTCCTTCTCCTTCTCTTCAACGTCAACATTGTCTGAAGTTCCCGAGCTATCGCTTGGCGCAGCGTTGTTGATTGCTGTAGCCTCCTTTGCGACCTCCAAATCACGATCAGCCTTTAGATTTGGATCAACCATCTCCGGCCTGTTGAACACTTTGGTCCAGCCGCAAAGCTCTAAAACATCAACGAAAAATGTATTTCTAAAGCTATCCGCGTACATGATGGGCAAGTCTGATCTTCGTTGTCCACCGTTCTTTAGCGAGCTGGTCACATCGAGAGAGAATTCTTCAAAATACCATAGTTCAGTCTCATTTAAGTATTCATTGCATCTCGCTGTCACCCATCTGTCTTAGTCAACATCGACGCCTTGCGACAGTGGAGGCAACCCTTCAAGCGCTCTACTGCTTTGTCATCACTGCCCAGCAAATCTCCCTTCTCCGTCTAAAAGCCATCCCAAGATCCAAGCACGAAGACTCAAGAAGTTTTTCGCAGTACCTCATACATCATTATTGCTCATCAAGTGCTGTACCTTAAACGTCTGCTTCACTATGGGCGTTTCGAGGCGGGCCTAACGCGCACTTTTGTCCATTCCTGAATAATGAAAGAAACGTACTAGTGATAATCACGTCGCACGTCAGGAAAACCACTCACCCCACGTGATCCTGAGAATCCCATATAGAAGGAGAGTTCCATGACCTTCTTGGAAGGTATTCCTACACATCACGTGCGCTGTGGACAGTAAGCCTCCTCTCATCTATAGTTCAGTTAATGCAACTTGTTCACTTGACGAGGCGAGAAGAAAATTGTAGCAACGGCGTCGATTTTCAGAGATTTCAAACCCGCCGTGGTATGGCTTGGCTTGGCGGGGCACAGGAGCATTCCGGAGCGGCAACACTTAGCCTTCCGTAGCCGTAAATCCCCCACCTCTCGACGCACAGGGAACAGGAGACGGAAAAATTTTTACATGTCTTGTTTTGTTTGCAACATTAGCGTATCCCCTCCCCGCTATCACACTACTTGCTGCCCCACAGTCACTCCTCGACCTTCTTGATATTCCAACTGGAGCTGTCTTGAGTTTCCCCATGGGGTGTCTCTGGCCACTTGACCTACGGCCTTGAGTTTATCCGCTCGCGACACGTCTAGGAGGGCCGCGGAAAAAAGTTTTTCCAGGGGTAAGCCGATTTCAGAGTGCTGGAAAAACATTCTTGTACGCGGTTTTCTAGCAGGCTTTCCCGTCGGCCGCTCTGTTGTCCCCCCGCAGGAAAAACTTCATATTCGCGATAATCGTACCACCACGCGACTTCCTTTGAGGATGTCCTGTCGACGTCGGTCAAATTTGTAGCGTCCATTGAACGAGCGTGGGGACGAAAAATAGGAAGCTGATGAACTCCTGATCGAGGGGCTGCACGATTATCGTGGAAAGTAGTGGAATGTCGAACTGGGCGAAAAGTGAGCTGGTCGATATTTTCATCGCCACGAAAGAACGACCACTGATCGCTTATATAAACGTCAATGAAATATCTTTTCAAAGAGGGAATAGTGTGGTGGTTTAAAAGATATCTCTTATTTCTTAGAAATCCAAGATCAATTTTCGTTCAAATCGCTGTTCGTTGATTGACTTTTCATCAAATCAAAGCTTCTTCAAGTAATAAAAAGACAAAATGGTTCATTTAGGTCCAAAGAAACCACCTGCCAGAAAGGGTTCCATGGCTGACATTCCAAAGGATTTGATGGATCAAATCCACGGTTTGGAAGTCATTTTTGGTGTCACTCCAGAAAAATTGAGAGCTGTTGTTAAGCATTTCATCGGCGAACTTAACAAAGGTTTGAGTAAGAAGGGTGGTAACATTCCTATGATTCCAGGTTGGGTTATGGAATATCCAAGCGGTACCGAGAAGGGTGACTACTTGGCCATCGATTTGGGTGGTACTAACTTGAGAGTTGTCTTGATCAAGTTGGGTGGTGACCGTACCTTCGACTCTACTCAATCTAAGTACAAGTTGCCAGATGCTATGAGAACCACTCAAAATCACGAAGAGCTATGGGCTTTCATTGCTGACTGTTTAGAGGCTTTCATCCTTGAGCAATTCCCAGAAGGTGTCAAGGGTAAGTTGCCATTGGGTTTCACTTTCTCTTACCCATGTTCCCAGAGCAAGATCAACGAAGGTTTCTTGCAAAGATGGACCAAGGGTTTCGACATTCCAAACGTCGAAGGTCGTGACGTTGTTCCAATGTTGCAAAAGCACTTGGTTGAGAAGAAGCTTCCAATTGAAGTTGTGGCTTTGATTAACGATACCACCGGTACTTTGGTTGCCTCCTTGTACACTGATTCTGAGACCAAGATGGGTGTCATTTTCGGTACTGGTGTTAACGGTGCTTACTACGATGTCTGTAGTGGTATTGAGAAGTTGGAAGGTAAATTGCCAGCTGACATCACCCCTGAATCTCCAATGGCCATCAACTGTGAATACGGTTCTTTCGACAACGAGCACATGGTCTTGCCAAGAACCAAATACGATGTTATGGTTGATGAACAATCCCCAAGACCAGGTCAACAAGCTTTCGAAAAGATGTCGTCTGGTTACTACTTGGGTGAATTGCTACGTCTAGTGTTGGTCGATCTACACGAACAAGGTTTCATCTTCCAAGACCAAGACTTGACCAAGTTGAGGACTCCTTACATCATGGACACTTCCTACCCATCTAAGGTCGAGGACGATCCATTTGAGAACTTGGAGGACACCGATGAGTTGTTCAGCAAGGACTTGGGTATCAAGACCACTTCTCCAGAACGTAAATTGATTAGACGTCTATGTGAGTTGATCGGTACCAGATCCGCCAGATTGTCCGTCTGTGGTATTGCTGCCATCTGTCAAAAGAGAGGTTACGAAACTGCACACATCGCCGCTGATGGTTCCGTCTTCAACAGGTACCCAGGTTTCAAAGAAAGAGCCGCTGAAGGTTTGAAGGACATCTACGGCTGGAAGGATTTGAAGCCAGCTCAGTACCCAATTCAAATTGTTCCATCTGAAGATGGTTCTGGTGCTGGTGCAGCTATCATTGCCGCTCTTACTGAAAAGAGACTTGCTGCCGGTAAGTCCGTTGGTGTTCTAGAATCCAAGTAAACTTGAATTCAAATGCCAGTTATGTTTTAATGACCTATTTCTCTAAATGTACGTTTATACACTGACTTTATGTTGATTAGATGAAAGTTATTGCGATAGTGAAGTCTCAAGTCAGAGTTTTGAGAATGACATGATGAAGTTGGAGCTTTCTCTATATCCTATACGATTGCTTCTAGGTTGATAGCGTATTTCAAAGTTTTCTCGATTAATGATGGCTTTTCAACAGCAACAGTGACTTGGTCTTCCTCTCCAAAGTATACTGAACCGTGTTCCACCTTCCAACCTCTTTCCAATGCAAATCTTTCAGACTCCTTTTCGTTGTCGAAAAACAATAGAGCGTTAATACTCATGAGTGGTAAACGGTCATATGCCATTTCAGTATTGCGGGCAATTTCTTCTCTGATGGCGTTTATCAAGGTCTCAGTGAAAACATCGAACTCCGGAATCTTGCTGCCAGATGACAGCAAATCGAACGCTTTCCTATAGGATCCCTCCATCAATCGTTTCTCAACGTTTATTGGATATGAAAGCAGCTCATCTTCTTCCAAACTTCCAATATTCCTGCTGAGGTATTCTAAGTGTGAATGGAACTTTGTTATTTCTCCTTTCGATAACAGCACTAGCAGGTACAGGCTTATGAGCTTTGATTTGTTCTCAGATTCAGATAGTTTGGGGTTAGAACAGAAATAATAGACGCGAGTCTGCACAAAGAAACTCTGGAAGGACTCGAAATCCAAGGTATAGATGCTTACCAAAGCCCCAATCTCCAAAAATTTCATGGCAATGGCGAGATCGTTGATGTATGCCTCGTTTTTGCTTTGCAAATCTGGGATGAGCAGGTTGTTCTTGATCAATTCTGCCTTGATCGGTGCCAACAGTTTCTTACAACTCACGTAGTCCTGCGAGCTGAAAGCCACGCACAGGCTTTTCATCATATCTAGTAGCGAGGCCATATCTCTAACAGTGAATTCCAATTGAGCGGTTTCAGCCTTCAGTCTCAAGGTGGCAAATCTCTATACCCCGTACCAGTCAATTAGTTCTATCTACTTAACATGGGCCTGTCTTCAACGTACCGGGTAATCACCTGACTTCAGTAGACGAAAAAGTGATGAACGATTTCGTATATATTTACAAGCAGATGGGTGGTTCAGATTGATGCCATCGTACTACCCCAAGACTGGTTTAGAGTCGTACTAGACTTCCCATCTTTGCTGTAGCCCCATGAAGTATTCCTTAGCTTTGGAATCCGAAGACTGGAGCATGATCGTCCAATCTCCTTCGAACAAGTTGTGTTTGGACCGGTTTTTGTAGGCGGCCCCAAGATTATGACGACTGTACCTGCCTTAGCTGAAGCACTCCACAAACTACATGTTTGCTTGAGGCGGCACCAATTGCAGTCAGTAGTGTTCTATCGTAACCACTGAACTAGATCGCAGTTTCGAATTATTTAACTTGCTCCTCCTTTACAAACTCGAGGCTATCTGCAGACGTGTTAACTCCTGTCAGATCAACCTAGTATTGGCTTTGGCAAAGCGATAGGAGCTTACTGTTAATACTTTCTATGCTCTCATAAGCGGTGATGCAATAAAAGAGTTACATCTTGGTTTTTTTTTTGGACAAAACCGTATTTGCTTCTACTTTCTCCTCCTAATGCGGCTTTCAAACACAAGAGGTATGCAACACAACCTCAAAGAATCATAAGATTCTGTCGCAGTCCTGTTGATCGATAGAGCGAACTTTTAGGCTGCCCGTGGAGCATTGAGCACGTATCCGACACCATGGCATGTAATTAATGCTCGTCGTAAAATTCCACACTAACTTTGACCTTTTCGGAGCTACCGCGCGATAGTTTTCTTATTTTTTTCTGCAGGGTGATAATTCTAGAACGTACTGAAGCACTTGTCTTCAGGTCATCTTTACCAATTCTGACCACTACTTCAAACTCACGCTTGCCGCGACTGTTGCTAGTCGCAGAGCTATCGCCATTAGGTATCGCAAGTGCTTCGTCAATGGTAAAATTTTTGACTTCATCCGTAGGGACGCGGTTTTCAAGGATGTTGAAATTGAAGACACCATCTCTGATGTTACCGCCAGGGTGAACACCGCAAATCACATACATGATTGTGCCAATATATTTTGTCCACCAAATGATTCTCCTTCTTTCGAGCTTGTTACCATCACGCAAAACGATTTCTTCCAAAGAGCGCATGAACTTTTCCTCTACATCAGGTATATCACCTCCCCATCTGTTGCACAACGCTATGCCAATCAATGCACGAGCTCTGTGGGAAAGACCATGACATCCGGCAATGATCCCGGATGTTGCCACATGCAATGCCGCGGTTGGCTGTAATTCCTTAGGATACGACGCATGGACAAATGCAAGATTGCACAGCGCCGGTGCAATTCTTCTGTATGTTATATCAGTGAATAAATCCTCGGGTATGGCTGATTTTAGTAGCTGCAAATACTTTTCGGCAAGCAGAGGAGCATACGGTCTCGTCGCTATGATAAGGGGGTCTTGGGCACGAATTTCTCTGGGAAGTATAGAATACAGTGTGCCCTCTCTGACACCACCCTCGCTGAAATGTACTGTTTTGATTCGCGGCAAAGAGTCGAAGGCAGCACTCATTAGCAAACCAACAGCAGGTAGCTGAGATGCCCTTCTATCAGAAACTTTGAAAATTTTTGAATCCTTGGATCCCGGTACTTTGCCCTTCAAAAAAAGATAATCGCACATGGCTGAGAACTCTTCGTATGAACAAGAAAAACCATTTATGATGGTTTGTATTGGATATTCCTTTGACTGCGAGAGTAGCAAATGGCCCATCCCTCTTAGTCCGCCTCCGCATGTGAAAAGATCAAACCCTCCTTTCTCTTTCGCGTCATCAATCATGTCTTGCGGAATGTCTATCTCTTTTATAGCACTGCTGTAAGCTTCCTTTATCTCCAAAAACAATGCTCTCTTCTCTTCCAACTTTAAGCGACGTGATAGTGCTCCAGCCCCATATGGAAGTGAAACAGGACTATCTGATTGTGATATTTCACCATTTATGCATTTAATCCATGAGATTTGAGTACTACCACCACCCATGTCCATATAAAGCCCGCTAACGGTGTTGAATGAAGAAATGACACCATAAGCCCCGATACGTCCTTCATCTGTTTTCGTGAGAAGTTCCACTTCCCAGCCCGTCGAATCGTAGATTGCCTGTGTGAAAGCCTGAGAGTTCAGTGCTTCTCTTGTGGCCTCCGTAGCGACCACTCGAACGCCTGATTCGGGCACTCCAAAATCTTCACATATCAGTTTGAAACGTTTCATGGCAGCACAAATGTCTTTTATAGTTTCAGATGGGATTGGCGCTTTCTCCAGTGAGTTAGCAGCATACTGAACTTCAAAAAGAGAAACTCCTACTCTATCTTTGAAAACGCAAGGCATTATCCTGGCATGATGAGCTGCTTTGGATGAAATGCTAAACCTAATACCATTAGACCCTATGTCTACCACTCCACACAGATTTCTGGAAACCACTTCAGTCTCGGCATCACTATCGGAAATTGCAGACATTTTCCTTGAAGAGCTTCAATTGATGTATATGCTTTCGACTTGTAAGCTAAGAACCAATCAGGCAAAGGCAGGTTCGAGGATGTTTTTAAGTATCTGAGGGTGTGCGTCAGAGATAGCTGCTGATAGGAGGCTATTACCCATCGTACTATTTCCCTGTCGAGAAAAGTACGTGCTAAGTGATGTTGGCGGCATTTTGGCATCGAGTTGGGATAAATTAGCATTGATATCAGTTTAGTTCAACATCAGAGCCAAGGAATTCCAGGTCGAGTTGTTCCCTTTTGTCACAGCTGGTGCTCTTCGAACTTGGAAGGGAGCTGGACGAAGCAGTAGATACTCGCAATCCGTCTGCTGTTGAACGAGCGGGCTGTGCCACATTGATGGTGATCCCTGACACAGTAGCTACCTCAGATTCGCAATCTCTTGGCCGATCGTCGATCACTTGTCCCGATGATGGTGTAATTTCATAGTGCTTAGCTTCAATTAAAATTGGGTTTGCAGCTTCCGGGCATTTTAGTCCACTGGCAATATTAAAATCTTCGTTCCGACCTATCACGAATGGTTTTGCCTTGTTGCTTGCTAGCGTATTTCTACTCCGCAAGCAAGACTCAGGTATGCCCTCTTTACAGCACAGGTGTCTGCAGCTCGTCTTGTCCCTGCAAGAATGATAGCACTCGAAGTTCCCATTTGGCCGTACCTTACGGCTTTTCAATGTATCACTTTCGCTTACCTTCATGTTATGGTCGCTATCCGCTTGAGTTGTCAAATAGTCTAATATACTATCATCTGAAGATGGCGAGCTCGTCCTAACTTCCACTGTATGCTGCGGGCGATAATTTGGGCATCCCCGTGCTTCAATTGGGTCCTTCGATGGGTAAGGACACTTGGACACCAGATCGACGGCCAGGAATTTTGTCTTCTCTCCAATTCCAGCAACTTCCAAACAGTTCATACTAAACTCCACGTCATCTTTGTCCGACTCAATGGAGACAGTTACATTGAAAGCCCGCGGTGAGGCTAGGTGCACCAACAGAATCTTCCTAAAATCTAGGAGCTTGCCTGAGGATTTAAATACCTCCACATCGACGGACAGATTTTGACCATGCCATGTCGGTGAGGCAAAGGTCGCACTTATCTGTACTCTGAACGTGACAACGAGCTGCGACCGCTGCATTTCGTAATCCTCAAGAGTGCATTCCATCCTGAGTTGCGGCAACGTCTTCAAATCTCTTTTTATTTTCGAGCCGTTCCCAAGTTTAAGACCTAGGTATGACTCCACTTGTTGGTCCGATAGTTCACTTATATCTTCCAGGGTCCGCACTCCTTTCTGAACAAGCTTCCGAACTGAGACCAATCCCACGGATTTTAACTGCCGAAGAACCATCGCAGAGTCTTCCCAGCAATTGCCGCTGACCGATCTAAGAAGGAAGAGAGCATTCTTCAGCGAGATTCCGTCTCCCCTTTGAACAAAAATGTCAACCATGCATTTGAGAAGGCGAAAGCAGTGTCGGAAGACAAGAAACTTGTCCTGGACCATCGTTTGATGTAGTGCAAAAGCTCCGTTATAGTTAGGGTATTCAAGGCCCCCCAGCTCATATTGTATCAGCAACGAAACCTTTTGGTCTGGCGCATCAATGATTCGACGTTGCTGTCCATCTGCTAGATAGGGAAAACGCAACAATGGAGAGTTGTTGATCTCCTTGTAAAGCCTCTTCTCTTTCTGTCTTATGCGGATATCAGCAAACTCTCTAGCACCTGCCAACAAATTTAAAATGTCTTGTGGGCGCTGTCCACCTTTTGCCCCCAGAAAACGTTTCATGCTATCGAACAACACATAATGGCGAGCCATTGCATGTCCGTAAGGTGTGGAAATAAATTTATCATCCAAAAACTCAATAATCCCGTTCTTGAGTAAGATGTCCAAAAGGTTCTGTACAAAAAGGCTTATTTGAGAGTCTTGATCCAGCTTATTTTCCACCATTTTGTTGAGCTCACTGTATGCCAAAGGTTTCTTCTTAAAGCGAACGTAAAAGTATGTGTTGCGCAACCATGTTATGGCGCTTTGTGTAGAAAACACTGTGTTCAAAGATATTTCGGCGGCTAAATGTTCAATGAGCTCTAAATGAAGTGCACTTTCGAGTTCTTCTGTTCCAAGTAGCAACTTCTCGTATTCATTTTTCATACTCGACTCCGTCAAAATAACGGCGCAACCAGTCTTCTCAAATTTAGGGCGGCCAGCACGGCCTATCATTTGCAATATGTCTAAGCGAGTATACTCTTGAGTAGCTGATGCGTTCCACATTCTTGTACCCTTTATTATCACTAAGTAGGCTGGTAAATTAACTCCGACTGCCAACGTTGAAGTGGAGCATAATATTTTGACCACTCCATTCAGAAATGAACGTTCTACCATTTCTCTATCGGTCATAGAAAGGCCAGCATGGTGAAATGCAACACCTTGATCAACCAAAGATGCTAAATTTTGATCCTCGAACCTACTATGATGAGTTCTGTCTCTCCCGCGGAGCGAAGCTGAACAGTGTTGAGCAAGAAACTTGGCAGTCGAGACCGTGGAGGCTCTGGTTGGACAAAAAATCAAAACAGCGCGCTGTTTGCTGTGCTTGGTTAGAATTTCATCAAGTTTCAAATTGAATAAAGAATCATGCTGGAATTCATTCCTGCTGTTGAACGTGCAGCCGTAGACGAACTTCTCCAGTGTCACCTGCCTATACCTATCGTCAAAAGATAAAATTTTGGCACATTCCCCAAAAGTTCTTGATCCCAACCATTGAGCTACGTCTTGGACATTGGGTATTGTTGCACTTACAGCAATTATCCGGATTTCGTCACAGAGAAGATTCATCCTCGTAAGGACTACTTCCAAAGTTGCACCACGCCTTTCCCTCAAAGTATGGACCTCATCAACTAGAACCAATTTGATGAGCTCAAACAAACGGCTGTAGTCTTTCCATTTCCTTGTCAGGAGATCCCATTTCTCTGGAGTGGTAATAATGATATTACACTTCTTAACTTTCTCCGTCTCCAAGAAGGAGGTATCGCTTGTCAGCATGCCAACTGAAAGTCCTAAAAAATTCGGACTCCAGCTCTTGAACTTTTCGCAGCATAGAGATTTTGTTGGGGCTATGTACAGCACTTTGGCGTTCCCTGTGGCACCATCCATCTCCCTGATAAGCCGCATGATAGCCAACTCAAAGAGTACAGTTTTACCTGAACCCGTTGGAGAGGAAACAACACAGTTTTCCTCACTTTCATAGATAGTAGGGAATGCCTCTGTCTGCATTCGATTGAAAAATTCGAATGAGAAGGCGGTCTGGAACAAGTCCGGAAGCACATCGACCCTCAAACAGTCTTCCTGAACGTTTTTTCTCTTGACAATTCGCCGTTTTTTTCTCTTCTGACCCAAATCACAGAATGTCTCAGCATCGTTGTCGCCCAGGAAACTACTTGGCTGGGTATCATCGTGGGAGTTAAGTAAAGGATCGGTCGCCCTATCATTGGCAGTGAAAAAACTCACCGCACTCTCATTATCTGATGCGCCTAACTCGTCCTCTCCATCATCTAGAATACTGTTGTATGTCACACCGACATTGAAAGCTGCGCGGCTATCTTGCTCCTTGCCGTTTTTGGTGCCTTTTGCTGAATGTACAGTACATCCTCCAATAGAGGCTCATATACTTTAAGTTAGTCTCTTATTCAGCCTCTTATGTGTTCTCTAAGGGGTAATTCACTTGTCTGCGAACTAAATGGTAGCCGCTTTAGAGCCTACCGCTTCCATTCCCTTGTCTGCTGCTCACGGGGACTTTAAAAAGCGAATCAAACTTGTGCCTCATCTTCTTCACAAGACCTGAGCTTCTTAGGATAGCCTAGTGTCTCTTCTAGCCCACTTGTTTACTCCCTGTCGTCTTGCAAGTGGCGCGATATGTTGTGAAGGAGAACACGCGTTTGAAAACATCATATTTAGAACAAACAAAGGACATCAGACCTTCAAAGTACAAAGGTATAGGGTCATTATACGTTTTTATATATAGTAAAGATGGCCGCCGAAGACGAAGTTCAGGTCTCGCTGGTAGACGATGAAGAAGATTTGCTTGAGTATGACGATACGCCAGATGAGAGCACTGGAGAGGGACCTAAGGAAGGTGTGGATGAGGTAAACTCCAGAGAAATCCGCAAGGCTGCTGAGGTCCTGCTGAAAAAAGAATCACCTTGCGTGACGGTATCCTATGGCACCGATCGTTTCTTGCTGTTCGACTGCGAAACTCAAAATCAAGTCACGGATGTCACCTCTACCATCTGTGAGAAGGAAAGTGATCTCTATGAGTCTTGCAATGGGCTGTTTACTTCTATGCGTCGATTTTTGGAACGATATTACGGCAATTTCACCTTCCTGTCAAAGGAGATATTGTTGGAAATTCCATGCTTGGATATAATACTGTGTGAGGACAACGTTTACAATAGCCAGATAACGTTCGAGGACATCACAACAATATTTAGAATACTGAAGGAGAGGTCTGAGAAAAAGCTAGAACAGAATGTTCCTCAGCTTCTCGAGATCAAGGTAGCGGTAAGACCACGTTTTGTCTCCAGATACAACGCTTTAGTAGAGCTTACTCAGAGCTCTGCCACTCTCGGTAATATAAAACCATTCAAAAATGACAGCTCACATCCTTTGGTCCTGGATGATCCCAGTATGCCGGCAGTAGCAGCTGGGGAAACTGTGGTCATGGACGTTGACAACGAGGACGAAGAAGATGAGGGCCATGAAATCAGGGATACTGAGCATATTGCTGACAGTGAGCGGGTTTCTTCACATGACAAAGCAATGGAAGATGATTCGGATGAATTGCTTGAAATTATAGACGAGGACATTGGTGGATAATGGTGCTCGTATTTGAAAGTGTTTTAAGAAGCGATGACGAACTTCTTATAGAGAGCGTCTTGAAATGATTGTATCTACATATAATGGCGGTCACCTCTCTCTCTGTCGAATCAAAGTTGCGGGCCAATATCGAGGGTTTGCCCTGAGGCAAGGGATTATAAATTCTGCGAGAGCCGAGTTAGTAAGCTAAGGTAATTGCATCAACATTGCTACCTCGAGGTAATCTTAAGTAGGAAACTGTATTTTTTTTTTTTTTTTTGTAAGTCGATGTCTTTATTGTTTAGTTCCGGCAACATCATCTTTTAAAGGCATTGGAAGTTTATCCTCCAGAACCATAAGTACTAATTAATCCCATCTAGGCTCAAGCTTTCTCCAACACGTTAGTGAGAGTGCTCAAACCAATCACACTGATGTTTTTCTCTGTCTGGGAAACGATTGACATACCACCCGAATTAACCGCCGATGTGGGCGGCTACAATGTGACCAAAGAGAGCATAACTTTAGGAAGAAAAGGACAAAAAATACTTAAGGATCTGTACAACAATCGAAACAGCAGTTTGCGGTTTCTGGGTTGTGAGCATCCAGAGCTCACTTGCTCATACAGCCTGAATGTTGTTCGACTTGAGCCTAAAGCTGATAGTGACTTCCCCAAATGGCCGGAGACTGAAGGGCAGAATTTACGCCCCAAGGATGACATGGGCACTTTCAGGGAGAAGATTAGGTTAGAAGGCGAGAGCTTTGCTTTGCTGAAATGGATTCGGACAACTAGGAATATGAAAGCGAACTTCTCGTCTTTTGAAGTATTCATTGATCCTTCCTCAATTTATGATAAATTTCAGCTAGAGTTAGTCATACTGAGCAAAAAGATGCATGGCCGAAGCTTTAAATTTGAAGAAATGCCAAGTGCTTTACAAGTTCGTACCTCTTCAATGACGGACGAGCAGCTAACTAATGTAACAATGCCTCACAGTACTAAAAAGTGGAAGCTTGATCACAGGTTTTTCGACCAAGAATTGAAGAACGCCTTCATAATTTACAGGTTCGGTTTCACATCTACCAAAGAGTCTAGAAGGCCAATCCAAGATGAAGAATGGGTGTTCCACTCAGAGCTCCGCGGCTGCGAGGAAAACATGAGGCAAATGGAAGAGCAGCTTTTCGACCTTGAGTTCAACGTTTTAGACTTTTACAAGTTAAGATTGCCCGACTGCCAAGCTGCGCTTAGGACCACAGGACAAAATAAACGCACTTCTGCCAAGACCTGGAAACTTCCACGAGACAAAATGAAAAGTCTGGAGTGGAATCCATTGAAGAGACGTATTGAATCAATTTCAAACAAAATGGAGCTCTCGAATGATGTAAAAACTGAACGAAACGAGCTGCCAAAATGGAGCCTTAGTTTCCAGAGATTGCTGTATAATTCAGTTGATTTTATCGACATGGGAACTAAATCGCTTGGTACTTTGAGAATTCACGTTCCTGAAACGCAAGTAATGACAGACTTTGAAGAGCAAGCCAGGCATGGCAATACCAGGGAAATTGCACCCAGAGCGCCGAGCTCTGAAAGGGAGCACACAAGTGGCCTCTACGTTTCAAACACATCTCTGATGCCTCAGGTATCATCTTTCATAGACGAGGATTTCAAAGCCCTGCTTTCAGTGAAAAGAAGAAAGCTTGCCAGCCACAAGGATAACAGTTATGACCGGTCAGGTATCGAACAGCCATTCGGTGTCAGCGTGCTGCGAGCACTGAACGAGCGATCGAAAGACGAGGATATTCAAGATCAGATCAAAGAGAGGACGATTCATACCAGGAGTCCCTTGCAGGCGCTCGACTCAAATATCACGGCCCTTGATACTGTGGCCCTACACAGTATCCGAAGATCCATCCTCATCAACTTCAGTCGCGTAAGTTATAATCGCCATGTGATTCAGTTCTTGTATCACAGAACTGGACTAAAGATGATAGAGCAGGGACAGTTGCTAATGTGTGATTTCGTTCTAAATCCGATCACCTGCGTTGTGCGACTTCAGCTCAGTAGTTTCTTCCAAGTGAAGGAGAATAAGGCCCTTTTTTATGAAGATACTTTAATCGGTTTGCTAGCTGAGTTCAAAAGAGTAATAGTACTAATAGAATATGACGCCTTGTTGGAAATTGCTGATAGAGAAGCCTTTTGGAAAATTCGACAGTTTTTAAGCGGACCAGAGTTTGAGATATATTTTTCTTCCAATAATCATGAAGCTGTGGGCAGATGGATCTGTCTATTGGCCCAGAAGTACTCACATGAATACGACGATGAAGCCTTTGAAGTCATAGATGACGCCGCAGAGCTTTTATTGGCTTTCAAACTGAACAGATTTCAAATCAGACAGCTGCTGGCAGAATTTCGCATTTCAGAGCTACTCCTCATGATTACAGACAGAGACAATGCAGAGCTTAAGCGTATCCTGACGCCAGCTCAAATCCAGAGAATAATCGATCTTGCGCTTCTGCAGTGGTGACAGCGCCTTCAGCTGAAGAACGTAGTTCTGTACGGCTCATTCGGCGTAGGTTGGATTCACACGACAATTGAACCGGGCAAGACAAAACAGCACGCTCATTGACAAACACGTATCTATTTTGAAGTTTGGAGTAATTGATCGACGATACGAACCTCCAAAAACCCTAAAGGCGTCCATTGTCGAAATAAAAATGGTGGTTCTAGCTGCTTCGATCACAACTCGTACGGGGAAACCGCTACTGTCTCGTCAATTTAAGGAGATAAGTAAGGATCGAGTACTTGAACTTTTGTCCAATTTCCAAAGTCTAGTCACTAATATATTATCTGAGCACACATTTGTTGAAGACGAACATGTCAGATATGTCTACAGACCTTTCGATGATTACTATATCATATTGATCACCAATCGCCAATCCAACATCATAATGGATCTTTCGACGTTGAATCTGTTCTCCCAAACTGTCAATCATTACTTAAGCAGTTATGATGAGGCGGAGATTTATGATAATGCCTTTGAAATTTTGAGTTCTTTTGACGAGATTGTGGTCATGGGTTACAAGGAGAATTTATCAATAACCCAGGTCAATACCTATCTGTCTCTCGAATCACATGAGGAAAGGATTCAAGAGATTATCGAACGTAATAAAGAGTTTGAAGCGACTGAAGAGCGGAAACGTCGTGCCAAAGAGATTGCAAGAAGAGAGCAGGAAAGGAAAATGGGCATCACGCCATCCGAATTCAGTGTCCCTTCGAACAGATTCATGGCCAGTGATGATCCTAATGTGGCCAATGCTTACAACAGCTATTACAGTCACGCATCTGCCGCTGCTCAACAATCGTACACACACCCTCAAAAAGAAGCGCCAGTTGAAAACTATGGTCGTTCATCGGTGGAAGCACCTCAAAACCATGCTGGTAGAGGTATGAAACTGGCTGGTCAGTCTAAGCGTGGTTTGTCTTCTGGCGCTCGCTCACCTGCTGTAAGCAGACCATCACAACAAGAGCCAGAAGAAGAAAAGCCAAACAACAACGGAATATTGATTTCTATCAAGGAAACTGTCAATGCAGAAATTACACGTGATGGCGCCATCAACTCCAGTGAACTGAAGGGTGTACTAGAACTACGTGTGAGCGACCGGGAGTTGGCACACGCGAAATTGGTGTTAGACGAAAGCGTCGACGTCAAGAACAGATCCCTGCAGTTCAAAACTCATCCTAACATTGATAAAAATGAGTTCCTAAACTCCAAGGTTATTAATCTGAGGGACAAAGAAAAGGCATTCCCTTCAAACGATCAAAGTTTAGGGGTATTAAGATGGCGTAAGGTTGGTGCGGCAGATGACAAGGCTTTGGTTCCATTGGAGATTTCAACGTGGGTGTCACCATCCGATCAAAACGATGGCGTTTTCGATGTCACAGTTGAATTTGAAGTCAACGCTGACCACGAAGGAGCATTGGACGATGTTTCTTTCACGTTCCCTGTCTTCACAGAAAACGTTTCTATCAATGCTGAAAATAATGAACACAATGCAACAATCGTTGATGTTAACGAAGACGTTGGTGTTACAATAAAACTAGACTCCATCGCGCCGGGCACATCTGGTGTCTTCACCTTTATGATCGAAGCCGCCTACGAGGATGGCCTATTCCCAATTAATGTTGACTTCAAACATTCGGAAGCTAATGGCAAGGCTCTAGCTGGCGTCTCCATCGCCAACGTCACTAGCTCTCTGGCAGAAAGTGCAGAAGCCCTACCTTACGATGTGATTACATCATTGAAAACTGAAGAATATATAGTCATCTAGTCGAGCGCATAGAAATTGTTTGAACCCCGATATAGTGCAGACTTGGCCGCCTTGAGGCTTTGAAACAACTATGTAGAGTAAATATCCTGAGCCTGACGAGTCAACTTCAGCTGGAATCGGTATTATTCGCTTCAGTCATGTGACCAAGTTTCTCGGTTACCCGCTGCATCTGACGCTAGCGGCTTGAATCGAAAGCCATTTCGCCACCCTTAGCAGGACGGATGCTTAGGAAGCTACTGACAATAGCACACCTGTACCCTGATAGAGACCCACTCAGCAGTTTACTAATGAATCACGATCCTTTCAGTTGGGGAAGACCCTCAGACGAGCACTATGGTGCTTACAATTCGGCCATTGCCAATGCTCCCTCCTACCCGAAGATGAACACTCAGCAACCTATAGTGACAGGTACTTCTGTCATATCGATGAAATACAATAATGGGATAGTCATTGCAGCCGACAACCTGGGATCCTACGGCTCGTTGCTACGTTTCACGGATGTGGAGAGACTAATTCCCGTTGGCAAGAACACCGTGGTAGGTATTTCGGGGGACATATCTGATATGCAACATATTGAACACCTTCTAGAAGAGTTGGAAACTGAAAATAACTACGATAACTCGTATGCGGATGATGAAGAAGCCTTAAGGCCAAGTAACGTCTTTGAGTATCTAGCAGCAGTGATGTACCAACGCAGGTCCAAGATGAATCCATTGTGGAATGCACTGATTGTCGCTGGTGTTGAGGACAGAAAACCATTCCTTAGGTATGTGAATTTACTGGGAGTAACCTACTCTTCACCTACTTTGGCAACTGGTTTCGGTGCTCACCTGGCAATCCCTCTGCTAAGAAGAAAAATCGACCGTGAATCCGACATCGAGAAAACAACCCAGCAGGAAGCTGAAGAGACGATCGTTGAATGCATGAAAGTACTATACTACAGGGACGCTCGTTCCTCGAGGAAATACACCTTGGCCATCATCGACAATGACCTAGGTGTGATTATTAAGAAGGGTCAAGAGGTACAAAACATGGCCTGGGGGTTTGCAAAGGACATACGTGGATATGGTACCCAGACTGTATAGCTGTCTTATAAAAACTGAATAGCACATCACTGTCGGCTCTTGAATGTCTATGTAGCTATCGCCTTTGTCAGCGGACAAAGCGCGCCGTACCCATTGAAGATGCGATCTCCTGCATAAACATCAACTTCATCTCGGATATATATTATTCCGCATGAGTAGCTTCGAGGTAATTATTCTAGGGGCATCTGGTGGACCTGATGCCGGAGCAACTCAGTGTTTCATGGTAAGACCGACTGGATGTCGAGATCTGCGCTCAATATGTGTTGATGGGGGAGCTGGATTTGGTCAAATTTTGCAGTTATTGGTTCGAAGAAAAGATACTTCAAGAGGTGAGTTATTGGACAGTTTCTATGCCAATGATTTTGAGCCCGCGAATCAGTTCTTTGACCCTAAAACAGCAGTAAAGCTGGGGTTCCCTGAATTTATCGTAGGTAGCTTGGAGACATCTTCGAATGGAACTTCCCAACCAAATACCAATACCAAGGCCTTGGAAATTTACAGCGGTATAAAGGAGTATTATATTACACATGCTCATCTGGACCACATTGCGGCTATGGTGCTTAACTCGCCAATTGCCTGCGATGGCACCGATAACGAGGGAAAATCTTTGTGGGGACTACCGTTCACCGTTGAAGCTATCGAGAAACATATTTTCAACGACCTGATATGGCCAGATTTAGTCCATTGCGGGTCAGATCGCTTAAGGTTGAATTGCTTGACAAATGGCGTATCACATAACTGCAAAACTTTCCCACAGTGGGATATTGTACCATTCAAAGTTCATCATGGAACTGGTGCATTTTCAAGCAAGATGAGAGTCTACAGTACCATTTATCTCTTTTCTGATAAAGCAACGAATCAGTCATTGATAATATGCGGAGATCTGGAGCCGGATCATGCTTCCGGCGAAGAACCTTTGCTTGAGACGGCATGCGACTACATTGCTGCAAACGTTCCTTATGGAAACCTGAAAGGAATCATCATAGAGTGTTCAAGCTCCGCGTCGACTAACGAGGAGGAACTGTATGGTCATATGTCCCCCGCGCTCCTAATCTCGCTATTATCTAAGCTTAAAAAGACTTACAACCATCCAAATGCTCTATCAGGGCTGGATGTCGTGGTTACCCATGTCAAGAGGATCATATCCGAGAAAGATCCAAGACTAATAATCTTGCAAGAGCTTCGAGAAGCCGCCTCTAACGAGAAATTGGATGTTCGCATCTCAATGGCAGTTCAGGGCTGCACGTTCTCGTTTTGAGCCAAAAGAGTATACAAATATTCCTTCCTAACTTATTTATCATCAAATCTTCATATGGCACCACCTCCGTTGATGGCATCTGCCTCAACATCGCTAATAGGCTTGGTGCGAAACCTAGCAGGCAATTCAAAGATAGACCCAACTTCTTTTTCCTGCAATGGTCTGTCGGTAAATGCATACCTGGACTTGTTCGTCTCGGCCAACTTGGCAGATGCCGAACCGGTCGGCGAATTGGGACCGCTTACAGAACCAACGCTCTTAGAGCTGTGATATGGAATCACTTGAAATGGCTTCAATTTACTCAGAAACTCACCAGCAGGCACACAATCTTGCGAACCTGGCAATAAACCAGTTGTCGCACAGGGATGCTCCCTCACGGCACCACTATGCTTGATCTGCGGGTGTTTGCCCACAAATTTGATCATTGGAGTGTAGGCGTGAGCTAGCTTTGCAACAGTTTGACGCATCTCTGGAACTTCTTTTTCGACAGTTTGAGTCTTGAGCTTAGTGGGCGATTTAGTCAATAGCTTTGACACCGATTTCGTGAGTCGTTGGATGAAAGTCACTTTGGCTTTACAGTGAACGTGGAAGGTGAACGTAAGGCTTTCTAGGACAGTTATAGATGCTTTACCACCACTCCGGCAATCGTTGTAACTAGTGCTCGCGTTGCAACGACAAGCTACATTCCATGTTCCCCTACCAGGGTTTAGTTTGTCACCGATTGCGGCACCGCAGTCAAACTGTGTAGAACACAGGTGAAGAATGAAAGTTCGAACGTCAGAGAACCGGATTAGAATAATAAGACTAGATAGGGCTGGAAAGAGTGAGCAGAAGCTGACTTAAAGTCCCATGATTGTAGATTAATCTCAGCTATATGTGGCGCACGTGACCAAACTATAAATGCAACTGACAGTTCGAATAGGTCTCAGTTATTAGATGACTGACCGCTAGCGAGCTAAGAGCTATCCTAGTAGTTGATAGGCTTCACTAACAGGGTTAAAGATGGATCCGCTTATAGGGTGTCTCATTTTGAATCATGTTTGACGAATACATTGACTTGAAGGGCATTGATGATTCTGATCTTAAGATGACATGTATCATCACCTATGATCTGTACTCATCTTGCTTCACCAGTCGTTCTACCCTGGCAATGAGTCAACGCATTGAAGATGGGCATGTGCGTGAAAGTCGAAGATTAGAAGGCCCAAGGATGTGGTTGAGCCCAGATATTGTTGCCGGTTACATGCATTTGGCATTCAATGGCGCATTGCTGACCTTGGTGCTTAGTTTGGTGGTCAAATTCATGATGGTGGTGCGAAATGATGTTCAATTAAAAGTCGAAGAAGAGGCAGCAAGGGAGTTGAGAGTCATAGAAGCTTGCCGAAAGAGTTACGAGCAAAACGGCTGTCGTCCGGATCTCAGGGTCCCCGCTTTGGAAGGTTCGTGCGAGGAGTGGTTCCACTGCATGAATCGCGACCAGCGTAATGGTGGTAAAACGCAACAATCTGGCACACTTTGGGCGAAGACGATTGCCGAAATATTAAATTCGTTCATTGAACCGATGAGTATACGATCGACAGTGTTGGCACTCTCAGTCGTCTGCGCTCTGGTGTTGGTGACTAATTCTGCATTTGGTTCTTATAGAGTGTATCACTATAATGGATCAACACAAAGGTGATCGGTAATGAATACCAAATGCAATAGAGGTAGGACTACAAACTTGACAGGTTTCTACACGTCCTAAACAGACAGGGATCTCCTCCATTCCTTGAAGTCATTTGTTAAGACGGTTTCCCCGTTAACAATTCCGTCATATTCCGCATCGGTGTCATCCATCTCCGTCAATCGAAGATGATTATTCTCATAGACCAGCGTGTAAGGTTTGACGTTTGCCGTATCATCTCTGGGTATAGTCTTGAGCAGCCAATCACAAAGCATTCCGTACCATTTAATAGCATCTAAACAGGAAGAGCCTAATGCGGAATTGTTACTTTTCAATATGAGAGGTACCTCATCCGTGGCGAACTCTTCAACTGTTCTCAAGATACAGTTTTCATCACGAAATCCGTAAATAATTCTTGGTATGCCCACCAGAAAACATTGTAACCAGGTCTTGAAGATCTTTCTCTCGAACTTTCGAGCATCGGCTGGTGTAGATACCATCGATGTGCATTTCAGTTCAGCATAATGTTTCAGATTATCCTTTCCATCTTCCTTAAAGTCAAACACACAGTCAACTTCCGCACCCAGAATCAATTTTGTACTACCAACGCCCGTTCTTACCACAGTGATGAATTCGTTTCCAGTGTTTACCAGCCTTTTCGGTCTCTTCTCCAGTGTTACTCTGTCCACGTACGGAAGCGGCCGTGAAAGAGTCGCCAAACTCTCAAATTTATGCCCTGTATACCAAGCGTTCTTGCTCTCTGTAGTGGTCTTTTGTTCCTCGTCTCTCGAGGCGACGTCCTTAATGAACAATTGTCCATCGAAAGCGACAACCCGCAGCTCGACCTTATTGTAAGCCGGGGTATCAAATGCAGCCGAGATGAGTTTCCTCACAATCCCTCTGAAAGTGACTATGTCCGCCTTGACTCGCTTCTGCTTCCTTTCTTCATATGTCTTGATTGTCTCCAGTAAACCTCGAAGTGTGCATGGATCGCTAAAAGTCTCTGCGCTGTCCTTGATTTTATTCAACCCAGCTGTGAGATCTAGTCTATTCTCCAGCTGTGAGTCTGGCAAATAGTAATATTTCAGATTTGAGTCGTCTCCAATCAAAAACTCATCATTTGGAGTCCTTGAGTAGCAAGAAATCTCTTTGGGCTGTTTCAAAGCCGTCGTCGTCCCCTTCTGCTTGACGAACAAATTATGTGTCTTACCCATCACCACAGCAGAACTTAAGGCCCAAGCAAGCTCTATGAGGCTAGTCAACTTCTCATCCACTGAGTTCACTTTACCTCATCGAGAAGCTCTTGACACAGACACTTCGTGAGAGGCGACTATTAAATATCAATTAAAACTTCACCATAAGGCATCATTTGGAAGTCGTTTGAGGGTCTTCAAAATCTCCCAGATCCCACTCAAGTACTCTCAGCCACAATATCCCCGCATTGAGGTCACCTGGCTCGAGATCGCTTAAATTGAAGGTCATTTCACCTTCAATTGCGCGTTACCCGAAGGTCTTTTTTTTCAAATTTTTCACCAGATAAGTATCATTAACATGACTGAAGAATCGTACCTCGGTGAAAAGGCTAAAAAGATACCTTAACGTACTCAATTTCGTGTTGCTTTCTGGTGATGTCGAAGCTTGTTATCAATGGCAAGGCGCCTGTGGTCGCTTACGGTGAATTGATCGCGGCTCGTGCCGTTAACGCTGTCAAGGCAGACAGTATTGAAATTGAATTTGTTGATGACAAGAAAGCCACTCCAGCTGTTTACAACGGTCAATCCGATGATGTCTTTGCTAAAATTGTCGGTGAGTTCTCAAGCGTCTTCACCGAGGGAACTGCTGAAGAAATTGCCTCTTGGGCCAAGATCGCTCAGGAAGAGTATGTGGTGAAGAACTTTCAGAAGCTGTCTGTCTCTTTGGAGAAGTTGGACTCTAGATTGAACTTGAGAACCTACGTTTTGGGTGGTCTCAGAAGTTCCGCTGCCGATATTGCATGTTGGGGTGCTCTTAGATCAAACGGTATGGTTGGATCGATCATCAAAAACAAGGTCGACGTTAACGTTTCCCGTTGGTACACTCTATTGGAAGCCAACCCAGTTTTTGGAGGTGCTCATGAATTTATGACCAAATCCATGCAGGATTTGAAGAAAGCCGCCAACGCCGGTAAGAAGAAAGAGGTTCACAAGGCAAACTTCGAAATCGATTTGCCAGATGCCAAGATTGGAGAAGTCGTTACCCGTTTCCCTCCAGAGCCTTCTGGATACTTGCACATCGGTCACGCCAAGGCTGCTTTGCTTAACCAATATTTTGCCCAAGAGTACAAGGGTAAGTTGATCATCAGATTCGATGACACTAATCCTTCCAAGGAGAAGGAAGAATTTCAAGATTCTATTATTGAGGATTTGAAGCTTCTAGGAATTGAAGGTGATCGTTTGACCTTCTCTTCTGACTATTTCCAAGAAATGTTTGACTTGTGTGTCAAAATGATCAAAGAGGGTAAAGCATACTGTGATGACACTCCAACTGATAAAATGAGAGAAGAACGTATGGATGGTATTGCTTCTGCTAGAAGAGAACGTTCTGTTGAGGAAAACTTGAGAGTTTTCACTGAAGAGATGAAGAACGGTACTGAGGAAGGTTTGAAAAACTGTGTTCGTGCCAAGATCGATTACCAAGCTCTAAACAAAACTCTAAGAGACCCTGTCATCTACAGATGTAACTTGACCCCTCATCACCGTACTGGTACTGCTTGGAAGGTTTACCCAACTTACGATTTCTGTGTTCCCGTCGTCGATGCCATCGAAGGTGTAACCCATGCGTTACGTACTATCGAATACAGAGACCGTAACGCTCAATATGATTGGATGTTAAAGGCAATGAATTTGAGGAAGGTTCATATTTGGGATTTCGCTCGTGTCAACTTTGTTAGAACTTTGTTATCCAAGAGAAAGTTGCAATGGATGGTTGACAAAAACTTGGTTTCGAGCTGGGAAGATCCAAGATTCCCAACTGTCAGAGGTGTGAGAAGAAGAGGTATGACTGTTGAGGGTTTGAGAAACTTTGTTCTTTCTCAAGGTCCTTCCAGAAATGTCATTAATCTTGAATGGAACTTGATTTGGGCCTTCAACAAGAAGGTCATTGATCCAGTTGCACCAAGATTGACTGCTGTTGTGAATCCAGTCAAACTTCACTTGGAAGGTGAGGACGCTCCTCAAACTCCAAAGGTTGAAATGAGAGCTAAGCACAAGAAGAACCCAGATGTTGGTGAAAAGAAGGTCATCTTCTACAAGGATGTTGTTATCGATAAGGATGACGCTGATTTGATTGAAGAAAATGAGGAAGTCACTTTGATGGACTGGGGTAATGTCATCATTACCAAGAAGAACACCGATGGTTCTTTGACCGGTAAGCTGCACTTGGACGGTGATTTCAAGAAAACCAAACTCAAGTTGACCTGGTTGGCAGATACTGAAGATTCAGTGTCTGTCGATCTAGTCGATTTCGACCACTTGATCAGTAAGGACAAATTGGAAGAGGATGAGAGCTTCGAGAATTTCTTAACTCCTCAAACTGAGTTCCATACTTCTGCCATTGCTGATTTGAATGTTAAGGATCTAAAGAGTGGTGACATTATTCAGTTCGAAAGGAAGGGATACTATCGTCTGGATGAACCAGCCAAGGACGGCAAACCTTATGTCTTCTTTACCATTCCAGATGGTAAGTCTGTCAACAGATATGGTGCCAAGAAATAGGATCTGTAAGTACATTAAACGATATAAACTTCACTAAATGATTAACTTACGTTACGAGATGCCGTAAATGGACGTGGAAAGTATGTTTAAGGATTATGAATGATTATATACCTGACTAAAATCTCGGCCAAAGAGAACACAACCCCCACGATGATTGCCATTATAAACCACCATGTCACTCGAGCGATATTCCTGTCTGCAACAGAATCGACACATATGTCGAAGAACTCAAGGAAGACCTTACATCTATCGTTAAGTACTTGGACACGCTGGTCAATCTCAAGATACTCTCTCATGGCAATGTAAAGCGGGTGTAAGCTGGGTTCGAAACTCCAAAAAAATTCTGGAGTATCTAAAATACTGGACGATAAATTAACATCAACACGGAGTTTGAAGAGCTTACCTGATTTTTTTAGCAGCTGCTCTCTTTTCAAACCAAGAGTACCATAGAGCGCAAGCCTTTTCGGGAGTTTGGTCACGGCTGTGAGGATGGGCGATATCCTTGACTCAAAGCGAGAAAGTTTGGATGATTGTGCAATGGCGTGAGATATAGTGAGTTCTATAATATGATCACCAGATCGCAGCGTCACTATATCGTTGAAAATCCGAGGTCTTTCAGTATCTTTGTCATAGTCAAAATGGAATTGCTCTCTCTCGATATCCTGCTCATCCAGAGGTCTAATGACGAGATTTTTGTAATCGGCAAACGCTATATCACCCAAAATGTTCTTTTCCTGTATTTCGGTAAAGTTCCAGAATACAATAACACCATAACGGAAGATGAATATTTCAGCATGCTGGCCACCGTCAGCGACAACTTCACTGCGTTTATTGTTGGGTGAAATGTGTAGTTGTTCCCTTCGTTCTCTCATTTTTTGTTCAACAGGTGTCTCTTCCGCAAAAAACTGAGGCTCACTTGGATCAAACGAGTCTTGGTTTCCTGTTGGGTTTGGTAAGTGATCTGGAACAGTATTTGGGTCCGTCTCGACTAGAACCGCATTTGAATCTAACTCATAAGCATTTTTTGCGTCTTCTATTGTCTCCACTCCAGAGTAATATTCGTAATGGTGGTCTCGCTGTTCACTTGTATCGATCAACTTGTCTATCAACGTTTTGCCGCCGACGACTTGTTTAGAAATATTCGACTTGACTCGGAAACCATCTTTACCATGCAACAATGGCAAGGTGTACGCAACATACAAACATTCATCGTACAGTCTGGGTGAAACTTCGTGTGTGTTCCTCAGAAACTTCGACATCAACTTGAGATTGAAACCCTCTGCTACATTATATGCAGTTATCCTGGCCAGTTTATGGTCCTTCTTCCCGTGGCGGGAGAACTCGTTGTACGATTTCAGTGATGTCGTGGACTTCTTACGATAAAATGTGTTTGGCGATTCGCGACCTTCTTCCTCGGGGATCAGAACTAACTTTTGAGATGTCTTCGATGTTCTTGATGGGAGTGGATTTATCATCTTTGCGTAATGCTGTGGGCGTGCCCTATCAGACCCGTAATGCCTTTCTGCAGACGATATTGATTGTCGCTCCTCTCGTCTTCCTGACGGCACATCAGACGTTTCAGACAATATGTTATCAATAGAGATGTCACTGAACCTGCCAGAGGTCCTTTTCTTTCCTCCACCGCCGGCTAAATGCATCCCATTGCCGGCATTCATGTTGGGCATCTCATTCCGATTTCGCACACCTGCAGCATGTCCTGCAAAAGGTGCACTCATTCTTTTCTTGGATGACCTAGAGTCTGTCACCAGGATCGATGGTGACCTCTTGGACATGGGCAGTCCACTGGAATCCTGCCGATCCATGCCGGCTGCTTTGTAGCTCATTGCGCCCTCAATCCACGTATCCAGCTAAATCAGTACAAACCCAACTGCTGCAAATAAAGTACACGGTGTAGAGATCCGATGAAAAGACTATAACTAGCCTATCGAGCTTTTATGCAGCCACTAGCACACACTTGTAGAGCTCTTCCCTATGTCCATCTCATATATTTTGTCACATCATGGCTTACGGACGACACAAGACTTGATGAACTTGAATATCAGCTAAGAGACCTTCAAGACAGAGGGAAAAGACGTTGACATTGGACAGTGATTCAGCTGAATCGAGATTTGTGCCGTAGGATATGTCTGATTTTGAGGAAGATTTGTTAGCTTTGGCCGGCGCCGACGAGGAGGAGGACGAGGATGAGGTTCTAACGACTTCAGCCAAGAGGAACAAGACGTCTGACAGTGCTACGTCTAAGAGACGGAAGATTGAAGTGGAGGGAGCCGATGATGAGGACAATGAGGATGAAGATGAAGATGATTATAATCCTGCGGCTCTGGGGAACGATACGGATAAGTACGCTGATGAAGAAGAAGAAGAGGAAGAGGAGAATCCTTTCCCGTTGGAGGGAAAGTACAAGGACGAAGATGATCGTGCATACTTAGAGGGTCTGCCTGAAATGGAACGTGAGACACTGTTGTTTGAGCGGTCGCAGACTATGCAAAAGTATCAGGATCGTAAATTATTCAGAGAGCGTCAAAGGAATATTAGAGACCAACAGAGGAGTAGATCGCTTCGAGATGAAGGAAAGACAAGATCCTCCGGAAGAGCTACTCACGCCACCGGTCACTCCGACTTGAAGGCAACTAAGCTATCTCAACTACGGAAGCAAAGAGAGAAGAAGAGTCAAAGAGCGGGCAGAGCCCAAGAGTCGGAAGAAGAGGAAGAGGACGAGGACAGATACGAGGGAAGTGAATATGAAGAGGGCGATGAAGAAGAAGATTACGACCCTTACAGCCGAACCTCACATCTCGATACTCAGAAAGATGAAGTGGAATGGGCAGAAGATCAGCTGGACCGTGATGCCGATGTTAGTGATTTTAATAAGGTCAAGATCGGTCGCTCTTTTGTCGCAAAGTTCTGTTTCTATCCGGAGTTCAATGATATGATTAAAGGCTACTACGGACGAGTCAATGTTGGTGTCGACAAGCGCTCTGGTCAAACACAGTATAGAATGGTCAAGATCGAGAAAGTGTTCATGCAAAAGCCATACAACATGGGAAATTTCTTCACTAACCAGTACTTTGGTGTCAGTCAAGGAAAGGACAGAAAAGTGTTTCAAATGAACTTCTTCAGTGATGGTAACATTACTCAGCAAGAATACGAAAGATACCTCAAGGCGCTTGATGCAGCACATGTGAGCAAACCTTCCGTATACGCATTAGACAAAAAATCAAAGGAACTAAACGCATTTGTCTCTCAGCCCTTGACAGACAAGTTGACTGACGACATCGTCCGCAATAGAATGTTGTTCAATAAGAAACTATCAGGGTCAAACGCTGTGCTCGAGAAGACAGTGTTGAAAGAGAAACTGAGGTATGCAGAAGAGACCGGTAACGAAAGGGATTCTGCTAAGTATTCCGGTCAATTAAGAAATTTAGTCAAGCGAATGTCAGCATATGAGAAGCATCACGAAAAGGATCAAAGTGGTATCAAGAAACTGAATGCTTTAACCTCAAAAAATAGGAAGGTCAATATGGACAAAATCAGAAATGCGGAGCATGTCAAGAAAGAAGACGTTGATTTTGACGCCAAGAGTGATCCTTTCAGCAGATTGAAGACAAGAACAAAGGTTTACTACCAGGAGATTCAGAAAGAGGAGAATGAAAGGGCGCAGAATATCGCCAAGCAGAAGCAACTTGATGAAAACCTTGAGGCAATTGCTAGGAAAGAGAAGGAAATCTTGTCGGCAGATTTTAAACGGCTTGGAGGTCTGGAGAGGGTCATCGGTAAGCTAGAACTCTCCTTCAGTTTTGATGTGTAGCTCTGTGCGTGTATGTAATTTTTAATGGACGATCCACCTTACATGTCAACCCGACGATCAGTGAATATTTCTGTGGAAGAGGAAGATAAATACTAGATAAGCTCTACTCTACTGTCACTTGAAAGCTGGAGGTGAAACTGGCTGAAGAAAGACAGCCTTCAAGAATGATATGTGGACCTTGTCTGGTGAAGATCACTCAGCGCCTCATAGGAACATCAAAGGTCGTCTGTGAGACTTTCAAGCTATATGGATGGAGGATAAGGGCTTGAAAAAGGTGCCAAGACCCGTATTTATATGTTCTTTGTCTTTTCTCTGTTTTTAACCTTCCAGTTATAACATTTCAACTGATAGAGACTGGACTCTTGCCTAAAACATCTGTATATAAACGGCATAACATGACTGATGAGCCTCTAGGGAGGGATTTGGGAGACTGCATTGCCCTGTTGGTCGAGCAGGCATATCTGAAGTTAAATCCAGCTTGCAGACCAGTTACAAGATCTAATGGATTAAAAGAATGGACAATCTTAGCCGGTATTGTAGCTGTTTCTACTGAGAAGTCATCAGAAGAGAGTAAGCTGCGGCTGATAAGCATAGGTACAGGAGTCAAAGCATTGCCAGATGCACTCCTTTCCAGAAGCCAAGGAAGGATGGTTCACGACTGTCACGCAGAGATAATAGCCCTCAGAGGGCTAAATACTGTTTTACTGGAGCATATAAAGTCACTACAAAAGGATACAAGTTTCGAATCTGATCTCATAGAAAGAGTACCGAATGGTGGATATGTTTTGAAGGTTAAATGGAAATTAGCACTGTATGCCAGTACTTTACCGTGCGGCGACGCTAGTATGAGTTTATTGACTAAGAACGAGTTTACAAACGCTGACCAGCGCATCGAGCCAGCTTTTCAAGAGAAAGATCAAGTACAGTGGGTCGATGAGAATATTCGAACCATTTTGCGAGGAAGATTCAATTATGGAAAGCTCGGAGTCGTCAGAACCAAACCCGGAAGATTTGATTCTCAAATAACTTATTCTAAATCCTGCTCAGATAAAATATGTGCCAGGCAGGTGATATCCGCTCTCAACTCACTAACTTGGGATTTAATTGAGCATCCAATTTTCTTGACCTATCTGGTCATTCCAAGTGAAGGATACCATCCCGGTGTATGCTCTAGTTTTCATAACAGACTTGATGTACGCCCATTTCAAGCTTTGAAAGTCTTAGTCTGCAATAAATCCTTTTGCGACCGTAAAAGTTACATGAACGATGAGCCGTCATCAATGTCCAGTGTCAAGCTGTTCATCGATCAACATGGCATGAATGTAATTGAGCAAGCCATCCTGAATGGTGTCAAAAACGGCTCTTACACCAAGGGTAACAAGCCAATGAGGAAGAACTGCGAACCAGTCATAAGCAGATACGCTCAATGGAAACTGTTCACCGAGATTAGACCGGAACTAAGCAGTATGACATATCTTGCTTTCAAAGCTACTCAAGATGACAGAAATAAACTGATACATGATACAAGAACTCAGCTCTCCGCTGATGGTTGGGTCAAAACCCGGGAGGATAATTGCCAATTGTAAAACTTCTTGAGCGATTGACGTTGCCCAATTCTTTAAATGTTCAACTATTTCCTCATCTTGAACAAAAACACGCTATGCAAGTTCAATTATCCTATTCTACATCTGGATCCTCGTCATCTGATCCATCGTCTATCACCTCATCCTCGACATCCTCCGCTTGTTGACCCCCCATGTCAGCGGCCAACTCCGCACCTTGTAGTAAATCGACAAGATCATCAAGTTCGTCACCATGGATGAGGTCTATGGGCTTCTGGTTGTGTTTATTCCGCAGTCTGGGATCTGCACCGACTTCGATCAGGTTTCTCGCAATAAAAGTCCCATGCTCAGGCTCATCCTGAGCATACCTCACAGTAACGTGCAGTGGTGTGTCGCCATCGACCTTGTTTTGAGGGTCTATTTCGATGTTTTCATGATCTAGTAGTTCATCTAGCACTTCCCATGATCCCGATTTACACGACAAATGGAGTGCAGTGTTCCCAAACGGGTCCTTGGAGTTGTTTATAAGCTCAGCAATCTTTTCTGGATCATTTGCAAGACTTTCCAGAATCGTCTTCAACAAATCTATGTTGTTCCTTCTAGAGGCCTCTAGCAACTGCTCACCAAACGATGCTCCTTCAGACTCCATATCTAGTCTCTCTATCAACAAAAACCACTTTTACTTGAACACTCAGTATCTTCAACACCAGTTCAAGACCGAATTGGCAAGATCAATCGTCGTTCCTTACTTGATTTATGCGACTGCCCCTATCAGCATCAAGAATTCAATGTGTATCACACGCGCTTTTTAACGAAGTCGACTAACGATGAATAATGGGCAATTCCATAAAAGAAGCACACCGCAACGCCGAGCAGCTTTCAGTTACGGCTGCTAGCGCTTTGGGCTGCTAGCGCTCTGGGCTGCTAGCGCTCTGGGCTGCTAGCGCTCTGGCCTGCTACAGCTTTCAAAAATGGCGTAGTTTGCTAGTGCTACAATTTGCAGAGGCTTGCGTGAGCCATGCCCTCCACTTTCTGGCAAAAATGGACACCAATGTAATCTTGCAGTAGACCTGAAATCGATGCCACTTTTAGTAGGCTTGCGTTCAAAGAGTTCTATCTGCCTAAAGAGTGCATCTCCGGGGTTCGAGCCTTGGCTCACCAAGAAACCTACGATCACTTCTCAAAGCTCTGATTGCACATGCAGCTAGCAGGAGCCCAGCTTCTCGAGTGCCATTGAGTCAAGGCGTTATTCTCTTGAAACAAGATGAAAGCTGTTGGATTAGACCTTCTTTGGCTTGGCGATGGCCATCTCGCGCTCGGGACCATTGAAAGATTTCGATACCATTGACTGTCGATCACTCTAGCATCTGTAGTTGGAGCAAGGGTAAAGGGTTTGAAGCACCTAGATGGGAGAGGATTCGACCTTCGATAGTAGTCGATTGATAAATGAGGCGCAATCTCCGGACGATCAGGTCAGGAGAGCAGCTGAGACGCAATTGCTAGAACTGTGTGATCGCGACGCATCGCAGGTGTTTATTTCTCTGATAGAAGTGGCAGTAAACGCTCAAAATTCTCTGGCGTCAAGGCAGTTTGCGTTGTTTGCGTTGAGAAAGCTTATTACCATGTACTGGAGCCCCGGATTCGAGTCGTACAGATCATGTTCTAATCTGAAGGAGGAAGCCAAAGAAATGACCCGAGAATCTCTTCTAAACCTGTGTCTCGATGATGGACAATTGGCGAAGCTCAAGAATGCTGCATCATACTGCATCGTCCAGATCTCTGCGGTGGACTTCCCTGATCAATGGCCGCAGTTGTTGGCTACGATCTACGATGCGATCTTGCATAAGCATTCACTATCAGCACTTTCCCTTCTGAACGAAATTTATGATGATGTGATGTCTGAGGATATGTTTTTCGATGAAGGGATCGGTCTGGAGACTATCCGTATCGTTATTCAGATCCATGCTGATCCGAATTGCTCCTTGGAGACAAGACTGGCGGCCTACAATCTGTTCCATGCATGTGTGCAGCAGCTATTGACAGTAGACTCCTCATCTCCTGTTAGGCGGAAAGAATTGGCTGGTCAGTATGGGAAAGAGGCCCTGAAGATTTGGGACGAGTATTTATCAAATCATTCCATCACTGAGCACCCGTTGAATCTTTCAATAACTGGGAGAATTTACGAGGATTTGGCGCTACTCAAAAACGAACTCTCCAAAAAGATAGTTCCAACTGCACTTTATTTGCCATTCAAGAAGCTAGCACTTGCCGATCTTGAGACGGTTGGCAAGGCTTATCTCTCCATTTTACAAGGTTTTGTCACTGATTTTCAACTCGATGCCATGAACGAGTGTGCCATTCATATAATCGAATTCCTGACAGCCGTGTGTCATTTCCAGTTTGACAGAACGGAAGCCTCGACGATTTGTCAGGCATTGAGCAATCTTTGCTGCCTCAACAATGAAACTGTTACGTGTTGGCTTGGTGATTTCAATAGTTACATCTCTGTCGAGAGCGGTTTGGCTGCATCTTTTAGCATCAGAGACCAAGCTTCTGAACTGCTTAATTCGATGGATGGACAAAGTTATGACAACGCTTTTGAACACATTTTGGTCAAGGTATCTCGACTAGCTGAATGGAAACAGGATTGGAAGTTTCAAGAGTCCTTTTTGTTCCTACTGCAGTCTGTTGTGGAAAACGAATCGGAACCGTCAGAAAAACTTGTCAACCAGATTAGAGAAGTAGTTTCTTTTCTAGGATCCATGCTATGCTCTGAGGATGTGGTATCTTTTGTCTGCTCACGGATAATGTTTGTGTTACCGAAAATGCTAGAGAAATTCATGGATCATCTTGAGGATGTCAAGATGTTAACATCTCGTCTCTTAGCGGCATCTTTGGAAGTCGCCCTATCGCTAAATGATGACATTGTTAAATCATCTTTTCTGATTGCGTTCACATATTACTCTAGTTTTGCCGAGCTGCCATCAGTTTTGGGCCGTGAAGCTTGCCTCTTTAGTCAAAAAGGGCTCTTAAACCTAATATCACAAGTTTCTGGCGATGCAGAAGAAGATACTGATGGTGTGCTTATGGAAGTACTGAACAACGTCATTGATTGTAACATGCCTGAGAACCCTGACGAAGAAATTGTCCAGGCACAGTTCAATTTGGTAATTTCCATATCCGCAAAGGATCCATCAAATATCCAAACTGTTGTGGAATCTCAAGAGTGCTTAGAAAAGCTTCTTGCAGATCTGAGTACGAAGAACTATAAGCACTACGCTGAGGCTTGTCTACCATCATTCTTAAAAATAATCGAGGGACACTCCCAGTTCAAATACTCATATTCACCACTTTTGTCTCTGGTCATGCAATTTCTGACCATATTCATGAGGAAAAAGCCTGTTGACAACCTTTTGCCTCCATTAGTGTGCGAGCTTACTTTCGAACCCTTGAGAAATGTTTTGTTTGAAGCTGAAGACGATGATATGATACAACTAGCCACGGAGGCCTTTAGCTACCTCGTTTTGAACACCGAGATAAATGTCATCTCTCCACGCCTAGGGTCGATCGTTGCAGTTCTAGACAGATTGTTGTCGTTTGACGTTTCAGACGTAGCTGCAATGCACGTTGGATCTTTAATCGTCACCATATTCACACGTTTCTCGACAAACATAGAGAATATGATGCCAGTTATTCTTCAAGCTGCCGCGAAAAGATTGATCCTGGCGAAGAATTTATCGACAACACAAAATCTTTTGTCTGTCTTTTGCTACTTGGCTTCTCTAGATGCACAACAGACTATTGATTTTCTGGACAACATGGAACTTGATGGTACCAACGAAAATGCTCTGCAATTGATCATGTCCACCTGGTTAGAATCATTTGAAGTTATTAAGGGCGAAAGACGAACAAAAGAGAACATTGTCGCCCTGATAAAGATCTACCTCTTGAATGATAAAAAGTTGTCTGAAATGCAAGTAAATGGCGAAATAATACCATATGACGGTGACCAGATTATCACCAGATCAATGGCCCGGCAAATGCCCGATAGATATACGCAAGTGTCTGTTTACACCAAGATAATCAAACTCTTTGTCGCCGAACTGAAATTCCAGGACAAACAATCTGATCCTGGAAGGTTCATGACCAGTGCAGATGTTAAGTCAGACGATAAAGACTCTGATGGCAACTCAGAGGACGATTGGGAAGACGTCGAGGATGTTTTGGACTACGAAAAGCTACAAGAGTATGTTGATGAGGACGACCAAAGTGGGAATGATGATGATCAAGGTGATTTTTTCACAGAGGTCGAAAAGGCTTATCGCAATCAAAGCATAAGGGATATTCTTGTCTCATTCTTCAAAGGAATCGCTGCAAACAATGTCAGTAGCTTCCGGAGTATCTACAACTCTCTTTCAGAGTCTGAAAAGAAGATTCTATCGGAGAACTTGGTGTAGTTTTCTTGATTTCTTATATAAACGACACTTTAATTCAATAGTCCTTAGAAAAAGTTCGGGGGACTGTCACTGACATCTGACAAAAATCGAATCTGAACAGATCAAATAACTATCAATGGCTATCTTCGAGAACTTATTGCCAGCAAATGGCCAATGGAAGCAAGATGTTACAATTTGGCTTCAAGAGGACGTGCCCTCGTTCGACTATGGCGGATATGTCGTGGGATCTGCGCTGAAATCTGCGACCCTGTTATGCAAACAAGACGGTGTCTTGTGTGGTGTTCCATTTGCTCAAGAAGTGTTTAAACAGTGTCAGCTAGAAGTGGAGTGGCTGTACCAGGAAGGTGAAGAATTGAAGCCATCAGAGAGCGAATCTGGAAGATTACCAGTCGCCAAGGTCAGAGGTGAAGCCAAAAATATTCTACTAGCTGAGAGGACTGCATTGAACCTTCTGAGCAGAAGCTCAGGAATAGCTACTACCTCTAGAAAAACACTAGAATTAGCTCGCAATGTCGGTTACAAAGGCATCATTGCGGGAACTAGGAAAACCACTCCGGGGTTGCGTCGTTTGGAGAAATATGCAATGCTGGTGGGTGGTTGCGATTCTCATCGTTACGACCTATCTTCCATGGTTATGCTGAAGGACAACCACATTTGGTCTCTTGGTTCGATCACTAAAGCCGTCGAGAGCGCACGAGAGGCATGTGGATTCGCTGTCAAGATCGAAGTCGAATGTCAGACAGAGCAAGAAGCAGATGAAGCCATTGCCGCAGGTGCGGATGTCATCATGTTAGATAACTTCACCAATGAATCCTTGAAAATTTGTGCTCAAAGCTTGAAGCAGAAGTGGCAAGGCAAGAAGCACTTCCTTCTGGAGTGCAGTGGTGGTCTTAGATTGGACAACATCGAGAAATACCTTTGCTCAGACATTGACATCTACAGTACAAGTAGTATCCATCAAGGTTGCGGTGTCATTGATTTCTCCTTGAAGATCGACCACTAGTCCTTTTGTAATTAGTTCGCTATCTGTAAACATATAATAGCGCCGCTTGTGCGGACAGTATAAGCATTTTGTGCAAGCAGACTAAGAGGCAGACTAAAGCACATCCAACCAGGCTGGTCCTCATGGCGGGGAAGATGGACAATGAGGAAATCGAGGCACTTCTGAACAAGTTAGCTCCTGCATCGGCCCTCCAACCCGTTACCTTGAAACGAAACAAGAGACTGGTCCTAGACGACACAGTGGCAGACGAGAGCACGAAAGGCATGCTTGTAAACGGGCTTCAAGAGGAATCTCAGTATGCAGCCATGACAGCAGAAAAACTGGCCATTAGATTCACTCAGGGCCAGCAGCTGTTCGATTACGAGAACATGACCGATGTGGGCCATTTGGCTCACTGGAAGGCTTCATCTTTCAAACCTGGAAACCCCATCGAAAATGCTCTGGATGACGACCCTGACACGTTTTGGCAAAGCGATGGATCACAACCACACCAAATCGAGGCTTACTTCAGCAAAAGGATTAGCATCGTTCAATTGATGCTTTACTTTTCGCTCATCGCCGATGAATCATACACTCCACGGTTTGTATCCATCTACGCCGGGCACTCACCATCCGATGCCCTCTTTTACAAGTCTCTGGAGGTGAGAAACGTTAATGGGTGGGTTGCATTGACCTTCGAGGACAACAGAGCTCATGACAAACTCTTGAAGTGTCAATACCTGCGTCTTGTGTTCCCTGCAAACCACGAAAATGGCAAAGACACACATCTACGAGGAATAAGAGTATTCGTGCCCTCCAAGAAGCTTTCAATTGGTTCCACCGAACTGATACAGTGCTTTGGAAACGGCAGTAAGTTAATGACTGAGTTCTCATTGAGATGATTCACAGAGTCACGTGACCAAAGAGCTTAGTAGCTAGCTAAGCAAAATTTTAGCCACTGGAAGGTTCAAGGTATACAAACAAAGGAACTGTAGGTTGAAGCCGAGGAGTCTCAGGGCATTGCAACCGCATTCGAGAACCATTGTTCGTGCTCTCGTTATCGCATAACGAAATCATGTCTGATATCGAGACTGTTGCCAGATTTTTGGCGGAATCCGTAGTGGCTTCAACATCCAAGAGCGCCGAGAAAAGCTTGAAAACTTTGGAGACTCAAGATGGATTTGGGCTCACCTTGCTGCACGTCGTTGCCTCGGCTAACTTACCCAACCCCACAAGACTGGCGGGCGCCCTTTTCTTTAAGAATTTCATCAAGAGAAAGTGGGTCGATGAAGATGGTAACTACCTTTTACCACCAAACAATGTGGAACTCATCAAAAAAGAAATTGTTCCATTGATGATCACCCTTCCCAACAATCTGCAAATTCAAATCGGTGAGGCTATATCTGAGATTGCCGACTCGGATTTCCCTCATAGATGGCCGACGCTATTGAATGATCTGGCTAGTAGGTTGTCCTCAGATGATATGGTGACCAATAAGGGTGTTTTGATTGTGGCACACTCGATTTTTAAAAGATGGAGACCACTTTTCAGATCAGACGAACTATTCCTTGAAATTAAGGCGGTCTTAGATGCCTTTGCAGTGCCCTTTTTGAACCTGCTGAAGAGCGTCGATGAGCAAATTTCCAAAAATGAGAGCAACGAAGCTGTTCTCAACCTTCTTTTTGATGTATTGTTGGTTCTGGTCAAACTGTACTACGATTTTAACTGCCAGGATATTCCAGAGTTTTTCGAAGACAACATTGTTACAGGTATGGGGATTCTCCATAAGTATTTGGCCTACGTTAATCCGATACTCGACGATCCTGATGAAACGGAACAAGCTAGTGTGTTAATAAAAGTCAAATCCTCCATCCAGGAATTGGTTCAGCTTTATACTGCTAGGTATGAAGATATCTTCGGCCCCATGATCAATGAGTTCATACAGATAACATGGAATTTATTGACTTCCATGTCTTCTCAACCCAAGTACGATATTCTCGTCTCCAAATCATTATCTTTCCTGTCAGCTGTTTCCCGGATTCCAAAATACTTTGAAATATTCGATAGCGACTTTGCAATGAATAACGTCGCAGAACAAATCATACTTCCCAACGTGATGCTACGTGAATCCGATATCGAGCTATTCGAGGACGATCCCATCGAGTACATCCGCAGAGACCTCGAGGGATCCGACACAGATACGAGGAGAAGAGCCTGTACCGACTTTTTGAAAGAATTGAAGTCTAAGGATGAAAAATTGGTAACCAACGTGTTTTCTGCTCATATCGAAAAATTCTTTGAACTGTACCGTTCTGATCCGTCATCAAACTGGAGATACAAGGACCTTTGTGTTTTTCTTTTCACCGCGCTGGCTATAAACGCCAGTGTTACAAGTAGTGGTGTGTCAGCCATCAACAGCTTACTCGACGTTGTGGAATTTTTCTCCCAGCAGATTGCTCCTGATCTGACACAGAACGTTTCAAACGTTATCTTAAGAGTCGATGCCATCAAGTACGTCTATGTGTTCAGAAATCAACTGAATAAAACTCAACTTATTGAGATTATGCCTGTTCTAGCCAAGTTTTTGGAGGCCGATGACTACGTCGTTTACACGTATGCCGCAGTCACAATCGAGAGAATATTAACCATTAGAGAATCGAATACTTCACCCACATTCATCTTCAATAAGCTGGACTTATCCGGAAGCTCCAGTATATTGCTGACCAATTTACTACGTTTGATTTTGAAGCAAAATTCATCACCAGAAAAGTTGGCGGAAAATGAATTCATCATGAGGGCTGTCTTTAGAGTTCTACAAACCTCCGAGGATGCTGTTCAGGAAATGTTCCCCGAGCTACTGAATCAAATGCTAAGTATAATTACGGTTATTTCTAAAAATCCATCGAACCCTCGTTTTTCGCATTACGCGTTCGAGTGCATTGGTGTTATCATGACTTATTGTTCAATCGACTCACTTTCAGCATTAGCTAACGCTGCCATGCCCACATTCCTGAATATCCTCTCTGAAGATATTCAAGAGTTCATTCCTTATGCGTTCCAAATAATTGCATATATTGTGGAAAGAGGTGCGGCCATACCAGAAAGTATAAAGCAATTAGCGCAGCCTATCTTATCACCCGGAATATGGGAATTGAAGGGAAACATACCTGCCGTCACCAGACTATTGAAGAGTTTTATCAAGACTGATCAATCCTTATATCCTGACTTAGTCCCGGTTTTGGGAGTATTCCAAAGATTAATCGCTTCAAAAGCCTATGACGTTCACGGTTTCGAACTGTTAGAGAACATCATTTTAGTGATAGATATGGGACGTTTGCAGCCTTACTTGAAACAGATCGCGGTGCTTTTACTCCAACGTTTGCAAAGTTCGAAAACGGAAAGGTATGTCAAGAAGCTGCTAGTTTTCCTAGGTTTGCTCTCTGTCAAGCTTGGTTCAGACTTCGTCGTCTCCTTTATCGATGAGGTACAGGAAGGGCTGTTCATGCAAATTTGGTCAAACTTCGTTATTCCAACCCTTCCTACCATTGGTAACCTGTTAGACCGCAAGGTCGCGTTGATAGGTATCACCAACGTAATGATTGATGGAACGTCATTTTCAACCAAATACCAGGCATTATTACCACCTACTCTAGAGAGCATTGTTCAAACGGCCGCGTCTGATAGCATTGCCAACATGAAAACAGATCATCTTGACCTCGACAACCTAGAAGAGATCTCCACTTTTGGTTCAAGTTTCAGCAGATTAGCAAGCATTGCAGAAAAACCATTTGATCCATTGCCTGGAATCGATTTGACACAGGGAGTACGGGTGAACGTTGCAAGATCGTTGCGGAAGTATAGTCAAAGCTCTTCACTTCTGACGAGCATGGCGTCACAACTCTCACCTGATGTGCGATCAAAATTGGAAACCTTACTGTCGATTGCCTAATTGTGCAACACAGGACCTCTTCTAAGAACCAGCAAAGCCGTCATCCTAATCGATCATTAATTTATAGAAGTATCTACTATACCATAACGCTGCATATGTGTCAAAGATTAAGAATATTCGACTTGGAGTACATCTTTTATGTGTCATTCTTCCTCAGCGGCGGAAGCTTATTTTGACTAGTGTCTTGTTGTGTTATTACAGGGGCCTGTGCCTCGGCTTCCTTGTTGGCATCTGGCAAAGGTGTGGCAGTGGCAGAGGATTGTGCGGAATCGGAAGATTCCTTTGCCTTCATTGCTTCAATCTCGGCAACCGTCAAAAACCGCCCACCCTGTCCTCTAGGTCTTCTCATCGCGTGCTTATGCCGCGATTCATGCAAATATGGTTTCCTCTCTCTAGATATTCGTATATTCTCCTCTAGCCGCGCTCTAGCGTACCTTCGCTTGATAATTCTATAATACTGCTTTGCATTCACATAAAAAGGCTCTTGTATTGTCTCTGGAAGTTGTGTTCCAACTTTTGCAGTCTCATAAGCACCCTGAACGTAGCCCACCTCAGGTTTCTTCTTCTCGACCGATCTATCCTCCGGCCCACCACCAAGCTCCCCCCAGGGACCTTGTCCCACACTCGTCTCCGTCTGATAGCCAAATGCCGAGTCACTAGAGCCCACCTGAGGACCACCAGGCCCTCCCAGCGACGGCTGCCCCTCATCGCCTCTTCGCTCACCACTGTCCGTGCCGTTACCCTTGAGCAAAGCTTCCTCTTCTCGCCTTACGGGAACTTGCGGCCTATCATACAGAAACATCTCTGTAGCTTGTGACTCTTCCACAACACCTTTTCCCGACTCATCCTGCTGCTTCTCCAGCGGCCTATTGGGTAACGCCATATCCTGCGCAGAATACGGAACCAACGCAATGTCTAGCGGCTGATACTCTTCTTCTTCTTCAGTCATACTCTACTCATGTTACCACTCTCGAACGACCCCACCAGTAGTCAATTGCCTCCTTGCAAGTGTTAGCTCTTCAAGATGTCTGCCATCTCCAGCAAGCCAGCTCATTGATACCTTCTCCAGAAACCCGTACAAAGCGACTATGGCTTAAAGACCAGCTTCATAAGCTGCTAGTTGAAGTATTTAAGACTCTTGATACTTAGGACTGGTCGCTAGAGGTCGATGAATACTCCCAGGAAGGCCCGGGATGTGAGTGGTGAGGGGTCTGAACGGTGGACGCCGTTTCGTGAACGGGCGATCGAGGAAAGGAGGTTGAAAGATGAGCTGTTGTTGAGCGCTACACCCGGTCTGAAACGCAGGGTTGAACCCTGGGAGGACGATAGCAAGGTTTTGAACGATCCGCAGGAGTTGAGATCGTACCTAAGAGACCTGAGCGCGGCGCTGGTGGTGCAGGAGAGGAAGAATTTGATGAACGTTCTGGTCGACGAGGACAAACAGAAACTGGGCGGGTTCGACAAGACTCTGGAGACGGGAACGGAGTCGAAGTCCGGCTCGGAACGGGGAATTGACCTGAAAGATTCCGTTTTCTCGCTCTTGCAGGCTACCAGATCGAGATCGAAGATCAGAAGAGTTGGGTCCCCGATTGTGATTCGAGAGACGGATGGCTTGTCGGAGGCGAGTGACGTATCGATTGCAGCTCAGTCAAATCATGAAGAAATTTTTGGAGTCGAACCGCCAGTTGACAGTCCCGTGTACTCCCCTGAAGTGTCAGCCAACGAAAATGAGGATGGTATGGCGGAGGATAGCGAAGTAATGGACTCTGAGCCTGAAGAACTGGAACCGCTCTCAACTTCCCGTCTGAGACGGTGTTTACGGCTGTACACGGACAGAGAGGGCCTGAAATTGGGCAAGGGAGGTTGGTCAGCTTTGCAGAAAGCTTCAGAATCACTACTGGGAGGGATAGCAAAGGAAATGAGAGACGAGGAGGGGCGGATTGTCCCAGACAGACAAAATATTCTGCGAGCCTACGAAAGATTCAAGGTTGTAGCCCCCAACTCGGGCAACGAGGCCCTCTTCGAAATCTGTTGCAAATATTTGACGCTAGAAGACCTGAACAACCTGGAAGCGGCTCTTTTCCTGTAGGCTGGCCTAGTCAATGGAAAAGGGAAATGGCCTAGTGCCAAAGAATATTAACATGCTTTTCTATTTACAGATAGGCTTCATCCCACAGATTCAAAGAAACAAAGCAACTTTTTGTTTGATCACACATAGGCTTTGAATGCCAAATTTTGGCAAGATTTAACTCATCTTTCTTGGCCTACAATCTTTGATTTGTTTTCACGAGCCTGTAAAGCTCGAAAAGAGAAGATGCAGTGATACCTTGAATTCTCCGAGCTTGACCAATCGTCGCTGGTTGAATAGTATTTAGAAGTGTTTTGCACTCGGAGGACAGCGTTGGTAAAGTGCTGTAATCGTAATTCGATGGAAGAACCATATGCTCATCGGCTTGGAAGGCCTTCACATACTGATTTTGCTTCGTCATATAGGGATCGTACTTTCCCTGAACGTTTATTTTCAAAGCGACATGCCGTGGAATATCAGACATGCTGATGTTTAGATCTGGCAGAGATTCAGCCATCTGCTCTAAACTGACGCCATTAAATCTAAATAGCTCCCACGCTGATCTGTTCCTGGCGGAGTTGGCAACCGCGAGGTCCAAATACTTCGACCACTTGCTAGCGCTGAGCTCATACTCTTTGAGGCTGGTAATCACATCTTCGTAGACCTTTTTATCTGACTCGTACTTGGCCCACCTTCTGTCTCCTATAACGCCGTGACGGCGACCAAGATGTGTCAGCCTGAGATCAGCATTATCCGCCCGAACACTAACTCTAAATTCTGACCTTGAAGTGAACATTCGGTAGGGCTCTTCGATGCCCTTCACGATTAAATCATCAATCAAGACACCAATGTAAGCATCTGAGCGTGACAACTCCAATGGATCTTTGTCCAAGAGGGCCAAACCGGCGTTGATCCCGGCCACGATACCTTGAGCACAAGCCTCCTCATAACCTGTTGTACCATTTATCTGGCCCGCCAGATATAATCCCGAAATCAGCTTAGTTTCTAGAGTCTGTCTCAGTTGTCTTGGATCCACATAATTATACTCAACTCCGTAAGCAGGTTGTATTATACTAACATTCTCCAAACCTGGAACCATTCTCATCATCTTTTCCTGCACATCTTCAGGCATTGAATTGGAGATACCATTGGGATATATCACGTCTGTGTTTAAACCTTCAGGTTCCAACCATATTCTATGGGATTTCTTGTCGGCAAATCTTATAATTTTCGCTTCAATAGAAGGACAGTATCGAGGTCCCTTCACGGTCTCTCTGATATGCAGTGATTTGTGCAAATTGGAACGCAAGTAGTCATGCAGGCCTTCAGTCGTCTGTGTCCCATGGCATAAAATTTGATCCTTGATATCAACTTCTTCATTGACATAACTCATCGTATGTGGTGGGTCATCCCCATACTGCTT
This sequence comes from Torulaspora maleeae, assembly GCA_003708055.3. Lineage (NCBI taxonomy): Eukaryota > Fungi > Ascomycota > Saccharomycetes > Saccharomycetales > Saccharomycetaceae > Torulaspora > Torulaspora maleeae. The sequence goes on along the minus strand of PPNA03000001.1, from coordinate 1,050,633 downwards.
CTCTAGATGTGTGTAATCGATAGTCTTGCCGTCTAAACGAGCTGGCGTTCCTGTTTTTAATCTTCCCAACTTGAATCCGGCATCGTCCAATGTGGAACTTATTCCGTATGTAGGATCCTCGCCAATTCTACCAGCCGGATATGATTTCATTCCAATATGAATCTCAGCACTGAGAAATGTACCGGTCGTGATCACAACCTTAGAACATTTTAATATTTGCCCATCCTCCAAGATCAAACCCTTCACAGTTCCATACTGGCCGAAATTTGCGGTCTGATCGATGATCAAATCCTTCACTTTTCCTTGATGCAGAGAGAGATTGGGATAATCACTGAGCTCTCGCTGCATCTCTTTCTTGTATATTTCTCTATCGATCTGAGCTCTCGGACCCCAGACAGCTGCACCTCGACTTTTATTCAGCATTTTGAATTGGATACCAGCTTTGTCAGTCACTCTAGCTGCCAAGCCATCCAATGCATCTACCTCCCTGAGCAGAGTCCCTTTCCCGACACCTCCCATCGAAGGGTTACAAGAACATGTACCTATTCTATCGAGAAATGGAGTCACCAACAAAGTTTTAGCACCCGCCCTTGCAGCGCCACTGGCCGCCTCACATCCGGCATGTCCAGCTCCCACAACTACAACGCCACTATCTGGAAGTCCACTAAGAGCTTTTTCCAGATCAGCGTTCAAGCTAATCCACCTCTTGGAGACTCTCAGACATCGCCATGCGCTCACGAAGCCTGAGCCTGCCCTCAACATCGCCAAAACACTCAATGTAAACCTTGAAATGTCTCTTGAGCTCCAGAAACTTTTCAACTACCTACGTCTATCATAAACTTCGATGCTCATCGATCTCTACTTGAAAAAATCCAAGTCCTCCATTCGATTCCTCTGAGGGTCTCCATTATTCATCAATTTAATTTTTTTTTTTTTTTTGAAAATTTTCCGCCTGACTTCTCTAATTCGATGCCCTCGAGATGAGCTGCCTATATTACCAGGATGATTAAGTCTCCAAAGACGCTCTGCTGCGCTTGATAGAATTGAGCTTTTGTGATCTTTGATTACACTCGAGAGTAATTTAAACTCTTTACTGTGGTCAGTTTTCAATTCTGATTATACTCAACTCCAGCAAGAACGAAACCTTGCGAAGAAATGACTATGAACATCTTGGTTTTAGGAAATGGTGGTAGAGAGCATGCTCTAGTTTGGAGACTAGCTCAATCCAACAGTGTTGCAAAAGTCTACGTTGCTCCTGGTAACGGGGGTACCGCTTCCATGGCGGATGAGAAAGTTGTTAATGTTCCAGAATTGAACCCTTCTCCTGCCAACTTTCAGAAATTGGCTGACTTCGCCGTGGAGAAAGGTATCAGTCTAGTAGTTCCAGGTCCAGAACAGCCTTTGGTCGACGGAATCTCTGAGATCTTTCACAAGATCGGTGTTCCCGTCTTTGGTCCCTCTGCTAAAGCAGCCATTTTCGAAGGTTCGAAGATAGTCTCCAAGAACTTCATGGCAAAGCACAATATCCCAACTGCTCGTTACGAGAACTTTACCAACTACGAGGAAGCCAAGAAATACTTGGATCAAGTGGATTACAATGTTGTCTTGAAGGCTGACGGTATTGCTGCTGGTAAAGGTGTCTTAATTCCAACCACCAAGGAGGAAGCACAAGAGGCTTTGAAGACAATCATGGTTGAAAGACAGTTCGGTTCTGCCGGTGACGCCGTTGTCATCGAGGAGTTCTTGGAAGGTGATGAGATCTCTATCTTGACCATTTCTGACGGTAACTCTTACTACAACTTCCCTCCAGCTCAAGATCACAAGAGAATTGGTGAAAATGACACTGGTTTGAACACCGGTGGTATGGGTGCCTATGCCCCAGCTCCAGTGGCCACACCAAAACTGTTGCAACAAATCGACTCTGAAATTATCAAGCCAAGTATTGATGGTATGAGAAAAGACCGCCTACCTTTTGTTGGTATTCTTTTCACTGGTATAATCTTGACCAAAGATGGTCCAAAGGTTTTGGAGTACAACGTTAGATTTGGTGACCCAGAGACCCAAACGGTTCTTCCTCTTTTGACTGAAGACACTGATTTGGCAGAAGTCTTCTTGGCGGCCGCAGAACATAGATTGGATTCCGTTGACATCAATGTCAAGGAGAATGCATTTGCAACCACTGTTGTTCTGGCAGCTGGTGGTTATCCTGAAAGTTACGCTAAGGGTGATGAAATTACTATCACCAACGAGAAGTTGCCAAGCAATTCTTATGTTTTCCATGCCGGAACTGCTCTAAAGGATGACGGTTCAGTTGTTACTGCGGGTGGCAGAGTTATTGCCGCTTCAGCCGTTGCACCAAGCCTAAGAGAGGCTGTGGACAAAGCTTATGAAGCCGTTGAATGCATACAATTTAAGAACAGATATTTTAGAAAGGATATTGCCCACCGTGCTTTCAAGGCTGCTGAGAACAACTCTCGTGGTATAACCTACGCTGATTCCGGAGTTTCTGTGGACAACGGTAACTTATTCGTTCAAAAAATCAAAGATAAGGTCAAGTCTACCAGAAGACCTGGTACTGACTCAGATATCGGTGGATTTGGTGGTCTATTCGATTTGAAGAAGGCAGGATACGACGATATTGATGATACTTTACTAGTGGCAGCTACTGATGGTGTTGGTACCAAGTTAATGATTGCTCAAGAGACTAACATCCATGACACTGTCGGTATCGATTTGGTGGCTATGAATGTGAACGATTTGGTTGTTCAAGGTGCTGAACCTTTGCTTTTCTTGGATTACTTCGCCACTGGTGCATTGGACATCAAAGTGGCTTCCGATTTTGTCTCTGGTGTCGCTGACGGTTGTATCTTGAGTGGATGTGCTCTAGTCGGTGGTGAAACATCCGAAATGCCCGGTATGTACCCTGCAGGTCACTACGACACCAATGGTACTGCTGTTGGTGCTGTCAGAAAACAAGATATCTTGCCAAAGATCAACGAAATGGAGTCTGGAAACGTTCTACTTGGTCTTGCTTCTGACGGTGTTCATTCCAATGGTTTCTCGCTTGTTAGAAGAATCATCGAGCATGTTGGTATCGCCTGGGATGCACAATGTCCATGGGATGCTGATAAGACTGTTGGTGAAGCAATTTTGGTTCCAACCAGAATTTACGTCAAGCAATTGTTGCCATCTATCAGAGAGAAGCTTCTTCTGGGTCTGGCCCACATCACAGGTGGTGGTCTCATTGAGAACATCCCTCGTGCTTTGCCATCACATCTACAAGCTAGAGTTGACATTTCAACCTGGGAAATTCCACAAGTGTTCAAGTGGTTCGGAAAGGCTGGTAACGTTCCGCTTGATGATATACTTAAGACTTTCAACATGGGTGTTGGTATGGTTCTAATAGTGAAGAAGGAAAATGTCAGCCGAGTCAAGCAACTATTGGAAGAAGCTAATGAAACCGTTTACGAGATCGGTTCTCTAGTTGAAAGAAAGGAAGGCCAACCAGGCTGTGTTGTCGAGAACGCCACCAATCTATATTAGTACGTCGGTGGTATTCGTAATTTGTAAAATTATTAAACCAATGACAGGGTTTCAGACGAAGAACCCGTTTAAATTTTAGATACATACAAGGTATAAGGATGTTGATGAGCATTATTTCAAGTAACCTTCATGCCTCATGGCAGAAATGAGGTTTTCAACGTATTGATATATGCCAAAGGATACACCACCAGAGAGTCCCACTTTGAGCAATCTCGGTGTCCACCCCTTCCAAAGCTTGGTAAACCCCTCTTCAACGAATATTCTGTAGGCGCAATTGACGGAATTTCTGTAAGTTCTCCAACTGTACTTACTTTGCATCCTTGTCTTGACTACGTCGATTGGCTGCGTCAAAGCCACTACAGCGCATGAAGAAATGACACCTAACCCGAAAGCGTAATATTCATTCAACGCCTTGTTAGGTGCAATCAATTGCTTCAAAGTCGTGTAAGTAGTGAATCTTACGGCAGAGTTACCAACTTGTCTGAAAATGGTGGGCATTGCACCTTGGAAGAACCCTCGTAGGCCTCTAGTCAAGTATATTTCCTTGATTGTTGGAAAAAAATGCGTAGATGGATTCTTTTCGTATTTCAAAAAGGCGGACTCTCTGGCACTCATTTGCACTGGAGCCCTATGGAACGTGGCTCTCGTCTTGACCGTCTCTGCTTCCTTCTTATCCATAGTACCATCAGCATGAAGCAAAGCATTCTCGATCATTGTAGTCTTGACGTTTTCAAAAGGGATAATCCACAGACTCTCCATGAATCCAGTAATGGTCCCTGCCGCAAGCAGTCTCGTCCCGGAAATGGGCGTGGTAGACGGTAGACTGGGATCCCTCATAAGCTCACATGCCTTGTCGAAAGTTGTGAATCTGGTGAACGTCTTGAACAGAGCCCCCACGTTTAACGCTGAACAACCTGCAAAATATGCCTTCAGAGGAAACATCACATTGAATGGTGACACTCCCGGCAACGACCTATGCAATTGCAGCCCTGTCTTCAGAAATTCAAAGGGATACGACACAGTGGTTTGAAACACGGCAGCAGCACTGCCAGCGACGATCTGACTGAAAGTATCACTCTATCTCATTCGGCTTTCATGTTAGTATTCCAAACCTCGCCTTCCAATCCACCAAACAATCTCGAAAATTTCACATACTTCTCCAGCCATCTCCAATACAACCAGCGATCTACCCTGACGATACTACTGGATCTCCACTGCCGAAAGTCCTCCCATTAATCACTTCTCATCTTCCAAGTTGATATTATTTCAATCATCCGGAGCCCTAATCTTCATATTAGGGCTGGGCGGTCTTTGACACATTTTGGGCAACCAAGGGAAAGTCTTATCTGTAAGAGTGTTGTGAGTTGTTAACAACTGTCTTCGACTGTACATGGTGATCAGCCTGATTCGCTGCGCTAGAATTGCTTTAAAACCATTGACTGGTCGCTCAATTATGTCTGTGTCTTCTTCGCAAGTTAAGTTTGATAAGGTGTTTGGCAAGGTGGACGAATTGAAGTCTCAATTCATCGAAACTTTGGGCAAAGCCGTGGAGATTCCTGCTGTCTCCAGTGATGAGTCATTGAGACCCATGGTGGTCAAGAAAGCCCATTTCTTGGTCGAACAGTTGCAAAGATTGGGGTTTTCCGATATCCAGTTGAAACATTTGGGCACTCAGCCACCACCCGTGGAGGATCCTGAGCTGCAACTTCCACCAGTGGTTTTGTCGCGCTACGGTGCTGACCCCAAGAAGAAGACTTTGTTGGTATACGGTCATTACGATGTGCAACCTGCTGACATCAGCGACGGTTGGGACACCGAGCCTTTCAAGCTCTACGTCGACGAGAAAAAACAACTGATGAGAGCTAGAGGTGCTACGGACGACACGGGTCCTCTACTTGCATGGTTGAACGTTGTGCAGGCCTATAAGGAATCGGAGGTTGACTTGCCTGTTAACCTGATCACATGTTTTGAAGGTATGGAAGAGTCGGGATCTCTAGGGCTGGAGGATCTGATTGCTGAGGAGGCCGACAAGTATTTTAAGGGCGTTGATGCTGTCTGTATATCTGACAACTACTGGCTAGGTACCAAGAAGCCCGTTCTGACTTATGGTTTGAGAGGTGTCAACTATTATAAGACTACCGTGGAGGGTCCAGGCGCCGATTTGCACTCTGGTATCTTTGGTGGTATTGTTGCTGAGCCACTTGTTGACTTGATGAAGGTCATGGGCTCTCTCGTAGACTCCAAGGGTAAGATTTTGATCGACGGCGTGGACGAAATGGTTGCACCTTTGACAGAGAAGGAGAAAAAACTGTACGACAACATCGACTTCACTCTGGATGACTTGAACGAGGCCAGTGGCTCTGAGACTAGCTTGTACAAGGATCCAAAAGATATCTTGATGCACAGATGGAGATACCCTTCTTTGTCTCTTCACGGTGTTGAAGGTGCCTTTTACGGTGCAGGTGCCAAAACTGTCATTCCAGCCAAGGTCAACGGTAAGTTTTCCATTAGAACCGTGCCTGACATGGACTCTAAGAAGCTCGACAAGCTGGTTAGCGACCATTGTGACAAAGTTTTCAAGGAACTGGGCTCGCCAAACACATGTAAGACAGAGCTAATTCATGACGGTGCTTACTGGATCTCAGATCCACACAACGCTTCCTTCACAGCAGCTGCAAAGGCAACCAAGTTGGTCTACGGAGTCGAGCCTGACTTCACCAGAGAAGGTGGGTCAATTCCAATCACTCTGTCTTTCGAGCAGTGCTTAAAAACCTCTGTCATCTTGTTGCCTGTCGGAAGAGGTGATGATGGAGCCCACTCTGTGAATGAAAAATTGGACATCAGCAACTACATGAACGGTATGAAGACCATGGCAGCTTATCTGCAATTCTACGCCGACTCTGAGTAGTTTGCAGTAATTAAAAACATCAGTATTTTATTTAATGAAGAACTCGTCAAAAGACTCCAAACAGGTGAACCGGTCCTCAAGACAAGAATTGGTTGAACTAATTAATATATTTTCGTTCGTTGTTCCGGAAGCATAGTTTTCGCTCCTAACAAGTAAGCGGGCTTTGAAGCCTTAATTGACGAAAATGAACATAGATCAATCAAAAGAGAACAAGATCAATTGAGTTTTATTCCAGCATTCTCTTCCCTATCCTTTTGCTCCACGACCTGTCTGGACTAGAACATCATATAGCACAGCTACTTTAGTCTTATCACCGCCTGCTTTTGTCAAACATATGGATCAGGAAGGTCAATACCCACTGAGTCAGGAGTTCCAGGAAGTACTTCTATCATGTACACCATCATCGACTGTTCCTGTGGAGAGCAATGGGAAGGTGGACTCCCAAGTCGATGGTAAAACACTGAACAATGAGGAGGATTTCTTCGACTTGGATATTCAAGCCTTTGAGAAATGGACGCCCTTTCTAAGACAAAGCGTGGAAAAGGGACAATTGGGACTGGTGGCTGAAGAACTTGCAAACTCCATAGATGACAATTTTGAGGGCCTAGAGATGCAGTTTCTGCATGATTCTCAGGTAAGCGATAAGTTGAAGAATTCCATTGGCCAAGTCTCTCAGATTCAAAATCTGATTGAAAACGCACTATTGCATGAGGTTAACGATCTGCAAGAGGAGCTTACACGATCTACAAATGAAGTGATTATGAAAAAACAACTGTACGTGAATAACAAAAAGACTTCGATAAAGATTTCAGAAGCTACCATTTTGATAAGCAAGGTTCTTCAGATATTGGAACTATCCAACAAATGCCAAGAATTAATTCTCGAAGGTGATTTTTTCAAAGCTCTACAAAATTTGGATAGTTTGGAAAGGATTTACTTACAAGATTTCAAAAACTATGACTTTCAATTCCTCAAGGAAATATATGCTTCCATCCCTCTGCTCAAAAAGACCATAAAAGACGAATGCATCAATCTCATAAGGAACTCGTTCAATTCTAACCTTGGTAAGAATTTAAACGTTGTTGGCGAGAAAGTGTTTAACCTCTACGTTAATGAGCTAGTTTCAAGCTGGCTAGACAAGCGGGAGTCGATGAAGTTGGTAAATTTCAAGTTCAACTCACCTGTCGAAATTTCTCTTAGAGACGAAGAAACACTACGGAAAATTGATTTAAATTCGTTCTTCAATTTGAACGAGTTCCATGACTCAATACTGATCTTCGAGACATTGGGAGAGCTGGGTTACCTCATATCAGAGACCGGTAAAGAGTATGTTTTCAGAAAGACCAAACTGATTGACCCGCTGTCCTGGAAAAAATCCCAAACTACGCCGCCAAGTCATAGACCGGGCGATATATCAAGTGATCCTTTTGCCCAGATTTTGAATATGGAAAGTTTGAAGGAGTATTTTCTAAAGATCTTGGGATTTCTACTCTATGATATCACCCTAAACAAATCCACGGACTTTACCCTTGTGAATAATGACTACAACGCTACTAATGAGTTTTGGGACGGCCTCATGAACAGAATGGAACCATATCTCAAGTTTTTTGTCAATGAGAAATTAAAGACCGAGGAAGGTTTAAGTCAGTTCAAGGATTTTCTTTGTGTCTACGTAGCAATTCTGGAGAATCATCAGTTAGACATTGAACCCTTGTTGAGAGTTCTAGGGTGTATATTCTCCAAGTTTTGCCGTATCACGACAGTGGCATTTAAACAGGAGTTCGAAATTTTGTTGAACGACGACGATTTCATGCCATTGACAATCAACGATCGTCATCTCTACGAGAAAGTGCTCAAAATTTGCTGGATGAAAGAGGATGAGCTTGTGAAAAGCCAGAAAGATGCTGGCAATGAAAGTGATGAATTTGTGGTGACGCTACCGTTCTCTCCGCTTTATCCAATGACTTGTACGTTGATGAAAAAGACCTATGCAAAGCTCACTACCTTTATCGGGTTTTTTTATCGCCATGATCTGCACAAGTTGAGCAACACATTGGTAACCACCATGGACGCCATTTTCAGCAAAGTGGTGAATGAGAAAATTAGAGCCAAGTTAGACACCACGTCTAGAGAAGAGATTGCCCAAATTCTAATAAACCTGGACTACTTCATTGTAGCCGCGAAGGAATTCAGCCATCTAATGACCAAGGAAAACATCATGCAGAATCCAACTATAGAGATAAAACTGTCTTCAATTAGGAAGTATACTGAAAGCCGAAAATACGCTGAGACCAAGCTTATAGAATTAATCGACTCCAAGGTCTCAGACATTTTGGAGACTGTGGAACTGGACTGGAATGCTACGACCACTCGGATGGAACCTGATATTTCGATCATTGATATCGCGCAGTTTTTGGAGATGATGTTCTCGTCCACCCTGGTCAACCTACCCTATAGCGTCCAGACGTTACTGATCTTCCGAGAATTTGACTCCCTGACCAGGCAATTCCTGGATATCCTGCTACATGGGACACCAGCTCATATTTCACAAGAAAGCGTCATGAACTTTGAAGTTGATATGAACTATCTGAAAAGTATCATACCGAGGATATTTCCCACATCCAATGATGATAGTTTCCAAGCCGTCAGTGAACTACAGTCCCCAATTACAGCAACCTCTCCGACATTTAACGGTACCGGACGTTCGGTCAACTCGATCGAGAATAACATCAAGTCTCTAGAAGCAACGTTCAGTGAATTGATGCAATGCATCGAATTACTCAAGCAAGACAATTTTACTGAATACGCAAACCCGGAGATCAGACCAAGAAAGTATCCTCGCGTCAAGACAGAAGATGCCAGCATCTTGATACGAAAGGCCCAGATGCATTCTTCCAGTGCCCCTGCTACGGAAAACGACAGCCGTGGATCGCCGGGTGCGGACTCGGGTGGCCGTGATCTAAGCTCGAGCAGTAGTAGAATTGCTAAATTTTTCAATAGATATTAGGTAGTTGTCTGGTATAAAAGTATAGTTTTCTGAGCGTGAAAAAAAGTGCAAATAGAGTTAGAATTTAAACTCGATGGTCTGAGTTCAAGCCATCTAATAGCCTGTTATAGTCTATCATGGGTACCAAGAGGCCTTCTAAATCTTCTGGGGATTCTAAGAGCAAGAAAAAAGTGAGTTTATATGCATTCATAAATGAGGCAGGGTTCACGAATACTAACAGAGTTGGAAACTTCAAGTTCAAACTTTCCACAGGGTTTCTGGATCCCGCAACATCTGGAATATATGCCACATGTGCTAGAAAACATGAGAGACAAGCTGCTCAAGAATTGGGTCTGTTGTTTGAAGACAAGCTCCAAGAGATTTACGGCGATGAGCTGGAGGCAAGTGAGCAGGTTACCGCTGATCAGAACGAAGATGATCTATCAGTCGAGGAGAAAATCCAGAGGGAACTGGCAGAGCTTAAGGACAACAAGAAAGGGCTTGGCGAGAATGGCGAGAAGAAGAAAGAGATTCTGCAGTTTATTGACCTTAACTGTGAATGTGTCATATTCTGCAAGACAAGAAAACCAGTAGTTCCTGAACAGTTCGTAGACAGGATAATCAAGGACCTGGCTGAACCGACGAATATGGAGAAGAGGACCAGGTACATCCAGAAACTAACGCCGATCACTTATTCATGTAGCTCGAGCATGGAGCAACTTATCAAACTGGCCGAACGGGTTCTGGGCCCTCACTTCCACGACAAGGACTGCGACAAAGGCATCAAATTTGCTGTGGAGGTCACTAGGAGGAATTTCAACGCTCTCGAGCGACTCGATATCATAAAACAAGTGGTTCAAAGCGTGGTTCGAGACGGCTCCTACGAACACAGTGTCGACTTGAAAAAATACGACAAGCTGATACTTGTAGAGTGCTTCAAGAACAACATTGGAATGTCAGTTGTGGATAGTGACTACACAACAAAGTACAAGAAGTACAACCTGCAGCAGATTTACGAAAACAAAGTCAAAGAACAAGACAATCAGTAAAATGTATAGAATTGCATAATCTCTACCAATCGGTCAAATGATATATGACCTAATGCCCTTATTGTAATCAACGCGTGGCTCCCATGACAGCCAATCGCTTTTGGTGTTTGGAATCAGTCCCATAGAGTTCAGCTTACGCAGCCCAATGTACATGAGCACCATTTGAAATATTATATACATCGCCATCGCGCCCATGATTTGACTCTCGGTCGCTGAATTGCCCAGGACTGGCTTGAACGCCTTTCTCACTCCAAATATGGATTTGATAGGTCCAGATAGCAGCATTAACGCTGTCATAATTGGGATGATCTGCAAAGACGTCCCTGACATATACGACATAAACACATTCATGGGGATACTTTTGGCAGGTTGTAAAGCTATCTGCCAAGCTTTCTGAACCTGCAAGGTTTCAATATTGTTCGCTTTCTCCCTAGCATCACCTTTCTTGCTTGGCTTCGACGTCGAGTCTCGTTCACCTTTGGTCTTGAAGCCTGGTGGATTCGGCGTCCGACAGCTCGAAACCACTCTTATGCTCTTGATGTAATTTGAATCAACCAAATTGACTGCCCACTGGTCTGGATTGGGTTCCATCTCTCTGTTTTTCTGCCTTCTTGCCTCTGCTAAAGTTGAAAGTTCAATAGTAATAAGCACTTAATAAAGTGTGAAATACACACATAAGATAAAACTGCTACAAAACAATCGAATTTCGTAGGAATTCGTAGTCTATATACTCATCTGGGGTGTGGTCGAGGATAAACTGCAGATCGCCTTCTTCAATCTTCTTCTGGTCGTAAGGGCCCGTGGCATAGATGCCTACCGCGAAGTAGACCGTCAACTGAATTACAAGACCCGCGAAGATCGACCATTCTAGGAGATACTTGGGCATCTTTGATCTTCTTTCAGGACTCTCATCGGTTTGCGAGTCACATTCTTCCGTAGGAATGACAGTTACTATTGAAGGGCACGTACTCTGCTTGACAGTAGTCTCGTCAGGACGTTTAGACGGTCCAGCTGTGACCTCTTCGCCAGGATTTTTGACCCATGGGTTCATTTCGTAGTCATCCGAGCTCTCCATTCGCAAATCAGTATCAGAGTTTAGAACTGTGCATCACAGTGGGCGAAATGCAGCTGGAAAGCCCTCGAATGACACATTCAGAGCTCATCAGCTCCTGCCATTGATATATATACTCATTTACAGGGTTCTCGAAATTTGGTGTTTCTCTCAATAAGAATAGTAGGTTTCTTCTCCATAGCAGAAATACCAGGCTAATAATGGCGACCAAACAGCATGGCGAGATGAATATGAGCTGTCCGAGAGATAAGATACTGATAGCATTCGATAGCTCAGATGGTCAGAGTACTCTTACCAGGAGAGACGTGCTTGAACAGATCTTTAGTCTGCCTGCTGATGACACTCAGCTAAACATCGTTAAAAACTTGACATGGAAAACAAAATACTACCAATGCCAGTATGATCTTTACATTGATGACTTTCAGGACCTCGAAACGTGGCTCAGGGACTTGAACAACAGTGATTACGACGAATTGAGAGCCGTCTTGGTCGGAGTCATACTGGTCAAGGGCTTCGACCGGGACAGCCAAGGACACATTGCCTTGCTGCCACAGTTTGCTGGCATTCAGGGTCAAGATAGCTTTTTAATCTGGTGCAATTCGAGCCCAGGGCTGGACGACGATACGATCGACTCCGCCAACACAACTCTGTCGGCTAGCAACGTCAATGCCGAGATGGTTGACTGGCACTGTAGTCGAAGTGTCAACGATTATGGGGAGAAGGCCGGCCTTGATAGACTGAAAGAGATAATCGATACTCACGAGTGGGATCAACGGAATATGACTCGTAAGAGAGAAACAGTGTTCCCGCAAGAGGTCGAGAGCCGCCAAACAATGACAGACAACCTTGAAGCTGCTATTAGCAAGTTGCAAAGAACCAGACTGCACTTTCAAAACATGGGAGAAAACGACAACGAAGCTTTCGCTTTAGCGATGGCAGAAGAAATAGCAGACCTTCTGTAGCTGTTTAGAACTGGTACTTATATAATGACAGAGCGATTGGCAGGAAGGTAATCAGGACCACCTTATTTATCTTGTCCAGCAATGGGAAAGAGTGGAAGCTTGGATTTTGAACGTTCAGCAGAAGCAGGTACATCTCACTGAGGTACAGCAAAGGCATCAAGAGGTAAGCATCCACCTTGGCAAATCTGCCCTTCTTTGCATTCACTGGTCCCTTGAAAAGACTGCACCAGTGGGAGTAAGCCTGGCTGCACGCTAGCCCAATGATGAAACTCGAGTAGCTCGCATTCTTCAACACAGCAGCATGTTCGTAATCATCATAGTGGTGCATCGCCAGGACGAAGTACAAGAAATTAATATCCTTCACGAAACGTCTGGTCAAAACTCCACGTACAAATCCACGGAACCTTATGAGCCATATTACCTCCAGGATGCTGGAGTAGATCAACAGCCAGCACAGGAACTCGTGAATGCCTCCAGGAAGGAACCTCGAACCCGCTAATGGCAGCAGAATGAGCCATCGGGCCAGCAGAGCCACGTACAAAAAACCTGATGAGATGTGAGACAGCTGATAGAGTCTTGCAGTGAGTCGCTTGGAGATTATGGGCATTCTTATGGTGTGTCTTACGCACAGTCTTTGTATTCGATGTGATGCATTCTTTCAAGGCTCGCGTTGAAGATACGTGGTCTTCTAGATCAACTGCCAGTAAGAGACCAGGAAAGTATACTCCAGGGACCTTGGCTTGTACTCTGGATTATGCTGAACGTAGCATTGGTCGTCGTGCTGCTCGCAGGCTTGGTTTGCTGCTTTACGCCCGAGGAAGTGGAGATATTTCAACTGCAACAGGAACTGACTAAGAAATATGGTGATGACATTGATCTCTACAAGTTTCTGAAACTACCTAAGCTGGCCCACTCTTCCACCAGAGAGATTGTCAAGAACTTGAGGAAACTGTCGAAGAAATACCATCCGGATAAGAACAGCAAGTACAAGAAGTTGTATGAGAGGTTGAACAAGGCCACGGAGATCCTGTCGAATCACTCTCGCAGAAAGACTTATGATTACTACTTGAAGAATGGGTTTCCTGATTACAATTTCTCGAGAGGTGGGTTCGTCTTCAACAGGGTTCAACCCAAGACGTGGTTTATTCTATCGTTCGTGTATGTCGTTACCAGTGCAATTCACTATGCTTTGCTCAAGATACAGCACACCAGTAACAGAAGGCGTGTGGAGGACTTTATTCGCCAGTGCAAAGACCAGGACGATACCAATGGGCTCGGCGAGAAGAGGTTGTTGTTCAAACAACATGAGGCAGATGAGCCCAAGGAGATCATTCTTCGACTTGGCGATGTCTATGTCGTGGGAGCTGATGGCGAAGAGTCTTTGATCAGCGCCGATGATGTTACTGATCCTACCGTATTCGATTGCATGTTCTTCAAATTACCGTTGTTCATCTGGAGTAGATCTTTGGGCAAGCTCTTCAGCAGTCCGTCAATTGAACAAGAACCAACTTCACGAGAGGATAAATCGACTGCCACAACGAAGAGCACGGTGGTCAAACCTAAAGACGGTCAAAAAAAGATGACTTTGCCTAATGGTAAGGTGATCTACTCCCGTAAGAGGGATTGAAATGACAGATCTATGTATGTGTGTGTATATATACATATGTGTATGCTTAGACGAAAATGCCAATCGTGACTACGAAGCGGTAGCCTCTGAGCCGCTCTCTGATTGAGGGGGGGGTCCCAGTATTATCACACCGTTGGCCTTGTTCTTCTTTTCTACCTCATGCTGTGAATTGGCAATCAAAATGTCTCTTAGTTTCTCATGTAGGTCTGACTCTGTAGAGAGCCCAAGTTGTTCTTCCAAGGTCTCGACGTTGATCAGTCCACCACCTTTAACTTCGCCTCCAATCTCAGCACCTTCACGAGAGTCCACTGCGTGAGCAGGTGGCGACTCTGGTAAATGCGGTATGATGTTACCGTTGCCATCGTCAATGTAGTTACCACCTCCCAATATCTTGGAATACATCAGCCTCGTATCGTTCAAAACATCGTCGGCATAATAGCGCCATGATTTGTCGTTCAGTATGTCGTATATGTCTGGAGAGATCAGTTCCACCTTGTACAATTTGGAGAACTTCACCACCTCTTCGGCAATAAGCACCAAATGTCCCATGTAGCCCAAATTTGTATGCCTCTTTTCATAAAACGTGTAAGAGTTTTGGTATCCCTGTAGTATGAAATCTTTGGTGAGACTCAGGTCCTCTATGTTGACTGCATTCGCTATGTCTTCAGGCATGAACTTTCTGGAGCCCTTCAAACTGAACAGGGAATATACCAAAAACGAATTATATGAGAAGTCCATCCTTCCATTGTAAATTTGTTGAATAATATCAAAGATAACATTATGCCAAAAGTTATTCCAGGGATGTGAAAGGAATAATTGTATGATCTTCGGTAGGACCTGTGTGTCATAGAGCTTGATTTTGAAAAGATCACCGATCGTTGGATTCTTTCTCAATTTCAAGTTCTGATTCTCATTAACGTATGGAATCTCGAAACTCTCATCAATTTCCTCATCATCAAAATCTACATCGGTGTCCGCTGCCGCATCCGAAGATTGCTGGTTTTCAGTGTCAGTATCTTCTGAGACTAATGCATTTTCGTTAACATCATTATCGTAATCATCTTTATCATGTTCGTTGCCATTGTCCTGGTCATCAATATTGGTACAAGCTTCATCATCGTTATTTTTATAGCTTTTGTTTTCGGTGTCATCACCACTAGTTCTGTCTTCGATACTTAAGTCCTCTAAAGCATCTTGAAGTCTTATCTCAAGTTGACCTCTTGCGTTATCACGTTCACGAGCTATCCTCTCAGCTTTCTTAGAGTTCATGAGCCCCATATTAGAGCAGTGTAACAACTCGGCGATTAATTCCACGATTTTAAATCGTTCAAATCCCAAAGGTTGAAACTTCTCATGTAACTGGTTCTCCAACATGGGTTTTTTAGCGTCTCCTTCAGCATCAAGTATAATTTGAAATAGACTTGGTAAACTTTGGGCAAAATTCCGTAGCATGTACCCCAAATAAATTGGGTCACGATTTGATGGTGGATTTGCCTCCAAAGTTGTCGTTAATAAGTTCACCTGGTCATAATCGGAATTATTCTTTCGAATAAGCTCGATGACAATAGAGACAGTAATATTCAGGGCGGAGCCCCGCCTTTTCACAATGATATCGACAAACTTCTCAATACTCTCCAGAGATGCCAGCTGCCTTGTCAGACAGTTTGGTCCTATGGACATATCATCCAGTGGGGCATTGGCTGAGATGGCTATCAACGCCTTCAGAAAATCTCCAGCACACGCTTGTATGTCAGGTCCATACTTGGTATTCTCCAAGAACTCCAAGCACTTGGGTACCAACTTTTGATCGTCTACCAGTTCTATTATACCCGTTGGGGCTTCAATCTTGTCAGTAGCAATGCATTTCAGCAGGAAATCCATCAAGGTAGATATGTCAACATGTTTCAGCATATCGTCAACGAGGTCATCCTTCGACCGTATGAAATTCAGGTACTGGTCCTTTCGGCTGGTGAGCAGATTCTGATTGACCTTTAGAAAAATCGGCACCAAACAGGAATTCTCAGCGTTCAAGCTTGGATGCTTCAATATGCACCAAATCTTTGTTAAATAAGTATCGTCCTTGATCAAAGACTCCGTTATGAGCCAGATATCCAGAGAGAAGATCTCCGATATCAAATTTGCCCTACTCAGATATTTCTGTTCGCTATTTTCATTATCCGAGTCCTCTATAGATCTGTCATCCTTATCATCTTCGTCCACTCCCGTTTTTTCAGCTCCAGAAGAGGCATCTTCATTCTGTGTTGTTACGTCGTCAGATATTTTGTCCATACAATCAATCATCTGGTCAATCAAATAGTCCATGTGTTGCACTTTCAAATGGCTTTTCGAATCATAGAAAAACCCGAAACAGATGAAATCCAACAAGTTGCTATTCTGTCTCGTGAGCTCATTCAGGAGTTCAGGTTCATCCAGCAGTCTCTGGATGTACGAGCTGTTCAAGCTCTGGATAGTGACCGCCATCGGTGCTGTCACAGACGCTATGTCGTCGTCATCGAGATCAGTCCTCGAAGAGATAGACGAAGACCCAGAGTCACTCCCTGATCGAGAATCCCCCGCTTGGGATCCGTTCAAATCCACACTGGATATCTCATCGGGCCCATGTCCACCTTCGTCCTCGCCGCTACCACTGAAGTTCTGCTGCACTGAAGCCGCTACCGCTGGATTAGACTTCTCCAGGGAACGCAGAACCTCAAAGTACTCGTCAAGGATCTTGTTGACGTTCGAGTTGTTCAAGCTCTGTCCAAAAGGCCAAAACGACATTGCATAAAAACCTCTCTAAGCGCAAAGAAACGCTATCAATTCCAGCAAAAAAGTACTCCAACTAAACCAGCGACCCTAAAGCGATTTCCAACAGGCTCAGCAACCTCAAACTCTGCCTCTAGCCGCTGCTAACCTCTTCAGAGCTCCATTATCAATCGACCTGGAAAGGGGATGCAAATTACACCAGACGGCTTGAATCAACAGCCATTTCGTCTAACATGACATCACAGCTCATCGCAACGAAGTTCGCTCTTCAAAGCAACTAAAAGCTATCTATACCGTTCCCCTACGAGTGCTGCTTGACCATCAGCCTCTGGGCAACCATCCTGCCAACTTTTGCAGCTCTAGCGCTTCAATTGGCTCATCTACAGCGCGTTTCGCCCGCCCGAGACTCTCTGCTCCAGCGCAGAGCTCCAGGACAGCTTCGAGCGCTCCCAGCTACTATAGGTTCCTGATTCCATTGCACTGTTACCTTGAAGCCCTCGGTGAGCCCAGCGCTGATCGCAGCGCCTTCTCTTCACGTGGCGTTGTTGTATGTTTCCCGATGAGGACCGGTGATTACAAAGATGATTGAAAAGGACAGCTACGAGATAGCACTATTCAGAGCGGTAGAAGGAGCCTCCTGGACCCGTGAAGCTGCTAGGAGTGCGATAGAAGATGAGATTCTTCGCCAAGTTTGCGGTGGCGTTGACCACCTTGACCCTGGCGCTGCACTACTTTTGTCGAGTAACGGAATGCTCTGCGGAATTGCAAACGGTCTGCCATGACATGTCTCCTGCTGTACTGAATGACTTGCTGCTGGAGAAGAATGAGTTCTACAGAGACCAGGTGCACCCTGTGGCGGTGCTGGTACATGAAGAGTACGCGAAGCGTGTGGAGCCCAGCCTCTTGAGACTTGGGAGCGACGTCTATGAGAACGTTTACGTGCCGGTGGTTGCCTGTGTCAGGGACAAGTACGAGTCGCTTGAGTTGGATAGGTACACGAGCTGGTTCTCGAAGGAGCTGGCTGCGGTTCGCCGGAAGCTCGCTTTCTACTACAACGTGGTTGTGAGACCCTCGATACAGAAACTGATCTATCGCTGCAGGCTCGATGGAGTTTGCTCGTCGATCCATGGTAAGCTGGGACCTTTTCTGGAGAAATTGAGATTTATCTGGCACTATTTGAGGCCTCTGACCGAAAGGGCCAAGTCGTCGGTGACTCAAGGATACTCGGATTTGAAGAGTAAATACTATCAGTCTTCGCATTGGATGGGCAGTGGGTCGTTCCATGAGCCTGCTGTGGTCTCTAGCGATAGCGAATCCGAAGAAGAGACCGATGAGGAAGAGGATGATGAGGAGATTGAAACGACCACGATGACTTCGACGATTATGGTCACGGTGACTATGGATGACCAGGCCATCGCTTCACCAATAGACGATCAATTGGAAGTCTCTGAGTTGGAGACTTTGCAGGATGAGTTTGAAGCATGGTCCAACCTCATCGAACAGAAATCCTCCAGAATCATCAGTTTGTTCAACAAGGATACAGAAAAGGTTTCCCAGGCTGAGATTGATAAAGTGGAGGAAGAAATCAAGCACAAGACCCAGAAGCTATCTCAATTGGCGCAATCCTACTTCAAAAAACTGACCAAGAACATCCAGGACATCAACTGTACCTCAGAGATTGACCCTAACTCCGGCGAGCTGATCTACTTCGATAGAACAGGCACCACACAACTGGCCACCTACGTGACCCGTCCACTAGTTCGTGCCATCTTCAAGGAGACACACGAAGAACTCGAGAAACTGACCCAGGACATCGAGCAAGACCTTCGCAGCCTGACCGAGCGCCTCGAGGCAAGAGTCAAGGACATCCGGGACGACGTGTTGGAACTCTACGAAGAATGGGGGGACGTCATGATCACCGAATGGTCGAAACGTCTAGCGTACGTCGACGTGGTCTCTGCGCATTTCGACACCAACGAGGCGGAAGCTGAAGAACAAGAGGACGTCTCGTCAGAGAACTGGAAGAAATACTTGAAACTCAAGAAACAGGTCATCAAAGCCAGAGACGACCTCGCCGAGGCCCCCGCAGAGCTCCGCATTTTCAAACAATTCCTCCACAAGGCGCAATTGGTCGTAGAGACCATCACCAAGGAGTCTGGTGAATACCTCTACATCCTCAGGGCGAGAGCCAACCTGGCGTTCCAGGAACGTGAGAAACAAGAGCGCGAAAAATCCATGGCTGTGCTAGAATCCGAAAGACAGCATCTACGTTCTGCAAACGAAACGATATCACAAGACAAGCCCAACCACGTGGAGGACCCGGTCCACAAGCCCGTGGAAGAATCTACGCCCGTCACGGAGCACAGCTAGCGCTCCATTGAACACTGTAATTCAACGGACACGGTTTATATACTCTTTACACCTTATATATCTATCTCTAAATCCTTCTATCTTGACCTTTATAGTGACTCGCTCGTTAAAACTGAAAAATTTTAAACGATCCTAAGCACATGGAAGAAAAACCACGTATCTGAAAAATAAAAGACGAAGAGCTGGATACATAAAGTCAGGTCACTTGAACTTATTTCAGTTTCTCTTTCGACTTTTAGGAATCCAAGCACCTAGTGTTACTAAATACTCAACAACAATGTCTGCACCAGCTCAAAACTACAAGGTTGCCGATATCTCTTTGGCTGCTTTCGGTAGAAAGGAAATCGAATTGGCTGAACATGAAATGCCAGGTTTGATGGCTATCAGAGAAGCTTACGCTAAGGAGCAGCCTTTGAAGGGTGCTCGTATTGCTGGTTGTTTGCACATGACCATCCAAACCGCTGTTTTGATTGAAACTTTGGTCGCCTTGGGTGCTGAAGTGACCTGGACTTCCTGTAACATTTACTCCACCCAGGACCACGCTGCCGCTGCCATTGCTGCCTCTGGTGTCCCAGTTTTCGCCTGGAAGGGTGAGTCCGAGGAGGAATACTTGTGGTGTATCGAGCAACAATTGTTCGCTTTCAAGGACGGAAAGAAGTTGAACTTGATCTTGGACGATGGTGGTGATTTGACCTCTTTTGTTCACGAGAAATACCCAGAAATGTTGAACGACTGTTTCGGTGTCTCTGAAGAGACCACCACCGGTGTTCATCACTTGTACAGAATGGTCAAGGAGGGCAAGTTAAAGGTTCCAGCCATCAACGTCAACGACTCCGTCACAAAGTCCAAGTTCGACAACTTATACGGTTGTAGAGAATCTTTGATCGATGGTATCAAGAGAGCCACCGATGTCATGCTTGCTGGTAAGGTTGCCGTTGTTGCCGGTTACGGTGACGTCGGTAAGGGTTGTGCCGCTGCTTTGAGAGGTATGGGATCTCGTGTCATCGTGACCGAGATTGACCCAATCAACGCTTTGCAAGCCGCTATGGAAGGTTACCAAGTCTTGACCATGGAACAAGCTGCTCCAATCGGACAAGTCTTTGTCACCACCACTGGTTGTAGAGACATTATCACCGGTGACCACTTTTTGCAAATGCCAGAAGACGCCATCGTCTGTAACATTGGTCACTTCGACATCGAAATCGATGTCGCTTGGTTGAAAAAAGACGCCAAGGAGTGTATCGAAATCAAGCCACAAGTCGACCGTTACCTATTGTCCTCCGGTAGACACATCATCTTGTTGGCTAACGGTAGATTGGTCAACTTGGGTTGTGCCACTGGTCACTCCTCTTTCGTCATGTCCTGTTCTTTCTCCAACCAAGTCTTGGCTCAAATTGCTTTGTTCAAGGCTAAGGACAAGGAATTCAGAGAGAAGTACGTCGAATTTGAAAAGACTGGTCCTTTCACTGTCGATGTTCACGTCTTGCCAAAGATCTTGGATGAGGCTGTCGCTAAGTTCCACTTGGCCAAGTTGGGTGTCCAATTGACCAAATTGACCACTGTCCAATCTTCCTACTTGGGTATCCCACAAGAGGGTCCTTACAAGGCTGACCACTACAGATACTAAGCTGGTATTAACTATTCTTTCTCGCATCCATCATCGGTTGTTTCATCGTGGCCCTCAACGTGCCACAATTCTCATTCTAGAACCAAATGGTCCTTAAATTGTAAATAAGTCCATTCTGTATATTTCAGATAGAATCTAATAAACAAATCTTCAACGGTTAACTCATGTACCTAGTAAACTGACAAATCTTGTCCATGGTAAGCGACAGCTACTGAATTAACGCTGTTAACTTGAAATTGACCAAGCACAGTATCAACACATTTCGACAACAATTGTGCTTTTTACCTTGTAGTATCAGCGCAGTGTGATCGCCAACTGGCTTCTTTTCTAAGTAGGCTTCTAGATGACCTATGTTCGAGCTGAAAAATTCCTCAAAATAAGAGTTTATCTGGCAATTCAACAGCGATTTTACATCAGTCAAAAAGGTCGCATTTTGGTGTGCATATCTCTTGTTTATTTGAAATTTGTACATATTTCCAAGGAAGCCTTTCAAGATAGGCGAACTTCAAGGGATCAGCAAGTGACAAAGTTTGAGAGTGGCTAAAGAGACGAAGCAAAGCACTTCAGTCTGAGGTTTGCTCATATTAGTGGGCCTGCAACAGTATTCCAAATATGTCTAACTACATGGATGAAGTGGATAGGGAATTTATCAGGTGTTTATTCCC
Organism: Torulaspora maleeae; assembly: GCA_003708055.3. Classification (NCBI taxonomy): domain Eukaryota; kingdom Fungi; phylum Ascomycota; class Saccharomycetes; order Saccharomycetales; family Saccharomycetaceae; genus Torulaspora; species Torulaspora maleeae. The sequence goes on along the minus strand of PPNA03000001.1, from coordinate 1,029,058 downwards.
GGAGTACTTGCTACAGCAGCCGGTAGCTTACTACTTATGGATGGTTTACTATCAGCACAAGAAACTATTCAATAAGATAAAGCACAGCAACAACAATAGTCTTGCAGGGCTACTTTTGAGCGCGGCAGAGACTGGTCCAAAAGTGCCAGGTCGTCTGCCCGACGCTATGAGGAAGGAAGTATGGCGTAAACTAATGAACTTGGGAGTGCTTGGGACGCTCTCGTTTAATTCTTCGACGGATGATTATCTCATGCAAGTCTACAAATACTTCTTTCCTGTGAGGCCTGATATAGCCGAGCTTGAGAGGCTGAATTCGATCTTTAAACGGGATTCAGAAGCTCGGATTGGATCTGGAATCACGCATGCGGTTGATCTATCCTATTCCCCTGGAGATGATGCTAATCCGGAAGAAGGGGAAGTTCGGGCGCTCTCCCAGGGGGAAAGCATGTTTGATCCGAGAGTTAGCAGGAATGGAGCTGGCGACGACGATGAGGCTGACGACGATGATGACGAGGACGACGACGACGAAGATGGCGATGATGATGATGATGACGATGATGATGATGGCGGTGGGGCAGATGAAGGAGATGAAATCGCTGTCGAGGAAGATGGTAGCCCACATGAAGAAGGTAGCGCATCCAGTCATGTGTCGAATGAAGAAGTAATGAATTTCTATCCTGCATTGACGACTTCGAGTATTCCATCCAAATCGAAGAACAATACAATGGTTCCTGACATTTATCAGATGCTTGGATATTTTTTGCCGAGTCAGTGGACTTCTCAGCCCAATAAAAGTATCTTACTATCCGGCGATGGGATTTCGCAATTGTCTCCGCACCCAAACTGGCAGGCTTATATGGGGTATGAGAGATCTGGCACAAACACCAGAAACAGACTAAGAAACTCTTTCTCAGGTGGTCAAAAGAACGATTATGCTGTTACATGGGCTAATAACCCATTGCCTTCGAATAGGCTGGGCATCTTCTACTACGAGATCAAAGTCTTGAATGTGACGAGCTCACAGGGAGCTCAAAACAGTAATATCATTGTAGGCTACAAGCAGTGGTCAGAAGCCAATCAGGACAGTGCCTCCAGGGGTTTGGAGAACGATCAGACCTCGTCTACTTCTACTGGTACAAGCGGCATCGGAATTGGTCCCCGGTCTTCTCTTAGAGGACGAGGATCAACAGATGGTAATAATGATGACCCTTCACCTGGAACGAAGAATGGAGTTGAGGAAGGATTTTTCGGTTATTGTGGTATTGACGGTTCGATAACAGCGGGAGCACAGTTCAAGTCTTACTCTAAGTCGTTTGGACGTGACGACGTCATTGGGTGTGGTGTGAACTACGTGGACGGCACGGTTTTCTTCACAAAGAATGGTGTTTGCTTGGGCACGGCGTTTACCGATATTCATGATATAACACTGATTCCCTATATCGCCCTGAGATCAGGGAATTCGGTCAGAACCAATTTTGGTCTATATGAGGAGTTCATATTTGATATCCTCGGTTATCAGGATAGGTGGAAGACCAAGGCCTACAGACATATCTTCAGATCTACTGACCGCAACGAGATCTTGAACGAGTTTGATTCAGAGGATGAGGAAGCCGCTTCTTTCGATAGTAATAGCAAAATGGATGTGGACGAAGAAGATTCATCCGCCGATCCCAAGGGCGGCCTTGTTGTCTCCGCCGAGTATCTGGATGGACAGATGGTGAAGCCTGACGTCGACAAAATAAACACGCTCAACACAGCTGATGACTCTATTCCGTCGAATCTGCATACAATGATCAACGATTATCTAATTCGTGAGGGCCTGATTGACGTGGCCAAGGGTTTTTTGACTGATTTGAAAAAAGATGCTCTTCCTGCCAGTAACGAAGGCAGAAACGAAGAGGTTATAGGACATAATGAGAAGCAAATTATTAAGGAAGAAAGGAATTTGAAGATAAGACAAGACTTGCGAAGGTTCATCACAAGCGGCCGTATAGACCAGTGTTTGCAGTACATTGAAGAACATCTGCCTGGGCTTCTGCGGGGGAACACAGATCTGCTCTTCGAGTTGGAACTCGCTCAATATTTACTGGTCATTCGCGATTACAGAAGCTTCAAAATTGAAGAGATTGTCCAAAAAGGTCAACTACTATCAGAGAAGTTTGTCTATGATGAAGAAATTCCACAAATGCTGCGAGAAAAGTTCAAGAACCAACTAAGCAATGTGTCGGCATTACTAGCGTATGACGATCCTGTAAACGAAGCGTCTGCCGATCTGTCAGCCTACCTATCCCACGAGTACCTTCAGGATAGACTTTTCCAAATCGTGAACACTGGTGTTCTAGCATTTTTCCACAAAGGTAGTGGCTGTGACCTGGAGAACATGATCAAGTATACCAGAGCCATGCTTGCGACCCTTGTCAATTTTGAAGCCGATGGTTCTGTCGTATATAATGGAACGGAGCTAAGGTGCTTCAAGATCCTGAACATGGACGAAGATTTGTTGAACCTTTGATGTAGTTTTTATATGCATACATATAATCAAATGGAAGGGTACAAGGAACATCATTCGATAAATCTAGATTAAACATAAACCCCCAGCGAATTGGCCATGAATACCGTGGCACACCCAAAGAACAAGCTCCCAAGGAAGGCCAACAGCGAATAGAAGAAGAATTTGACCGGGAACCTCGTCTTTGAGTAAGCGATGACCAAAGCCAGCGATATAACGCTCAGTGATAGAATTAGTGATAGCACAGCAAATCTTGGTTGTGATTCCAGGGGGAACATCGCTATATCGAATGGTTCACCATTCTTGAACTCTTTCTTTATAATTCATTTGTTGTTAGTAAAGACCTTGGGTAAAGTAGCTAGCTAGAGACATACAAATAGCTGAGCGTATTCCATCTTGACCAATGAATTGAGATTCGAAGATTACTCTTTAAAGCCCTGGTTGTAGAACGTATCGTTAGTCGTGAACAATGGCGTGTTCTCTATAAACGTCGCGCCTTGTATTAAATTGACCTACATTGAATAATTCACCAGCAGGCATCGAGGCAGAATGCTGGCAAGAATACTTCGACCTGGACGAGTTAGATATCTCAGTGGTATAGCATACACGCCTCCAAAGCTGGACGGTATCTCCAAGAGGTGGGCTGAGATGGAGGCTCCATTGAAGGAAGAAATTGTGGAATACCTAACCTGGAAGATGGAGGACGATTGGAGAGCGATGCCCAGGAAGGAAGTTAAGGCAGCCTACTTCGTCTCCTATGGTGACTGGGGACCTAGATCGCCGTCGGGACAGGGCCAATTGTCACCCACATATCTGATTTGGAAAGGACTATTCAATGTCATTCTGTTCTTGGCACTAGGTGTATCCGTGGTGAACTTGAAGAGAGATAAAGCATTACAGGCAAGACTGGAACGACTGGAAAATGAGTGTAGCTCCCCAGAGGTTTCAAGAGCATAGCGTCGCTCCTGTCCATGCTAAAAACGACATACATGTACATAGACAACGCATCACTATACCGCCCTACAAGTCTCTGATATAATGAGTTGGGCATGCATAACCAGTTGGATTCTTGTCCAGATACAACTGATGGTAATCTTCAGCATCGTAAAAGTTACGGATCATCTCTACCTCGGTCTTGATCTTATTGTCCCACTTCGATTGCCATGAATCCTTCAGGCTTTGCAGTTCTTTCAAGTCATCAGGTGTATGAGCGTAAAGTGCACTGCGGTACTGAGTCCCGACGTCAGGTCCCTGTGAGTTGATAGTGGTAGGATCGTGGATTCTAAAGAAGAAGTCTACAAGACTCTTCAACGAAACAACCTGAGGATTATATGAGACTTGCAAAACTTCTGCAAAGTCAGTGTCACCACCACAAACCCTTTTATATGAGACTGAGTCTGCAACGTCCTTCTTCGATTCGTTGCCGTTGGCGTAGCCTACCTTGTAGTCAGTAATCTTGTCACCGAATTGCTTTCTGTAGATGTGTTCAGTCCCCCAGAAGCACCCGGCTGCTACCGTAAGCAGTTTATCGGTCTTGGTATCGAATTTCAGACTCTTGGAAACAACAGGAACCATTGTTAGTCGATCTTTCGGTTCTGAACTCTTCCCTTCCCGGACTGTCCTGTCTTATTAATGCCAAGTCTCTTATATTATTTGATGTCACGTGATAGCACCATCATAAGCAAATCACGCCTCTTGGCTACTTATGAGTCGATTCCGGGCTTGTTAAAGGTATCCAGGCTATAGTTTACTTGATTGGTTTTGTTCTAACCTTTGTTTCTTCAGCGGCGACTCATCGTCAGATGTCCGAATGGACTCGTCATCCACCGTCATGACATTACGACCCTGAGGGCCAGAGACCTTGGACTCAGCCAATATGATCAGTGAGCTGTCATTTCCATCTAGGTCAGACTCGCTGTCCCCTTCTTGATCTGTCTCAACGAAGAGGCGCTTTTTTAGTGGCTCTAGAACTGGAATCTTCACGGATGCAATCGATTCGATGTCTTTGATCGGCGACGAGTGATTTGAAAGAAACCCATCCAGCGTGTTCTTTTGTGGGCTGTACCTGGAAGACTTTCTAGGTGAAATTTTGTGTTTTAGGCTTTTGCTTTCCTTGTAGCGTCTAACCAAACCGTGTGATTCGGGAAGAAGCCCTTTGGGTATCCATGTGCTGTGCTCATATCTCAATCTAGAGGGGGAGGAGTTTGTTGAACTTCGAGATCTCTGCATTGATGCTCGATTGGCACTGTTTGCCGAGTCGTCCGCAATTGGAAGGAAATTATTGTACCGTAGTCTCCAGCATGAGTAGCTGAATTTTGGTTCGTTTGGAAAGAATGTCTTTTCCTCACTAATTTGCACTCTTGTCTCGAGTTCGTTGTAATCTTGAAGAATATACTTTAGGATGAAGCTTTCTTGCGTCAAGCCTTGAAACCATTTGTCAAAGTAGGTTACGCCAAATGGATTGATCTCTTGCAGGAAGTTCTCTAACTTCTCCAGGTTGACGGTTCGGAAAGAAGTTGTTCCACTCATGTTGGTATACTTGTTCCCAAAAATGCTAGTGTTCAGATTTGGTATCAGATATGGGTGGAAGTAGCACATAACAGCCGTTTCAGAAGGCCAGCCTTTCATTTCCTCTTTGTTGATTAATGCTCTATAACTACGGCCGAATATTTTGACTGAGTTTCGACTGCAGTAGTCTAGTAAGTCTTCTTGAAATCTCAAGTACCTGTTGGTCCTAAGAGATGCGTTGTACTCGACATTCTGGAAGATGTCACGGAACTGCATTGAAAAATCAGGGTCCGTCATTTGAGCCAATTTAGCTGACTTAGTCTTCCCTAGGCCCTTGACACCTTGGTTATAATCAGCTCCAAGCAACACACTGAAGAACAACAGCGACCACCACTCATATCTCTCCGACGTAGACTGGCGTATAGAATCCAGTTCGACCACTGTTACAAATGACTCACTAGTGTCTCGTCTCACAGCTGATCGCTGATTGCCAACTCCAGTAACTCCAAGATCATCAATTGATTTCGAGTAATTTCGGAGCATTCTGTCACAGCCAAATATCAATGTGTCCGAATCATTGCTGAGAACGTAATCGACATAACCATGCTTCTGAAGCCAGGAACACTGAGCTTCGCCTTCTCCACAAGCTTCTATGAAAGATATGTTCATCATATCTAAAAGTTTCTTGATAATAATCATGAAATCAGGCCGATCATCCAGCGGCCCTTGTCCCAAGCAGTGATTGCGCTCCCGGTGGCAGCGTTCATGATTCTCCCATTCGGTCAAGTAGTCTGCTTCTAGTTGTTGTGAGACAATTGCGGAACCCTCTGTGATGTTCTTGAACCAAGGCTTCATATTGCCATCAAATACCAGAATAAAACTGATGTCCAGAAGTAAAAACTCCCTTAAACGATGAAGAAAGTTCACAATAGCCTTGCTTACCTTGCCACGTCCGTAAAATCTTTCTGGGGACTCAGGGTTTGTCAAGAAACCACATTCAAAGGCCCATGTGTACCCATCGATAGCGATTCGGACTGATCTTCCGTTGTTCTTTTTGAAATCCGAGGCAAGCTTTCTAAGTGGCACCCTCCTGTCCTTAATATATGGCTGCAAGAGTTCCCAAATTTGCGGGACTCCCATTAGAGTTCAATACACATCCTCTCTTACTCCTCTCTTACTCCTCTCTTTCCGTTATTTGCAGTTATCTTTTCACTGTAATATAAGGCAGCAACTTCATTATAAGCTCAAGACTACAAGGATTTCAAGGATTTCTGAAAACTAACACATTTGAAGTTGTTGGCTAATACTTTATACAACTCAGTACAACCAGTGCACTAAAATAAATTAAAATTGTCTATAATAAAATTGCCGGTTCAACTCAGTGTGACTATTGTCACATTCCAAACTTTAGCCAGTCCAATTCGTCGGATATGCTGCTGTGCAACCCGGTAGTATTCCTATCGTTGCCAGCAGTGGCAGTCACTGGTGTCATAGTGGCCGATATGGTGGGAGTAGTCACTGTGCTAGTGTGCGTGCTACTGACGCCCCCCATCTCTGCGTTTGGCGACAGCAGCTGATCTTTAGATTGAGCACTCCGCCTTAATCCGAGCGAAGATTGTCTTCTTAGAGTGAGGTTGCTGTCATGCAAACCCCGATGTTGCATTACTGAGTCTGCGTAGCTATTACGCGGAGAGGCGGCGACGGATGACCTCTTGAACGAAAGAGACTGTGGAGACTGAGCCACAGGACTTTGGTGGTACCCATTGCTCGTAATCTCACCAATATCCTGCTTCTGGTTCGACTGAGACGGACCTGAATTCTGTAGCTGTTGAGACAACAGAGACGTTTGTGATCTTCTACTGGACGGGATACCTGGCGAGTTGCTTGGACTATTGAACAATTCAAATCCAGTTTTTGGTGAACGTGCTGTTGTGGGGGATACCCCACTTGACGATACGTTCCAATTATTTGATTGTGACACTGAAGCGTTGAATGATTGTTGTTGTGGCTGTTGCTGCTGTTGTTGATTTTGTTGCTGTAGCTGTTGAAGTGACGCTGCCATAAATGACGAGGATGATGAAGAATGGTTGCGTGATAACTTTCTCCTTGGTATAGTAATAGCTTGTCTACCTGTTGAACTTGAAAAAGCATTTTGCGAAGAGGTCATCGGGCTCGCTGGGTTGAAACTTGGTCCTATAACTCTTGGGGAAGACGCAGCACTATTTCCTGCGCTAGTTGAAGTGTTAATTCCTATGCTAAACGTTTGATTTGTTACACCTGGGGATGGTTTGGGTAAAATCGGCACGACAGACCTTGAGGAGGATCTACTTGAACATGAGTTGCTCGATGACGTACTGTCTCTTCGTGGTTTTCGGGCTAGCGGTAGAATGGAAGTTTTTTTGTTGTGCGTTGTGAGGTTGCTTGAATTGAGACTTTCAGTATTATTGGAAGAGTACGTTGTAGTCGCCTGATTGTAAGACATGCGAAGATCCAGATTGACTGAATCTTGTGACTCTGCGAGAGACAAAGGAGGTTCTGTGGCCATAGTATTGATGTTGGAGGGTTGAGAAGTTTTTCTACGCAGTTTAGCGTTTTTGGTGGCCGTTCCTGTGGTTGAACCACCCGTTCCTTTCTTCTCATTACCATTTTGACCTTTTTTGCCCGCGTTTGGATCCCCTCCTTTCTCTGCTTGTTCTTGAAGTTTTTTAGCTCTTTTTCTATTGTTCCTCTTCTTGATAACATCTGTCTTTAAGGAAAGAGGTCTCATTGTACCATGTAATTTTTGAAATAACCCACAAGCGTTACAGAGTGTGTTCCCGTGGGCATCACGTCTCCAAAGTGGAGTTTTTTGAGTCTTACAATTGAAGCACAGTAATGACGGTTTCTTCTGCATTTCTGGTATCGTGGAAGTTGGCCCTCGTTTATAACTGGAGAGTGAAGTTGATGACATTTGTCTTCCCAGAGAATTTTTCCTCACGGAATTCACCACATTATTTGAACTCAAGAAGATACCACCATCCTCTGCGTGAACCGATTTACTCAACTGTGTTGAAGACCTTCTCCCATTCAAAGGAGGTCTGTAGAGGCTCGCTAGCTCGTCCTTTTTCAAAGTGGTCTGAGAACCATTATTCCGCGGCGATGATGACTCCGACCTGTTGAACAGTGTTGTTGTATTTTGAGCGGGGAAGTGAGCCCCCATAGTCAAAAACTGGCTGAAATTGTTGCCCATAGTCATCGGATGGTCCATATGATCATTTTGAGAATTTATACTTGACATGGACATTAAGGGCATCCCCGGGGCACTACCTGAATGGTATTGACCCTCGGAGTTGAAACTATTGGGGGCACTTATAGTAGCCGAGTTGGATCCCTCTGGTGTCATCATAAACTCATCAACGTTAAAATCCCACAGTTGTGTAATCTCACCATTTTGCTGATTAGCAATTTCGATCGGTTGGGCGGCAGCTCCATTCCCATGAGTCTCCCTTGTAGTAGTCGTCCCATAAAACATGCTATCAAATTCATTATGCACATGTGAGTTTGTCTGCCCCGACTGACCCATCTGGTCGGGAAACAATGAACCCTTCCTCGAGTTGGAACGAGAGTTGGCATCCGAACCGTTATGAGGTGTCCCACTACCATTCCCATGAGTGAAAAATGAAAAGTCCGCCGTGTCAGGCAGCATTTCAAGCATTGTATCGAACGCTGAAGAAGCGTTCAAAGATGTACCTCCGTCCAAATTCATCTCGCCATGGGTCTCCGTCAAATGATTCTCGTTCGTCAAAGAGTTGTGTGATGGCTGATCGAAGATATCGTACAAATTGGAACCACCAGCCATTGGTATTAATTCATCAAGTCCAACTCGAACGCCTTTGAGATTTTGAAATGCTTTTTCCTGAAAACCGGTCAAGTTGGGTCGCGGTAATACTGACACTACCGGTAGAAGACTCTCCTGCGATGAGTTACCGCTATACTGACGTGCTTCAGGGACCTTTGAATGGCCTTATGGTTGCGATGAGCCGGATAATCGAGAGGCTTCATACGACTAAACTGGAGTTGAAGTCATTCTCACAACTAGAAGAAAAAAAAAGCGGCGACCGAGGAAAAAGAAAAAACTACGGCAAACTTGTTCAAAGTTGCCCAAACTAGAAGCCTTCCCATCAGCTAGCTAGCTGACTTGCGAGTCCAAGCGCTGCTCGAGACTCGTGATCCATCGACATTCGTTGCAGCTTGGCACGGGACTTAAAAGAATGTTGCGGCCCGTCAGCACCGACAGGTGCTCTTCGTGGCGCTTGCCGCGGCAGCTTGTCCCTCGGTAGCACTCTTGGAGCCTTGTGTTCCGTGCCGCAGCTGGCTGTGCCAGTCAAATGAGCAGTTTCCGGGCCAACGAGCCTTCATACGGCATTCCAGCATCGCACGATGCTGAGCAGTAACCCAGCAGTAGCACAACGACCTAAAGTGAGATACCTTAGCCGTAACTCAATCTCAGACCCGGAAACGACTTTACCTCCTTCAGTATCTCTACCATACTGCAACAATGACACAAAAACGATTACTCATCAGCACTACAGCAATCTGTCTTGTCAATACCTCTACCATCATATCTGCCTTGATAACCTGTAACGCGCTGAGACCTCTCAATCTGCTAGTCTTTAAGTGGTGTGTTTGTGGCATGTTCTTCTTAAGCGCGTATGTCCCTGGTCTCGGCGCTTATTCACAGGACCTCACGAACAACAGACAAAGCTCACCCAGACAGCGCCACCAAGCCCCTGGCGTCCCCGGCTGCCATTGCCGCTACTCAGCGTAGCCTCAGAAGCGCTGAAGAGCGAAGAAGGGCGGCCGCAACCGTCCAAAAGTTCCGGAACAAGCCGGCCACATCTGCCAGAAGGATTGCTGAGCCGCTGCAGGACGCACAGTAGCCGCCAGGACACGCCAGACACCTCGGCGGCTAGATCCAGCGCGCCAGACCGGCCGTCTTGGCGTTTCCGTCCGATCTGGAGATTTGGCGGTCTGTTACCCTGCCCGAGCGCGAGAATCGCCAACTACGCGTCCAGCGAGCGTTCCTGCCAAATCTTCACAACTTCAAGCAACGAACACTGGTTTGAAGCCTGGTGTGAGTGTTTATTTGCAGCGTGAGTGGTGAGCAAGAGCGTCGATAGCGTGAAGACAACTGTGGAAATGTCTGAATTGAAGGTTGCAGCCAACGAGAATGCCCTGGCCCGTGTTGCCAACTCGGGACCTATCTCCATCCTGTCGTACTGTGCTTCATCGATTTTAATGACCGTGACTAACAAGTTTGTGGTGAACTTGCAGGACTTCAACATGAACTTGGTGATGTTGTTCGTTCAATCTTTGGTGTGTACTTTGACTTTGGTCGTGTTGAAGTTTTTGGGCTACGCGAAATTCCGTCCTTTGAACAAGACCGATGCTAAGAACTGGTTGCCAATCTCTGTGTTGTTGGTCCTCATGATCTACACTTCTTCGAAGGCTTTGCAATACTTGGCTGTGCCAATTTACACTATCTTCAAGAACTTGACCATTATCTTGATCGCTTATGGTGAAGTGTTGTTCTTTGGTGGATCTATCACCTCTATGGAACTGTCTTCTTTCCTATTGATGGTCTTTTCCTCTGTCATTGCCACCTGGGGTGACCAACAGGCCGTGGTTAAGAAGGCCGCTGAGCAGGCCACCGCCGGTTTGACTGAGACTTCTTCCTTGCCTTTCAGTATCGGTTACTTGTGGATGTTCACCAACTGTATCTCTTCAGCTTTGTTCGTGTTGATCATGAGAAAGAGAATCAAGTTGACCAACTTCAAGGATTTCGATACCATGTTCTACAACAACGTCTTGGGTATGCCCATTCTACTGTTGGGCTCATTCATCTTTGAAGACTGGTCCCAGGCTAACTTAGCTATAAACTTGTCGCAGGACTCCGTGACCGCCATGATCATCTCCGGTTTGGCCTCTGTTGGTATCTCTTACTGTTCCGGTTGGTGTGTTCGTGTCACTTCTTCCACCACTTACTCAATGGTCGGTGCTTTGAACAAACTGCCAATCGCTCTATCTGGTTTGATCTTCTTCGATGCTCCAAAGAACTTCTTGTCCATCATGTCCATTTTCGTTGGTTTCCTATCAGGTATCGTCTACGCTGTTGCCAAGCAGAAGAAAATGCAGAATCAAGCTTCTCAGAAATGATGAAACTTGCTTAGTTGACTCTATTCTACTTATTCCTATATAGACTCTCCTCGTTCGGGGCTTTAAATCTATACAATTATAAACCATCTTATTCATATCTAAATGCCAGGCAACGCACGGCGTAACCTAGGAAGTATCTACAACGATTAAAAAGAGGTATGTCTTGGCAAAGAGAATCAGGAGGTGAGGATACAAATGATAGGGTTTACGACTCTCAGGACTCAGATGCAGATGGAGTTATCGTAAGGCATGAACTGGTCGAGAGTGCTGTCAATTTCTGTGTTGAAGAAGCCGATACGGACGATGACTTTGACGCAAACCAAATATTCGGCAACAATCAGGCTCTTCGATTGAAATTATGGGATCCCAAGATTAACTTGAGTGACTCATGCCGGTCGGTTAAAACTGAAAATGTCGTGGAGATGAAGCAGTACGACCTAGGACGCCATTTTGATCCCAAGATAACGACGTCCTTGGATAAACTCAACACCCTGAACAAGCAGGTGGTCGAGTCACCGAGGACTTCCAAGATCAAGAAGGAGAACAATAGTTTCGACAGTATCCGATCGAGTTTCAAGAGAAGAGGAGTATCGCCTCAATATTCTGACCTGATAACTAACGAATCAATCTCCAAGAAATTCATTGATTGGCATTTCATCACTGAGGACAGTCAGTTCAAAGAGCTACCGATTGAGAACACCCTGTATAATGAAAGGGAGGCTCTCATGAGGCGATATCCCACCATAGAGAGTCTGCTCATGTCGTTCGGTGTCTCAGGGGACACCCTAGACCTACTGGAGACTGAAAAGTATCTTCTTACTAGCAGGAGGGAAATTGACACATTGTGCCAAATGAGTCCAGTCGATTCTATGCTTGAAGCAATGGCACACTACGTCGACACAAGCGAACAATTCACGAAGTACTTTGTGTGCTTTATTCTCGATAGGAAAATCTACGAGTCGATCTCCTGCGATTCCATCTGGTGTACCGCATTCTTCCAGAAATTGTCCTACGAAGGTTTCTTTAAAGAGTACTTCTCGCTGGTCCATCGCCACGATTACTTCCTGCATCATAGAACTATCAAATTGATCACAGACATTCAAACACCGTTGATACGACGTATCTTCTTCGAGAACAGTGACTTGAGCGGTGAAGAAGCAACAAAAATTCTAGTCACTGAGTTCAACGACCTTTTCGACAAGCGACGTCTCCAAGACCTGCTGTATTTTATACTTTCCATCTACGGTTCGAAATTTATGCCCTTTGGCGACTCTCCGGCTACGCAGTATTTCAAAAACTGTGTCGATGATCTATTCAATGCCAGCGCCAGTGACGTAGAATTATCTCTGCTCAGTGGAGTCTTGGGTGTCTATATGAAAATGCGAGATTAAACAACTATAGCTCTATCATTTTTTAGAGAACAACTCGGGCACAACTTGTGGCAACTCCGTGATGTCGCCAATGACCACCGACCCAGCCGGTGTTTTTCCCAAGATATCATCCACTTCTTCTTCAACTAGATGGGCACATTTCTGTATTCCAAGTTCAATACCTTTCTTGATATTGCTCCCACTATCGTCAACAAACCATGAATTCTCGAAATTTCCCAGCCCACTCTGGGCCTTCGCCCTTTCAAAAGCCCGAACGTCCGGCTTGCAGATCAGATCGTGCTGTGCATAGTCACAGTACGTAATCCCATCGAACAAATCTGCGATTCCCAGCAATCTAACGCAACGAACACCATGGTTCTTGTAAGCGTTGGTGAAAAGCCACAACTTGTCAACCTTTCCGCTCTGTCTGAGTTTCAGCAACATCTCCCGAAGAGCCAAGTCTGGTTTCAGGATGTTCTGCAGGGGCAGAGCATCATCAACCATCCTGTTGTATTCTATAGCATTGATACCATGGAACATAACTAACCCACGGATAGCCAGGCCGTATTCCCTATAATAAGTACTGCGCAACCGGTGCGCTTCCTCGTCATCCACACTCAACTGGCTCTTGAAATAATCGTGAATCGAATCCTGCATCAGATCGTGTATACGTGTCGATCTCTTGTACAGGCAGTTGTCGATATCGAAGAAGAAGACCCTCAAATCTGGGTCCGGAACAGGATTCTCTGCGACATCCACATCGAACGTCGCTCTGGAACCAGGGTGGGTCAAGGATTCCAAGTGTTCCCTGTTTATCTGCAGCTGTCTGTGAACCTTTTCCTGGTAAGCTGCCTGATAATCGGTGCTGATAGTCATTCCTCGACGAAACAAGTGTCCTTCCAACTGATAATTCAAACCTAAGACTTCGATAGCGGTCTTAGAACCACTCTTAAACATAAAAATTACGTACCAGACCTCCAGAAGGATGGAAGATGTCCAAAAACTGGATCAACTGAGTACCTTTTATTCTATCAGTTATGACTCAATCTTTATATCTCGCCCACATGCGATATGGCAACGCAAGCGTGAATTCGGCAAAGTACCGGAATATAATAAATTGAACTCAATTGGATGCCCAGTAAGACCCCAATCAGCTGTCTGAAGAGCCAGGCCTTCTGATCTGAAGGCCGAGGTCTCTTGGTTGCAAAGGTCTTCGGATTGCTTAACAGCGCTCGAGGCCTGCGCCAGGCGATGCTCATGGACAGAGATCTTGTTCATAAATACACGTATCTAGCTTGAAGCCATCGCTACACGGCCAGGGACCGCATGGTGGTCTGTACTGTCTTGCTGAGGCTCTCGATGTTAAAATCGCCCACGACCCTGGAGACCAGGTCGTCCATGGACGAGGATTCGTCATGTGCTGGTGCGACAGCGTTTCCTGACTCGAGCTTCTGGGCGAGCTCCTTTCGGAGCTCTTGCTCCAGCGGGATTCCACCGTGCTGCTCTAGTTTTTGTATGGAGTCTATCAGAGAGACGATCGTTCTGTACCATTGCACCTTCTTATCGGTGACAAGGCCCATGCAGTAGTACTGCGAGTTCTGGATCAACTCTTGGATGTTCGTCGTGGACAACGCTGGCAGGTCGGACTTTATGAGCTCTTCTTCCTCTGCGGCAAGCAGGCCGTCCAGGTCTTGAAACTGGGCGCTGATGTCCTGCTTCAGCTTGCTGCGCAGCCTCTGTTTGAAGGTTTCTGCAGCGACAAAACTGGCTACCAGTTCGTTGTGGCTGTTCAGGGTCTCGTCGAGGTGATCCTGTAAGATGAAATCGAACGTTTGGTGTTCCAAGTTTTTCACTGACGCAGAATCCCATGAGAACATAGCGTTGGCCTCTTCGATGACCAGATTGTAAAGTTGTATTCTCTGAACCAGGTTGAACGTTACGGCGGGCGCTGTGATAAACCTTAGAAAGGCGTCGCACTTGCTCTTAATCACGTCTTCGTAAGCTTCCAGGCGATCTTCCAGGGTCTGTAAATCTTTGAAAGCCTGTATCACACAGTCAAACAGCTTAGAAGAGGAGTACGAGGTCTCGTACCTCGAAATCATGTCGCTTATCGCGAGTACCCACTGAGAAACCACCAGCACTGGCTGAGGGGACACCTCAGTGCTGAATTCGGAAGACACAGTACTATGAGAGCCACGGTGGCCAGGTTCGCTGGGAAACTCTGGTAGTTTTTCTAATTTGAAAAGATCATCTTCGAAGCACAGGTCCCTGAAAAGAGCATCTCCATCCTTCAATTCGCGATGTAAACGATCCACTTCGTTCGTTACTTTCAGAATATCTTTATAATGAGTCCCTAATTCCTCTCTGAACTGAACTTTAGCCTTATCGATCCTCGTCGACAGCTCCAGATCATAGTCCCTAATCTGCTCCAAATTGCGCTCCCGGAAAAGTTTCAAAGTCTCAGAAGAGCCCTCCCATGTATCCACGGACATCATCACAGCTTGCAGAGCTCAATTGCACCTTCAAACATCCATAAACTAGTCTTCTAGTCCTGGTGCTTCCAGGTCAAGCTATCGGATTCCGTGCACCACGCTGATTATGGTGATTTTTTCAATTAATTGAAAAGTTTTCATAAGAACGGCCAATCTCATCGAGAAAACCATCAACTTTGCTATACAATTCTGATTGAGTGGTCAAGTATCAGGAAGCTTGAGATTATCACGACATAAATGCCACCAGTTTCAGCATCTAAGGCTAAAAGAGACGCCAAGAAGGCCGAGAGAGAGGCCAAGAAGAAGGAAGCGGGCAAGACCGTGAGAAAGCTGGGAAAGAAGAAGGAAGCTGCTGCTCCTGAAGATGAAGCTGAGCAGGCTACCAAGGAGATTGCTCAAATGAAGCTGCAGCAGGATGAAGACGGTATTTCTGACCGTGTGGTGACCGGTGTTCTTGATTCTTTGGAGACTTCCAGAGATATCAAGATGTCCTCTGTTTCTTTGCTTTTCCACGGTAAGGTTCTGATTCAGGATTCCGTCTTGGAACTGAACTACGGCCGTCGTTACGGTCTTTTGGGTGAAAACGGTTGTGGTAAGTCTACTTTCTTGAAGGCGTTGGCTACTAGAGAATATCCTATACCTGAGGCAATTGATATCTATCTATTGGATGAGCCAGCTGAGCCAAGTGAGTTTTCAGCCCTGGAATACGTTGTCAGAGAGGCTGAACACGAGTTGAAACGTTTGGAAGACTTGGTTGAGAAGATCATCATCGAAGAAGGTCCTGAATCTGAGTTGCTAGAACCTCTATATGAAAAGATGGACTCTATGGACCCAGACACTTTCGAAAGCAGAGCCGCTGTCATCTTGATTGGTTTGGGTTTCAACTCAAAGACTATCTTGAAAAAGACAAAGGACATGTCTGGTGGTTGGAAAATGCGGGTTGCGTTAGCCAAGGCTTTGTTTGTTAAGCCAACTTTGTTGCTGCTTGATGACCCTACTGCGCATTTGGATTTGGAAGCCTGTGTGTGGTTGGAAGAGTATTTGAAGAGATTTGATAGAACTTTGGTGCTTGTTTCCCACTCTCAAGATTTCTTGAACGGTGTTTGTACCAACATGATCGATATGAGATTGCAGAAATTGACTCAATATGGTGGTAACTACGACTCCTACTTCAAGACCCGTAGTGAATTGGAGACCAATCAAATGAAGCAGTACAACAAACAACAGGAAGAAATTGTTCACATCAAGAAGTTCATTGCTTCTGCAGGTACTTATGCTAACTTGGTTAGACAGGCCAAATCTAGACAAAAGATCTTGGACAAGATGGAAGCAGACGGTCTGATTCAAGCTGTGGTTCCTGATAGAGTCTTTTCATTCAGATTTCCTCCAGTTGAAAGGCTGCCACCTCCAGTTTTGGCCTTTGATGATATAAATTTCTCTTACGATGGGAATGTAGAAAACAACCTGTATGAGCATTTGAACTTTGGTGTTGATATGGATTCCAGAATCGCCTTGGTCGGTCCAAATGGTGTGGGTAAATCTACGCTGCTGAAAATCATGACTGGTGAATTGACTCCACAAGCTGGTCGTGTCTCCAGACACACTCACGTCAAATTGGGTGTCTACTCTCAACACTCTCAAGATCAACTAGACTTGACCAAATCCGCGTTGGAATTCGTCCGTGACAAATACCCTCAAATCTCCCAAGATTTCCAATACTGGAGAGGCCAGTTGGGTCGTTACGGTTTAACAGGTGAAGGTCAAACCGTGCAAATGGGTACCCTATCTGAGGGCCAACGTTCGCGTGTTGTGTTCGCTTTGCTTGCTCTAGAACAACCAAACGTTTTACTGCTGGACGAACCTACTAACGGTTTGGATATTCCAACTATCGATTCCCTGGCAGAAGCTATTAATGAGTTCAACGGTGGTGTCGTGGTTGTTTCGCACGATTTCAGATTGCTGGATAAGATTGCCAAGGACATTTTCGTTGTCGAACACAAGACCGCCACCAGATGGGACGGATCAATCCTACAATACAAGAACAAGCTTGCAAAGAACGTTGTGTTGTAAGCACCACTAATTTCATTTCTAATTTCCATATTTATATATCAGAAGTCATATATAATTCAAATTTCACAGACTATTAACGGATACAGAGCAGATACCAGATCTGCCGTAGGTTAGAAGTTAGCCGACCTAGTCGATGGCCACGGAGTTGAGCTGATAAAAAAAAAAAAAAAAAAAAAAAGCTCTACAAGCACAGTTCAAGCTTTGGTGAAGCTGGGCTTTGGAAGTTTATTCACTTTTGGATCGCTAGATGCAAAAGATGCTCCAGCGAAACAAGTGCTTGTATTGGTCGCTTTACCCTTGCCCTTCTTGGGTTTCTTGCTCTCCAAAGGTTTGACAGCGGTTACCTTTGGACTTTCACAGTAAGAAGCTGTCAAAGGTAGCGAATAAGGGAGGGCTATGTTAGGTTGACTGAATTGTTGAGGCTGAGAAGGAGGGTATTGTTGGAAGTTTGGTTGGTGTTGCAGATATTGATTTGGAGCTTGCTGTAGGTGCTGCTGCTGCTGAAGCTGTTGCTGCTGAATATCCAGCGCCTTATAAACAACAGGTAGCTGAGCCAGTGGAAGTTGAGGATACATAGGGTTGATCAATGGTGCTTGAGGTGTCATAAATTGAGGAGCCGGTGCTTGTGAAGTCAACGAGTAGTTGCCGTAGGAGTTTACAGGGTATAATTGGTTTGGATTATGCGGTGCTGAGGGCGGAGCAGGAGGTGGATAAAGGCCAGGGCGTGCAAATAGAGGAGAGCATACTGGGTTCATGCTCTGAGGCATATTCATAGAAGGAACCACATTTGGCTGCGGAGATTGCATACCACCAGAACTAGCCGTGCGCTGCTCTGCTGTACTTGAAATCGACGAAGACGTAGAAACAGATCTACCTCCATTTCCTCTACGATTCTTCTCCACGTTTTTCTTTGCCTTCCCTGTTTCCTCTGTCTTGATGAATAGTTCTTTGAGATCCTTCGTCACCTGCTGGGCAGTGGGCTGCTTTTCATTATTCTTCTTGCCTTCAGAACCCGATGAAGAACTGTGCCTTCCAGACCCACTCTTCTGTTTTCTTCGTGACCCTGAGTGACCAAAATCCGGTTTTCCACCATTCGGTAACATCTGCGGTTGCGGTATATCCACTGTTTCCTGCCTAACTTTATTCTTCTTCTCTGCCTGACTTTGTTTCTTGTCCAGTCTTGTGACACCATTCGTCCTGTTTTTACTAGAGGCGGACAACAGCCTCGAGCTATTGAAATACTTGGTATCTGTGGACATCCTCCGTTCACTAAGATGAGTCCCAACGAGAGCAGAAGCTTATTGTTTGCAGTCTTCGATGTTTAGAATGTGTTGATGTTATCTATCAGTCAGAGTTATGGAAACTTCAGGAGATAGTGGACTCTCGCCGTGTCTCGTGATGCATTTTGTCCCAGCTTGGTTCTCGCTTAACGACAGCTTATAAAAGGTCGTCTAGGAAGTCCTGGGCCGACTTCAAGTCGTCGGGAACCATCGAAAATGCACTTGTAGTCTTTTCAGCGATCATAGGGGTGCTTTTGACCGTGTTTGTGGTGCTTTTTTTCACAGGCGGGATCGACTTACTATCCGATGCGGTCGTTTGGGTGCCCAAGAGGTCATTTAGATCGTTGAGAGCCATTGAATGAAGGCTCTTTGTGGTTACTGACTCCTTCGACGAAGCTGAGATCTTCAGAGGTTCTTCTTGCTTCTCCTTGGAGCGTAACACGTCCCGAATCTTCTTGCCAGCTTCGAGATCCCTCTGCACCTCTGCAGGGTCTTCAAAAGCCATAGTTACGTCCTCATGATATCTGTACGCATTTGATGGTGGCTGGACTTCTTCACCTTCCTCAGCCTCTTCATCATCTTTGGCTTCGTCCTTCTCATTCTGGGCCTCTTGAAACTTCAATGCCCGGTACTTTCTATCGCTGGGAGTGGCATGGCGATTCTTTAGACGTTGCTTGTCCTGAAACTTTTTCCTGTTGTCTCGTTTCAAACTGTATGGGTCCATCAGTGGTCCTTTTTGGCTTGTTGAAGCTGTCTTGGAGATGACTTCGTTGTTACAACTAACGCGCCTATATGAAGTATATATATATCGATTGAGCAACTCGCAAAGTAGAGCAACAAGCAGATTCAAACGACTCTCAATGGGTCAGCATCACTTTCGCTAACCATACAGGTGATGCCCTCTTTGGTAAGAAGCTTACTCATCTCTTGTTTTAGGTAGCCACGCTCAGTGTTCGAGTGATTACAAACAATGACAGCTTTACCCAATTCCTTGTAACGCAGAATTTCGTGATGAGACAGCTCACCGGTGTAGTAGAGATCCACGTCCTCTCTGAGAGCCTTGAAGACGCCAGATCCGCTACCTGCGCATAGCGCAATGGTTTTGATTGAATGCTTTGAGAGGTCCTGAAATTTGGAGGCAACCTGTAGATGGTCGATTTCCAGACTTTTCTTCACATTACTCACAATGGTCGACAGGTCGAGACCGCTGTTGAGCCTGACTAAACGACCGTAACCGACTTCGTTCGAAGATTCGCCGTTGACCAATTCGCAACTGACGGGTTCAATAGTCTCACTAGATTGTATCTTGGCGCTGTCACCACCAACCAACCCGTTGGCCAGCCAGTCGTTGACACCGCCTTTGGCAGCATCAACAGCTGTGTGAGGGCAGTAGACGGAGATACCCTCCTGGATAAGTTGAACGGCGCTCCTATGCTGTGGATTTTGTGCAGGGTTTAGTCTCTTCCAGCTGGGAAAGATGAATGGATGGTAGGCCACGATTGCACTGCAACCGTTATCGATTGCCTCTTGAGCCACAGATGCTGTTAGGTCGACCGTTAGCATCACCAGCGGATACGATACTTTAGCAGAAGAGGATCCACCTTCCTCCTCGGAACAGTCAATTAACAACCCAGTGTTATCCCAAGCACCGTCTGCATAGCTTGCTGGATAATATTTAGTTATGGCCTTGATGATCGATTTTAGCTGGGTTCTAGATATGGCTCTACTCATATTTGTCGTTGGGTCTACACAACCTTTGTGATTGTTCGTCAACTTGCAATTTAGTTCTTGTAACAAATAATCAAGGTTCACACTCTCCTCAGTAGAGCAAGACTAGAGCCCAGTTATGCCCAGTGAGCAGGATTTAAGAACCAAGATCGAATCTGCCATCCCAGATTTACACAACTTGATCATCACCGATATATCTGCCGGGTGCGGTCAGTCATTTGATGTCGTTGTGATCAGTAATACCTTCGAGGGCAAGAATAAGCTGCAAAGGGGCCGTTTGGTGAACAGTATCCTGAAGGAGGAGATCGCAGTTATCCATGCATTCAGCTGCAAATGCTACACGGAAGCGGAATGGGCGAAGGTCGTTATCTAAGAACGGGTGCTCGCAAAGAATGTGTCATATAGTCATTAATTGGTATATAATATTACTTTAAACCTGGTAAGGTGGTGGATCTTCATCACTTCCCCATTTTCGAGCATGACGGTTGAGACCGAGTAAATTGAATCCCTTTGCCTCCAGTAGTTGTTTGGGTTCTGCTAGGTCTTTGCTCGAAATAAGTATAGACCCATGCCTGGCAAGAGGAGAGTACAGAGACGAATGCAATCTTTGTAACTCAGGTCTATAGTTTGAAGGGATGCTTTCTTCGTGATGTTTCACTGGTGTACTCGTTTCATCACGGCCGACCTCTAATGGATGCAGAGCTCTTTCAAGGTGTGTGAAGTAACTTGGCCTGATGTTGCTCGGTAGATTCAATGGTAAAATAGCGTGGCTGGCTAGGGGAGAGTGCGGCATAAGAGGACGCTCCTTTTCTTCGAGCGTTGGAGTTATTGGTTCCGGAGATTCAACCGAGATTGTTGAGCTGCTGGAGCGGCTACTGGTTTCCATTACCTCATCAGCCTTCTCTTCTTTACTCTTCCTCTTTCTTTTCAATTTTAGCTTCCGCCTGCGTGGCCGAACATTTTCGTCTGCACCTCTGTCAAATATGCGATTTTGGATACTGGCAATAGTTTTCAGATCGTAAGCATTCTCTTGCAACACTCTCTGAGGTAGGACATTCTGGCTGCTCAGCGAGGAGGCAGGATGGATCGCCATCGTGGAGCTTGTCCTTTTCATCAGCTCTGCGCGTCTTTCAGGATCCTTATAAGAGGCATAAAAGTTCGACAAAGACGGAATTCTAGAGTTAAATCTATGCAAGTTCTGCCTCTCTAAACAACCAGGAATCGTAGATGGAACGTTGAGCACAGTGGCCTGCAATGATAGAGTCTGTCTGGAAGAAATCAAGGTCGACAAACGTAGCATATTAGCTGCGGATAGTTCCTGCATATCCGACTCTTCGAGAATCACCTTCGGTACCGAGGAAGTAGTGTATTCCTCCTCTTCGCTGGCGCCAGCTTCAGACGGTTTCGAAGAGCAAGTCTCCGCAGTAAACAAAGACTGCGACATGTTGAAGATGACCTTCGGCAAGACATCCTTGAATAACGACTGCATGGATTTTTTCAGCCTCTTCTCAATCGTGGACTGCAAAATCTTTATCGAACAATCGAAGTTAAAGTCTAGATTCACGTCGTTGAACGAAATACCAATACCAGAGTTCTTCACAAAAATGTTTGTGATGGCCTCCAATTGTACGCCGCTGAAAACCATGGTAATCGGTATCGTGAAAGAGTCCTTACAGTTCAGAGTCGGTGTTGTGAACTCCGGAGAAAACTCCGAGTAGACCAACAGCAAGTTCCCCTCGATCTCCGTCTGAATTTGCAACATAGCGTCCATGCACGAAATCTTGCAGATGCCCTTCACCAACGATCTTGGCTGAGCGCTGATGTCGAGATCCAAGATCTCCAGCTTCGGCGTCGTTGGGAAATTGACCTTGCTCACGATAATGTCACTTTTCAAGATATCCAACCGTTTCGATCTCATAGGCTCCGAACTCCCACTGCTCCTCGTCGGCCTCGATCCAGCACTAGCTACGGTCGCAAGTCTCTCTCCTTCACCATTAGCCCTCTCACTATCCACTGGCTCCACCAACGGCGCCGCTGACGACGTCGAAGCAGATGATGCGGACGAAGATGAGTTCAACGCCTTAGTCAATTTCGCTCTTATCTCTTCATTGAAAGAGTTGTCTTTGAACGCCTCGTGGTTGAACCTAAAAGACATGGTCCCTGACAGCCCCACAGCGCAATCTATTCAACCAAATGAGCTCTCTTTAGGCTTGGAATCAGGCCTCCAATGAGCTTATCTTGTAGGTCTTCTGTGCCCCCATCTATGTATTTTGCCAAAAATTCACGAGATCCGGGTAACATGCCTCGAAATGGTGAGCTTGGCGCTTAAAGGATTGAAGGATGTAAACAGAGGACGTAATAGCCCATTTTAGTGCAAGATCGACGGCACTGTGACCCATGAAGACGTCTGAGAGCAAGCGTCAGTCTTCTATAGTGGTGGCCGTGAGGGTGAGGCCTTTTACCGAGGAGGAACGGGCGTATTTGGTGAACAATGAAGGCACAAACTCGAGGTATTCTTTGAACATTGGCGACTCAAAATTGATGCTTCCGCAGTTTGATGTGGCATCGGAAGAGCATTTGGACTCTCGGGAAACCAGACCTCCGGCGATGATGCGGCCTAGAGGTATCAGGAAAGTCGTAGAGTGCGTGGACGACAAGATGATGATTTTTGACCCTGCGGAGACCAATCCCTTGAACAGCATAAGCGAGACAGTGTTGAATTCCATCTATTCTTACAGGCGAAACAGCAGGAGGAGGCTGCGAAGAAATGGCGGGGAGATCAAGTTTGTGTTCGACAAGCTGTACGACGAAGATGCTAAACAGATGGACGTGTACACTGGGACTACGAGTGCCCTGTTGGACTCTGTACTAGACGGATTCAATGGGACAGTGTTTGCGTATGGAGCCACAGGGTGTGGTAAGACATACACAGTGAGTGGGTCGCCTGAGGAGCCGGGAATCATATTCTTGGCTATGCAGGATTTGTTCCGCAAGATAGAAGAGCTCAAGGACACGAAGAAATTTGAGATTTCATTATCATATCTGGAGATTTACAACGAGACTATTCGAGATTTGTTGCAGCCGGAGACGTCGCCGAAGAAGTTGGTCATTAGAGAGAATGGTGAGAATGGGATAAGCGTGGCGAACCTTTCGCATCATAGCCCGCAAACGGTTGAAGATGTAATGGATCTGGTTATTAAGGGCAACATGAACCGTACCACTTCGGCTACTGATGCCAATGAGACTTCCTCCAGGTCGCACGCTGTGCTGCAGATCAATATTATGCAAAGCAATAGATCCGCCGACATCACTTTAGACCACACTTTCGCTAAGCTGTCCATCATTGACCTGGCCGGAAGTGAACGGGCAGCTTCGACCAAGAACAGAGGTGAGCGGTTACATGAAGGTGCGAATATAAACAGATCTTTACTGGCGCTCGGGAACTGCATTAACGCATTGTGCATAAGCGATGGGACACGCAGGACGTGTCATGTTCCGTACCGAGATTCGAAACTAACGAGACTACTAAAGTTTTCATTGGGTGGTAACTGCAAGACAGTGATGATCGTTTGTATATCTCCCAGCAGCACGCATTACGATGAGACTTTAAACACTTTGAAGTATGCAAATCGTGCCAAAGAGATCAAGACTAAAGTCATCAGAAACCAGCAATCACTGGATAGACATGTTGGGTCCTACTTAAAGACAATCGAGGAGCAAAGACAAGAGATAAGCGAGCTACGCAAAAGAGAGGCTACTGTGATTGATTTACAATTGAAGAGATACAAGCTGGCACAGGATAAAGTTCAAATGGCCATCGATGATTGCGTCAATGGCGTACAAACAACCTACGATCGCGTCCAAGAATATCAAAGAGCCAAAGTCGTCAAATCATTGATCCTTTGCAAAAGGCGGTTCTTACAGATGATATCTCTAGAGCTCAACAATGTGATCGCCATTGCACAGAACTGGACCAACTTGAACATAGTCAATAGCTGTTCGCTGATTCTACATCAGCTGGCCAACAAAATACACGAATTGGAGACTAAATTCGACACGAGCAACGATGAGTTGGAGCAAGTCATGGAGCACGCCCGAACAACCACTCTGCCCAAAATGAGAGAGATGGAAAACTGGAGCGACAGTCGAGATCTACTTTATTTCGAGTCCAGACTTGAGCGGATCGGGGAGAACCTGAGAAATGAGATCCTCATTAACGCTTCGACAATGGTCGAAAAACTGATGCAAGATCCGACGCTGACGAGAAGGGTGAAGTTTCTGTCGGACTGCCTGGCCAACGACTCTAGCATCGAGTCCGCCATCGGCGACCTCGTCCACATAGACCAGGAATTCGAGCAGTTCGGCGAGCTGTTCCTCAAAGAGACAGCCGACCAGCCGACCAGCCCGCTGCCAGTCGACAAACCCAAGCAGGTCACCAAGACCGTTAGATGGTCCAATCTCCCGGAGCTCCAGCGTGATGAAGAGCAAGAGCATGAGCAGGAGCAAGAGCATGAGCAGGAGCAAGAGCAAGAGCAAGAGCATCCCACCGACATAGACATCAGTATGCAGGATATCGCCACGCCTCCTCCGGCCACGACAACACACTCCGCCAGCAGCAGAAACTCCCTGCTCACCCGTCGACTGTTGGCTCATCGATCCTCTTCGTGATGCCGCAGTGAGATCTCGTCCGGAACGACCGGTCGTTAATTAATTTGTGTCCAGCCCCTCCAAGAAGAAAGAAGCTGGAAAAAATTTCAAGCTGGGAGGCCGCTGTTCGTAAGCGGAAGAAACCAGTAATACTTTGATCGTTTACCACAAGGCTTTAAAAGACCAGGTTGATTTGGATTTGAATTCTTAGTTCTTGTTGTGTTTACAATAGGACAAGAAATTCATTCTTCTTCTTCTTTTATAATAAAAGGAGAGACTGAAGAAACTGCTATTCAAAAGTTGTTGATATACAAGAGACTTGAGAAAACCATTTTTTTGGATTTGATTTCTCCAGGTTCCTTTTGGTATCGTATTGAATCGGGCACACTTTATTTGTGATCTGATCAAAGCAACTTTTCAGCTGCCATTTTTGAGAAGTTCTGTCAAGACCTTCGATAACAAGAGGGATCTTTGGAGCTTTTTGATTATTTCTTTGATAGATTGGTTGGTCTTTTCTATCATTGAAGAAGAAAGTGAGTTGGTTTGCATTTTCGCTGCTGAACACTTTTCTGAACAAGGGTTTTCGAGGTAGTTATTAATTTAATCTGTCTCGAGCCTTTGAAGCCTTTTTTCCAGGAAAATGGCAACTTTCATGTATTATCCCGGTCATTATCCGGCTGCCGGTTGCGGTACTGGTAACTATGGATCGGTGATGCAACAACACCCGCGGCCGGTCCATCATCAGCACAGTTATAGTGTTGATTCCGCTGCGCAGCGTTCAAACCAGGCCTCTATGAACGCTTACGGATACTATCCGCCTCCACCACCATTACAGAACCCACATCAGTTTTATCATCAACCAGTTCTTCCACATCCTAACGCTACGCACCACCGTCAAGCGTCAGGTTTTCTTCCCAACAACTTACCGCCCTTGGGGATGTACTATGCTAACGCTCAGGTTCCTGTTCAGGCCCGTGCACCTGTTTTACCACCTCCGGTGATTCAGGAACCGGCCCAGGAAGAGCATGTTAACGGTGGTGTCAACCAGTTCTTGGACTACGAATTGGATATGATGTCCGACTTCGTTGTGAAGAATGCCTACATATCGTTTGGTTGCGATTTGGGAGGCAAGTCTACTCAATCCATGGAGCTCTTCGTCAAAGGGGTCTCGTCTGTTTTGAATGCGACTAGGCTACCATCGGTGACCATTTTTTTGGCTTTGGATCTTCTTTCGAAATATATCGATAGACTACCTGAAGGAATCGAAAGCATCGGTGGCGACTCTGTTAACGTTATCTACCAAAGTACCATGATGGCTTTTGTCATTGCTAACAAGTTCAACGACGACAAGACGTTTACTAACAAATCTTGGACCCAGGCTACTGGTATGTCGTTGTCCTCGGTGAATGAGTTTGAGAGAGATTGGTTGAAGCTTTTCGATTGGAAGCTTTTCGACGACAAGTTCATCTCGTATGAAGATTATTCGCAAACTTTCGAGGTTTTCTGTCAGGAAAAGAGATGTCCATCTCCACCAAACCTTTTACCCACACCTCACTCATCTGATAACTATCTTTCTCCACCATCTGGGTATCAGACTCCAGTCCAAATGAACAGTAACATGTACTCATCTCCCTGTTATTACGACGAAGATAAGAACGACTTTTGTTACACACAATTGCCCCAAAGGAGTCTCATGAGTTCCCCAGTGAATTTGAATTATGATGGTGGTTACTCCGCTTGTCAGAAAAGTTACAATTTTTACAATTGTAATCCGCAAACTACTAACAACAGATCTTGGGGTGGTGATGAAACTTTAAGTCATCAACCAAATCCAAGTTTCGTTCGCTTTGATGATAATTATTACTCTTACTCTACTGTTTACTGCGGTTAGTTGAAATTGTTGAGTGGATCGTTCAGACATTATGCCAGATATTCGACAAACTCAGTTGTTTCATCCATGCACAAAGTGTAAGTGAATCTTTTGGGCTTTATACTTTTCAAAGGAGCACCGTTCGCATCAAGGAAGCCAGATGATAAAGTTACCAGAGTTCTAAGGTATCAATAGTTTTTTTTTACACATAGTATGTCAAATTTTTTTTCTACTGCTACTTAGTTTCTTAAGTTGCACCTTTTCATTGAGCTTTTGATCACTTATACAATAGACAAATGACTAAATGATAGTATCATGCCCCACCGGCCTCTCTAAACCATCTTACACTACGATCCATGCACACGCAACACAACCCTTCATTAGAATCGCTACCCATACCACCACGTATGCCTTTACCGATGAATTTAACGCCGAACACTGGCGGGACCTTCAAAGAGTCACCGTTTTCATCTTCCAGTAGTATCTCTTGCTCATCTTCGATGTCATTTGCGGTGATGTTGATGGTGGAGACACGTTCTCTCGATTTAACTTCCCACACTCTCACTTTACCGTCGTATCCACACGTTGCTAGAGTTTCACCCGTTGCATTGAAAGATAACCCAAAGACCCAGCCGTCATGGGCAAAAGACCCTATGCTTGTTTGAGTGCTATGGGTCGGTACGGACAAAGAGCCCACCCGCTCACCGTACTCGGTCTCATACAGTGTGACGCATCCAAAAGATCCCGAGTCGTTCGCTACTGCAAGCAGCGAGCCCAAAGGTGAGAATTTGACGTCACGGACCGTGTTACTATTTTGCTCGATGCCTTGTATCCCAAAGCCCTCGAAACTGTGAACTGGTCTCAAAGTGCTGAGCTGCGAAACAACGACGCTGCCGTTGGCAAAACCAGTGGCGATCAACCCGTTGGATGAGATGTCCAAAGAAGTCGCAAAGACCGGCTGCGCCACGGGGATCTCTCCCTGCAAGGTCAGGTGCAAATCGACCACCAGTTCAGCTTTACTCTCATTGTTCATCTCTGATGGACCGTCATCGACCGGCTGAAAATTGTTCCTTCTCAACTTTGCCTCTCTCTTCAGCTTCTCCCTCTGAGCAGCCTCCTCATCGATCTCCTCTGTGAAAGGATGGAACTTCCAAACGTACGTGTTGCCCTTGACGTCTGTAGCGGCGAACCGATGGCACACGATCTGGTCTTCGCTCTTGACCCATTTCACAGCCCAATACGACTTCTTCTTCTCCTTGCCCGACAGCATATCCAGGCTCTTGAGAGTCCCATTCTTCACATCCACCTCATAGAAGAAGATCTCACCGGAGAAGGCCACGCATGCAACTACACACACCTCATGCCCACCTCTCTCGACCGAATGGAACACATCGACGTGGTGAACACCAGTCTTGTGGACGAATTGACTGACTAGATGGTCTCTGGGCACTTCGTTGTCCAACAGCTTGTTTTTCCACAGCTTGATCGACCCATCACCTGAACATGTTACAGTGTAGGGCACACATACAGCTACCCCAAAGATATCAGCATCGTGGGCCTTACCGCAATTAGTGGTGGAGATGAACAGACTCGACATCCCGGGCGGTACAGAATTTGGATTCCAGGCTTCTATTATCTTGTGTGTTGGTTGAGACTTGGCCATTTTTTTCAGCCCTTCGACCTCGATTAGAAGTGACATTGACCTCTAACGACTAACTACGCAAAAGAACGTCAACATCGATCGGTAATCAGCCGCTGGGCTCCAATATGAAGGGCCAGGAGATCCGTGTGGACGTGGCTCTCGACGATGTGCGAATCATGAAGGACTCTTACGCCCTGTACGGGGTGATGATCAGGATAGTTCGACGGGATGCGACAGATGGGTCGGAACAGGTGTACGAGCAGCATGTGTACAGACGGTTTTCCGAGTTTTGGGAGTTGAAGAGCAAGCTGGAGAGACAGTTCGGCGCTGAGTTGCCCTACGAGCTGCCTGGCCGGAAGTTTGGGTTCTGGAAGAGAAGCGCGGTGGACCCTGGTATAGTGGAAGAGAGGAAGGTGCAGCTGGTCAAGTTTCTCAGGGATATGCTGAACGACTCCTTCGACACCAAGTGGAAAAACTCAGCCCATGTTTCCAAGTTTCTCAAGCTGTCTGCCGACTGGAACGCTACGAGTCGGGACGCTGCTAGCAGCAAGGTGCTGCAGGACCACTCGCTGAACCTGGAGGATGCGGTTCAATGGATGATCAAATTGAAGGACTCGAAAACGGTTCTGGAACAGGCCAGAAAATTGGATAGTTCTCAGCGGTCAAAGCTCTTGATGGAGTTGAGACTTGACCTGTACAATATGGATTCGGCGTTGAAAGAGCAAGGCCGCTCGCAACAGATAGGAGAAGCAGAAGCGGAGAGGCGCTTTAACCTTCTGGCGACATTGAAACGCGACATCAATGAGATGGCGTTAGAACAAACCCAGGGCGCAGACTATCACTTGGCTGAAAGAGGACCTGTAGCCGATGACCAAGATCGCATCAGGAGCACTTTGTTCCCCGAAACACTCAGCTCCAAGTCCCCCAGAAAACCGGCAGCTGGAAGAAGGAAGTTCGGTGAGACCACTGAAACTGAGCAACTGGACAACCAGCAGCTTTTGCAACTGCACAAGTCCAAGATGCGGGACCAGGATAAGGAACTGGAAGAGATGCGTAAAATCATTCAGAGACAGAAAAACCTGTCGATAGAGATGAATCAAGAACTAGCTCAGCAGAACGATCTGCTTGATCTCATGGGCAATGATGTGGACGGTACGGCCGCCAGGCTTCGTACTGCCAACAGGAAGGCCAAGCAGTTCAACAACGATTAGCGGCGATTCGAACCCTGTGTGCGGCGGAAGCTCATTGCCAATTTTCGATTTTCAAAAAAGTTGTAAAAATTACTTCACTTACAATGAGTAAGATTAAGACCAAAAGATATAGCAAAGATCTCAGTGTCGTTGAGTTTCGTCCGGTAACATGTCCTTCGTTCCGCCAACCGACCCGGTCAACAAGAAATCGGAGATCAAGGTGTCTCAGTTGTGTGAGTTATGCCATTGTCGCAAAGCACTACTGAGAAGACCGAAAAACCTGCAGAAGATCTGCAAATTGTGCTTCTTCCATGTGTTTGAAACCGAGATCCACAACACGATTGTAAGCAATAACCTATTCTATAGGGGCGAGAAGATCGCTGTCGGTGCTTCCGGAGGCAAGGACTCGACGGTTCTGGCGTACATTCTGAAGCTTCTGAACGAAAGATACGACTACGGCCTCGACATTGTACTGCTGAGTATTGACGAAGGTATCATAGGGTACAGAGACGACTCTCTGGCGACAGTGAAGAGAAATCAGGTTCAGTACGATCTCCCGTTGGAGATCGTGTCCTACAGAGACCTGTACAACTGGACCATGGACGAGATCGTCGCATGTGCCGGCATGAGAAACAGTTGTACGTACTGTGGTGTTTTCAGGAGACAGGCTCTGGATCGTGGGGCAGCTAAGCTTGGAATTGCACATGTGGTTACCGGCCACAACGCAGACGACATGGCCGAGACTGTCCTGATGAACATTTTCCGTGGAGATGTTGCCCGTTTGGAAAAATCTACCGCTATCATAACACAGAGCAGCGGTTCGCCCATCAAGAGATCAAAGCCGTTCAAATACTCCTATCAGAAGGAGATTGTGCTCTACGCCCACTACAAGAAACTCGATTATTTTTCCACCGAGTGTTCCTACGCACCAGAAGCCTTCAGGGGCACTGCAAGAGAGCTCATGAAGAATCTGGAGCTACAGAGGCCAAGTTGCATATTGGACATCATCCACAGCGGGGAAAACCTGGTCCTCAAACCCAAGAAACAAAAAAGAGCACCTCCATTGCACGCCATGGAAGTACGAAATGACGGGTCGGTATCTCTGGGCCGCCCCGCCAATTTTGTAGACGGCAACACATGCGAGAGATGCGGCTATCTGTCCAGTAACAAGATCTGCAAAGCCTGCATTTTGCTGGAGGGACTGGAGAGAAACAGAGCTAAAATAACCCTGGATAATGACACTTCAACAGGTGGTGCGGCCAGACTGACCAGAGAGCTCGAACATTTATCATTCTGACTATTTAATTGAAATGTAAATACGGAATCACAGCCTGAAGAGAGAATCTGAATAATATTCATTTCTCAATCAATACTTTCCACTTTGGAGCGTCAGCCAACCCTGGCAACACGAAAAAAGACCGAGGTCTCTTTGAATTCAAGGTTTCTGACGTGTAAGAGAAACCTCACGTTACCGGCTGAGTAGCCCTCTAGGCCAAATTCTAAAGCATAATGAGGTCCTTTATGAAGTCACATAAGAAGGCGAACTCTTTGGATGAAAGCCCTTCGCGGGTAGCCGTTTCTCCTACAAGAATGTCAAGGCAGGGAGACAATCTCAGCTTTCAGAAGCCGTTTGACGATCTGGCTATGTTTGATCCCTCTACACCTTCACAGTTACCACATAACAGTAGTGGTACGAAACATTCTCCCGGTTTTGAATCGTTTCACAGGCTGGCGAATAAAAAGATGTTTACTTCAAAACTGTTCAAAAAGAACTCGTCATCTAGTGTTTTACCTCATACATCTGCACCTGCTGGTGGTCTCTTTGATACTTCAAGTGCACCAGACACGCCAAATAGAGTCTCCGGCTCTACCAGCGATTTGACACATTTCAGGAGCGATGAGGGCACTATTCCAGCTATCAAGGGCACTATCACGCATAACTGGGGTGATAATACGGACAAACAACAACCTGTTATCATATTGAATAACTTGTCAGAGGTTGATAGTCTCTCATCGCAGGATTTGGAACCGGCAGTACGAATAAGCAGCCTCCGAAGAGACTCTGCCATCTCGGCTATTACTATAGGCTCCTGCGAGAACGCAGTTCCGCGTGCACAATCAGCAGATGACCAATTCCAAAGAAGATCCGAGCTGGCTCGAGATAGGCATGTTTACAATGAGCTCTGTAAGGTTAAAAGCAAGAATAGACAAGCGAGAATCCACTCACATGACGATATTATCGGGTTTGAAAAAGCTTCTGCAGTCAGTATAGAGCTTTTGGAATCAACTGTGTCACCATTAGCACCAGCAGAGGAGGTTCCGCGACCAAGAAGCAAAATTGATAGACTCAAGCCATTGTCAGAAACGCAGAAGCAGCAGAATTGGGGTAGCAAAGATCTCAATGATGCTCATGCATCGAGTTATTCAAGTGAAGAAGACCATTTGAGGTCGTCAGTGGGCCTTGAAACCACTCCCCGCCCTGACGTCGAGCGAAATAGCGAGTCAGAGACGGAGGAAGAAGAGGGATCGATGCTACTTACGCCTGATGTTGATGACGAAGACGACGACTCGTCCAAGTTCTCCTTTGAGATGAGTGGTTTGAACGGCAGAACTTCATCGGTGAAATATTACTCTAAACCTGAGCCCAAAGAGGCGATTTACATCGATGACGTTTATGAGGACGAAGATTTCGACGAAGATATGAACTTTTATGAGGGCGATCCCTACGAAACAGATTTCCAACTAACCGATAGAACCTACATCTCGAACCCAAATTCTATGGATGGCCTAAGCGGCCTACAGCAAAACGCAGGAAAGCCGCTCAAGAAATATAATGATCTTTTCGATTTATCTGACGATGCTAAGGACCCCGAATACGAGGAGGAAGAAGTCGATTTGATGTGCACAACAGAGATTGATGATGAGATTGAAGATAATATCGAAGAAAATTCAGAACTGCTCCGTAACGAACAACCTAAGGCTTCAAATAAACCAGGAGAAACTATTCTCAACATCGACGCTTCCTCCCTGCCGAAAGTAAGGTTGGCGCAACCTTCACAAAAGGCTCCCGCCAAGGCTATCAAGAGCTTTTCCGATATATTTGACTTGGACGATGACGACGACGACGATGACGACGACGACGATGACGACGACGGATTTATTGATGATCAAGAGATAGATCAAGTATTCAATTACGAAGGAGAAGATGGAGATGAGTATGACAGTGGGAAATTCGATAACCTCACCGACGTAGACAACAGCCGCAAAAGCAGTTTGCTTCAGGACCCGTCACAGGATGAACAAAACGGGGAAGAATATCAAGAGTCGAGGCTAGAACCGGTGAATAGACCAAAGACACCCATTCACATCTTCGTTACTCCACCTGTAGGCGCCTCGACAGCTTCTGCAACGATCTTAGTTCCACATTTGAGTCCAGATTTAAGTGCTTCGCCACTGCCGCCGCCTGCCAGGTCACAAACTCTCAAGATTCACGATCTTAATAGCAATCTTGACTCAGAAGTGCCAGGTTTAATGAGCAACCTCTACTTTATTGACGAAACTGAGGAGGACAAATACAACGAACGGAACAAGATTGCGGACGATGAATACTTAGATGAAATCAATACTGTGCCGGAAGATTTTAACTTTTCAGACTCAGAACAGGACTTGAACTCATTGAAATCACCTATGAGACACCTGAGTAAAGGATCTTTCAGAAGCACACACAGTTATTCAGGCCAACCAAGTGGGGCCGCCAAAGAGAGTACACCTACTCGAAATAAGCTAGAGATTAAAAACAAGACTGTTACTTTCTTCAACTACTCAGGGGACCGGTCTCCGACAGAGAGGTTATCACAGTCAAGCGAAGGTTTCTTGATTTCGCCCAGGGAATCGAAAGATGATTATGTAATCTCACCAGTCAGGAAAAACGGTGAGATTTTCAATCCTGTGACACCTACAAATTCTTTCAGCAAGCCGATTCCAGACTATCTGAATGACTTTTCGTTAAGTCCAATCCAGGAAAACTCATCGTCTGTTGACAACTCTCCATCATTGCCTCTGCAGTCAAGGCCATAGCATTAATATAAACATTCGTACTTAAACAACTGCATTTTAGTGTGTCTCTTGTCCATAACACTCGCCGGAAAGCCTTCTTGGGCTATTATGACTTCCATGGCTGTGCACTGTTGTTGATCCTATCGCAGACGACTGGCCGTCTTCGGTGTTCTTTCATCCCTGAGTTGGCTGTGTGATTATCATGATTCAAAAACGATCGATCAAGAGTTTTTGGTGCATTCCGATTATCTACTGTCATTGATTTGCCGGCTGCAGCTGGAGGTGGAGGACGATACCCAGTTTTACTAGTCGATGAATTTTCCTCAATTAAATGTAATATGACACTTCTTGCCTGAGTGGCCGTGTACTCACACAACTCCAAGATCTTAGTATAGTTTTTTATTGCTTCCTCATAGGATACTGTCTTTCTTTGTTGGCTGGTAAGTCCTTTCTGTTCATCCTCCCCAACTGGGGAGGTCGCTATCTCATTTTCTGATCCATCATCGTCAAGCACTAAAACCTCAACATTCTGTCCGTCGCGAACTTCATATATGCTGTGAAAGCCATTGCTCTTCGTGGATTCCTCCCTTTTTGCCGGTCTACCCAATGGTCTAGAGTGGAAAGATGGTTTCTGTCCTTTAACCTCGCTCATGAATGGGACATTTACATAGGACTCCGAGGGCTGTGAGGTGGCAGTACTAGACGGACTTCTCCGAGAGAATTCCGAGTTGCGGGATGATTGGCTACCAATATTCGATAAGCTTCGCCTGGGTGATAGCAGATTAACTGGCACATAATTGAACGGCTGCTCTTCTGCTTCGTCGGCTAGGTTTACAGGCACCCGGAATGAATGCATAGAAGTAAGTTGTTTTCCACAACTTCCATCATCGATACTCGGTTGACTCTCGTCCTCAATTGAAATTTTCCGTTCCAGTATTACCTTCAAACTTTCCTCAGTTTTATCACCAATATCAACATCATTCTCGTGCTCAACTCGATCATTCGCTGTGGTGTGAGCAGCTAGGCCATTCTCGTCGTAAATTGAAGAGGTTTCCTTTGAATCCGATGCTTCGCGTGAGGAATCAGCAGCCTTTTCATTTGTTGGGGATTTGGGTCGCAGTGGTGATCTGTCAGGGATTTTTGGTGGTGTCGATGTTGCCTCGAACATGTCTTCGGCGTTGTGTATGCTTCTACTTCTCCTATGCTTGTGTCCCTTGATTCCTAGAGCGGAATTGCGCTGCATATTCTTCCTTCTGTTTTGGAATTCCACAGACGTAGGTGATGGATCGACCTTTGCGAAATCAGCATCCCCAACATTAGGAAAGGTAAAGTTTAAATCCAGTTGGTCTCTTTGCTTACCGACACTTAAAGTGTCCTCTTCGTACTGTGCTGGGGTGGCAAGCTGTTGTGGAGGCTCAAACTCGTCGAAAAATTTCAATGTACCATTTGTGCTTCTCGGTTGTACTTCGTTCTCCAGATCTGGGATATGAATCGGCTTGTAAGGAGTGGATAAGAGCTGCAATGATTGATTGGATTTGTCTGGGGACGGAAGCTGTGGAGATTTTTCCTGTCGTCTAAGGTTTTTCTTTTGAATTTTCAAATTAACGTTGGCATGTTCGTCAATGCCCAGCGCTTTGTCAACGTCTGACTCGTCTTGTTGGCTTATATTGAAAGAGACATCATGTTCCGCCGAGCGGATCGATTCTTCGCTCTCCTCCGAACTGGATAACAACGTGTCTCTGAATTGGCTGTAGCCTTCACCGTCGTAAACAAGGCTGGCCCTCTTCTTCTCTTTGTTCGACGGAGAGAGGTACGGCGGCAGCGAGATCTCCAGCGGAACGGGCATCTTGTAGCTGTTCAGAGGCGACTCGGGACTCAGAAAGATTTCAGGTCTTGCCATATGTAATAAATTATTGTCATAGCCTTTCGAGGCCCCACGCTCATTGGATATTGAATTCACAGTTTCCACGATGACCGCCTGCAAAGAGGACCTCCTCGCATGTGAACCCCGTTTCAGATGGTCTGACGTGATGTTCAGCGATCTGGTCCTATTATGTGAGCCTTTGCTGTTCCTTCTAGAGGTATGAAAGTTCCAAATCTCTTCTGGGACATCCAACATCACTCGGGAATGCATATCGACAAAATGTCCACGGTTACTCAGGTTACTCAGGGCAGAACCACTCTGTAGACTCCTATTTTCTTCGCCTTCCCTCGAATCTCTTGGGAACACAATCTTGGAGGGAGATTGCAAATGGCCAGGACTCTCATCATCACTCTTCAAGTAGTCTGAGTCTGGTATCGAAAATCGTACCTGCGATTTTGGCGACACGGACTTGCTGTTCCCAGAAGGTGGGTCCAGAAATGGCGGCCCAAGAGAAGAGCCAGTCTCCAGATTCGGTCTTCTCAGGATAGAATGCAATTGGCCTGCAGAACCATTGTCGCCAATCGGCTCCACCACTGCCTTCCTTTCAGGTGTTGTAGGAAGGCTCATCGCAGGGTTCATTTGCCAGTACAATAGCTTGTCCAAATCACCAGTGAGCCAGCTGAAAGACCCTTCTATCGTCACTAGTCCCAAATTTCTCTGCGCATTCAACCTCTCAGAATGGCTGATGCCATTGTTTACCTTCAGCACAAATCGGGAAACGACCTCGAGAAGCACGTGAAGCGCGGTCAACTCGTCTGAATGGTCTCAAGACCTTGGGAGCGCCTTCTCACGAGCTTCAATTGGACCTCTAGCTGCTCAGTGAGCCTCTAACTCTCCCTCTCTCGGTAATAAACCGCGTTACTGTTCGAGACTGCTCATCTCCGCTTTGTAATGCTATAGTGGTCCAAATTGAGCTCTGAAAAGCGCATATCAGTACTAAGCAATCTGCTAGATAAGCTATGGCAACCGCAGGCAGCTCTCCAGCGCCGATTCAGGCCCCTGTGATTCGTTTGACGTTGGGCATCGATCCTTCGTTTAAAGTAACTTGGAAGAACTGGACCGATTCTTGCAGGGAAAAACCACCAGGTTGACCAACTTCAGGATCAAGAGGTATAACCAATCTTTTAGGCCAGTTTGATCGATCGTGAGACGTTTGGTTGAGTTGCCAGGACTAGATTGTGATACAGGATGAATAACGAGGACTATGGGTACGATTACGACTATCTTTTCAAGAGTATGTTGTTGTGTTTGGATTGCAATGGGTTTGGCGTTTGATACTAACGAGGCGGCTAGTTGTGCTGATTGGAGACTCTGGAGTCGGGAAATCGAATCTGCTGTCGAGATTCACGACTAACGACTTCAACATGGAGTCGAAGTCGACCATCGGAGTGGAATTTGCCACGAGAACTATCGAAGTGGAAGGTAAGAAGATAAAGGCACAGATATGGGATACTGCGGGTCAAGAGAGATATCGTGCCATCACTTCGGCTTACTACAGGGGGGCAGTGGGTGCTTTGATCGTATATGACATAAGTAAGCCTAGCAGTTACGAGAACTGTAACCACTGGTTGACAGAGTTGAGAGAAAACGCCGACGATAACGTTGCAGTGGGGCTCATTGGTAACAAATCCGATCTGGACCACTTGCGTGCCGTGCCCACCGACGAGGCAAGGAATTTCGCCCAGGAAAACCAACTACTGTTCACCGAGACAAGTGCGTTGAAGAGCGAGAACGTTGAGCTCGCCTTCAGAGAGTTGATCACAGCCATCTACCAAATGGTAAGCAAACACCAGGTCGATCTGGGAGACGCCAGCAACAGCGGAGTTGCCAACGCTCCGAAAGGACCTACCATCAGTCTCACACCGGCACCCAATGAGCACAAGAAGAAGAGTTCGAACAATTGTTGCTAATAGCGATTGATCTCTACATAGTTTTGTCGATAGGTCCTCGTAGATTTTAAAAAATTACTTCAGCACTGGGGCAGGCTTCATTCCTTAAAGTCCGCATCTTCCTCCTCCTCGTTCTCCTCCTTTGATTTTTCCAGCTCCGCAGCGGTCTTCTTGTAATCGATGACCTTACCACGAGTTCTCCTACCTGTTGTGATGATATTACTCGTATCAATTTCAGCCAAATCGTCCTCAGCTTCGTCCTGGTCGACCATGGCATCCAACTTGGCGTCGTCCAGATCGGATTCCTCATCCTCGTCTGCTTTCTCCTTGCCGTCAGAACCCTTCTTGGCCTTCTCATCCTTGATCACTTCAGCATCGTGCTCGTCGTAGTTTCTTCTTCTTCTCTTGTGAGTTTTCTTCTTGTCAGTGGTCCCACTGGCAGCCTCTTTCGTTGGCTCGTTCTCCAAGGACCTCTTATCCTTAGCAGCTTCAGTCATTGGGACTAGTTTAGACCTTATATGGGAACTAAGTCTTCTATGTATCTTATTAGCTGTTGAACTACTTTCAATTTCCTGACCCTTGGCGAAAAAAAGCTTTAGAAAATGACACTTTACTGACAAGAAAGCTCAAAGTTCACCAAAATAGACAGCCAAACGTGTCTCTTGCAGCTCCTGATGTCGAATTTTAGCATTAAGCAGAACAGCAGACTGTCAGATTTGGTCGGTTACCGTCTGCGTGTCATCACCCAGGATGGCAGAGTCTACATCGGCGAGCTCATGGCATTCGACAAATACATGAACGTGGTGCTGAAAAACTGCTGCGAAGAGAGGATCCCCAGCACGCAGATCGACAAGCTGCGGAAGGATCTTACAGACCAAGATGTCAAGGTAGAAAAGCGTGTCCTCGGGCTGACCATATTGAGAGGCGAACAGATCCTCTCGTCAGTGGTGGAGGACAAACCATTACTTTCAAAGAAAGAGAGGATAGCGGGACTCCAAAAACAACACAAGAAAATACAGAACCAAAGAAGACAGCGATCCAAGGGCAAGACCAACGGCAAAAGTTCGGCCAACAAGTTCACAGCGCCCAGCGACTCCTCGATACCTCAAAAGCGGAAATTCCAGCCACCGCCGGGGTTCAAGAAGAGACAAGAAGTATAATTGATGCCATGTGTGGTGAAGCGAGGCAGTAGACCTCTGTCTTCGATAGCCATTAGTCAGTCATCTGTGTACATTATTTGATAAACGTAAGTAGGCCCATTTTATCCGAGCTGAGCAAAGGTTTTTCCGCAGGGCTCCCAGGTGACGTCGTAGCCACGCCGCGGAAAAACCCAATCAGTGTAACTTAAAAACCCACCCCCACCTCCGCCCGGAAGAAATGCTCGGGTTGCGGAAAATTTGGTTTATCCGTGTGCGCGGTTTGTGTGGAGCATGCGGAGGCTTTGGGGAAACAAAAGAAACGGAAGAACTTTTTCTTGGCCAAGGCACAGAAGCGGACGTAGCAGGGTTCCAAGTTTTTCCGACCGGCAGGTGGGCGGGTTATCTCCAAGACGGTACCTCCTATATGGGCAGGCTGGACGACTCGCGATAACCCATAAGAAGCTGGATCTTGAGAGTAAACAGCTCTCCTTCCTGATTGTTAGGTGCTAGAAGCTGGTTTTAGCAGGGTGTATGGACTAAGATTGTGGATCGATGAGTAAGAGCACGAGCTTCCCGGCTGACAACGAGGAGAGACCGTTCAAATGTGAGATCTGCTCGCGGGGATTCCACAGGTTAGAGCACAAGAAGAGACATATCAGGACACACACGGGGGAAAAGCCGCACCGATGTACGTTTGGCACTTGTGGTAAGAGTTTTAGTAGGAGCGATGAGTTGAAGAGGCATCTGAGGACGCACTCGGGCAGTTCCCAACGTCGATTGAAGAGGGACAAATGCATAAGCAAGCCAACTTTTACACAGGATGACAGTGGAACGATACCCAAGGTGGATTCGAGTACAGATGTGTTGAACCGCGTGCCCAACTTGAGCACGTCCCCACCGACGACGGCGACACTGCCTGCCGTGGTGATACCCATCGTGGTTCAGCCCAGAACGAGGGCAACCAGCGTGGGATCGCCTCCGGTTGCGAACCTGTCGACGTCGCCGCCTTTGCAGATGGCTCCTCCGCCAATGCCCCTATACTACAATTCTTCCAGTTCGCTGGCGTCGACGGATATGGGGTCTTCCATATTCTCCAGATCGGGCAGCTTCATTACAGCGTCTCAACCGGGCACGCCAGCAAGTCTCAAAGACACCACTCAGGTGAAGAATCAGCAAAAGAAGTTCGTTAAGACGCTAAACTCTGCGCTCAGCTCGTTGCAAGGAATGACACCGCTGCAGACAAGATTCTCCAAGAGCGAGACGCTCTCGTTGCCCACATCTCCCCTCGGATCGCGTCCCGTGTCTGCGGCAAGCAGCGTAGTGTCGCTAGCGACCATGCTGAACAACGAAGACTCCGTGCCTTTCAAAGAACGCATGGGAGGAACCTATCTGGATACCAAGCGGCCCAAGCTCGGGGTCACCCGCAGAACATCCGGAAGAGTTAGCTTCCAGCTGGCGACAGACGACGAAGACAACGCAGACGACGAAGAGGATGATGCCGACACCAGCGACAATTTTAACGGCTCGGAGCCAACTAAAATCAAGCTGCCGCCCATAAGCAACGTCCTAAAGCAAATAGACAGTTTTCAAGACGCAAATGCAATGTTAATGAATGGTACTAACGCACAGTAGAAGTGCAAGGATTAACGACTCAGTTGGATGGTTTATGATAGATATAATGTTTAAGTGTTTAAATAGAGCTTATTATGGTTACGAGATGTCGCGGGATACGGAAGCTGTCGCGAATAATGGACGAGAGGCCCTGAGGTTGGTCAGGTTTGTACAACACAGCTTCGAGAAGGTGTCACCTTGAGAGACAGTAGCCAGATCTGTGAGATTGCTTAGTCTTGCTGGCTAGACAGTACTGTTATTGAGCAACCACTGTTGGTTTTCGGTTGTTTTAGGATTCCAATTCCGTGTTTATAGTGTCCGGTTGTGGAGAACCCCGTGGCTAGATAAGCGTGTTTAAACTGTGATGGGGAATATACCGCCTCAGAGGCATCGTCATACTAGTGAAGCTGACTCTGGAAGACACAATTCCAAGGGGATGACTGAGGAGAATAATGATGTTTCGATGCTGGACGTAAGAGACGCTTCGAGGGGGAACAGTTCGCCCTATGGGGGAACCGATACTTCTTTGAGCCACTCGTTGTCTCAGATGAACATCGATGGTCCTGATGAGCTAGAGTCGCGTCCTCCTCAGATTACAAGAAGGAAATCGACGCTTATATTCAACGATGATGAAGATGAGATCCCCCCCTATTCGCAGCATCAGGAACATGGCACAGACGACCAGGCAGATTCGGGAGATGAAAGGAATAACAGCGTGAACGCTAGTGTCTCGAGTTTCAACAGTGTCGAGGGCGGGCGTGAGAGCAGTGCTGAAGAAGATAGGAATAGCGAAGGTAGAGGTTCGCCGGCGAATTCGGGACGTAGGGTCCCAGAACAAGGTGCTCCACAGCAGCAAAAAGAAGAATCAGCACTACGAGATTCTATGGTCCCCGTAGATATTACTTGGCAGCAAGGTGGTGAAAAGGTTTATGTGACGGGGTCCTTCACTGGTTGGAGAAAGATGATAGGTTTGGTGCCCGTGCCAGGTCAACCTGGTCTGCTACATGTAAAATTACAACTGCCTGTTGGTACACATAGGTTCAGATTCATTGTCGATAATGAGTTGAGATTCAGTGATTACTTGCCGACTGCCACGGACCAAATGGGTAATTTTGTAAACTACTTGGAAGTGGCTGTTCCGCCGTCGCACGTCAGCAAATCTCAGGCTGGTGAGCAACAACACCCTGCTCAAGGTAGTAAAAAGACTAGCACACAACGTAAGAGTGGCGATCCTGTAAGTGCCCGTTCTCGCATTGCTTTGGAGATCGAAAAAGAGCCCGATGAGATCGGTAATGGTTTTACTAGATTCCGCGAAGAATTGCCTGCAAGACCTACTCTGGAATACACACAGGATATTCCAGCGGTTTTCACAGACCCAACCGTTATGGAACAGTATTACCTGACCCTCGATCAGCAGCAAAATAATCACCAGAACATGGCTTGGCTCACCCCACCACAGCTACCACCCCACCTAGAGGATGTCCCCCTGAACAGCTACTCCAGTTCACAGGGCGACAGTAACGAAAACAACTCCGGTGCCCTTCCAATCCCGAATCATGTCGTTTTGAACCATCTGGCCACAAGCAGTATCAAGCACAACACTCTCTGCGTCGCCTCCATAGTCAGATACAAAAGAAAATATGTCACCCAGATTCTCTATGCACCACTCCAATGACCGATGAACTCCAAGGTTACTCGAAATTAAGCAACTTTTATAGAAACTAACTAGTAGAGGTCCTTCTGAAGCTTATGATTGTCTGTTCACGTGATGTCCGTTACCCGCGCGCCATGGGATTCTTAGCTATACACCAAAGGTAAGTTTGCCAAGAGGTGGCAAACTTTTCAGCACAAGTTGAAAGACCATTGAGGCTTGAATTTCGGCCTTCTGAGCCTTGTTGGGTTGTTTGTTGTGACATCTAGCGATGGAGGAATTGAATATCGATTTTGGCCTTTTCAAGAAGAGGCTTCTGTCTCTGCATTCTCAGTATGAACAATTTGAAAATTCACCAAATTCGTTGTTATTCGTGTTTGGATCCTCGAATGACGAGAACCCCTATCAAAAGACTACGATTCTGCACAATTGGCTGCTGAGTTATGAGTTTCGAGCCACTGTGATCGTTTTGCTTCCAACCAAGATCGTTGTTATAACAAGCGCAGCCAAGGCAAAGCACTTGGAGAAAGCCGTGGATTTGTTCAAGAATGAGACTGTTAAATTGGAATTATGGCAAAGAAATAGTAAAGAACCAGAACATAATAAGAAGTTGTTTTTGGATGTGATCCAGCTGATGAAAGAAGCGGGCAAAAAAGTTGGGACACCAGAAAAGAATTCATATCAAGGTAAATTTATGACTGAGTGGAATCCATTGTGGGAAGAGGCCGTGAAGGAGAATGAGTTTGAAATATTTGATGTATCATTGGGTCTTTCAAGAGTTTGGGAAGTGAAGGATGAAACTGAGCAGGCCATGTTGGCCGTGGCAAGTAAAGCCTCTGACAAGTTCATGGATTTACTTACAGACGAAATGGTTGGCGCTGTTGATGAGGACTTGAAGATAACAAACGCTAAACTGTCAGATAAGATCGAGAACAAGATCGATGATGTTAAACTTCTGAAAAGGCTGGCTCCAGATTTGTCAGGACTTTGCCCTCCCGGTCACAAGTTTAGTGTGGATTTACTTGATTGGACTTACTCGCCCATTATCCAGTCTGGAAGCAAGTTTGATTTGAGAGTTTCTGCTAGATCTAACAATGAACAATTGCATGGTAACGGATGTATACTGGCTTCATGTGGTATACGTTATAATAACTACTGCTCAAATGTCACTAGAACGTTCCTCATCGACCCCTCAGAAGAGATGGTCAACAATTACGACTTCATGTTAGAATTACAGAAAGATATTATTGAAAATCAGTTGAAGGTTGGTCGTGTCGTAAA
This sequence comes from Torulaspora maleeae, assembly GCA_003708055.3. NCBI lineage: Eukaryota > Fungi > Ascomycota > Saccharomycetes > Saccharomycetales > Saccharomycetaceae > Torulaspora > Torulaspora maleeae. Next base: position 986,006 of record PPNA03000001.1, on the reverse strand, counting down.
AGAGGTCTATGATTCAGTAGTGGCATTCGTGGAAAAGGTCAGACCTGACTTGGCACCAAGTTTGACAAAAAATATCGGTTCACTAATAGGTTTAGAGTTTAGAGACTCGACGTTCATACTGAATGCCAAGAACGACACACGTAAAATTCGAGCAGGTGACTGTTTCAACATTTCCTTCGGTTTCAATAATTTGAAAGATGCAAAGACCGGTAAGACATATGCTTTGCAACAGGCCGATACTGTTTTACTGGCTCAAGAAAGTGGAGAGCCACGTCTTTTGACAAACTGTGCCAAATCCAAGGCTCAGATCTCTTTCTATTTCAACAATGAAGAAGAGGAAGCAGAAAAGAACAAATCAAGAAAACCGCCAAAGCCAGAGCCAAACTCTAAAATTCTGAAAACCAAACTGCGTGGTGATGCTCGTGGTGAATCCGTTGAAATTCAAAAGGAGCAAATTCGTAAAGAAAACCAAAAGAAGCTACATGACAAATTGCAGAAAGATGGTTTACTGAGGTTTAGTGCTGCCGATGCAAACGGCTCGGGTAACGAGCCGCATCAATATTTCAAAAAGTATGAGTCCTATGTTCGTGACTCTCAGATTCCTAACAACGTGAAGGACTTGAGAATTCACGTTGATTGGAAAAGTCAAACCATCATCCTCCCAATCTACGGTAGGCCAGTTCCATTTCACATCAACTCTTATAAGAACGGGTCCAAAAATGAAGAAGGTGAATTCACATACGTTCGTTTGAATTTCCATTCACCTGGTGCGGGTGGTCTCTCGAAGAAGGTCGAAGAGCTTCCGTACGAAGATTCTCCAGATAATCAATTTTTCCGCTCCATTACATTGAGATCTAAGGATGGAGACCGTATGAGTGATGCTTTCAAGCAGATCACCGATTTGAAGAAGGAGTCAACGAAGCGTGAGCAGGAGCGTAAGGCCCTCGCCGACGTTGTGCAACAAGATAAGCTTATCGAAAACAGGTCCGGTAGAACAAAGAGGCTTGATCAGATTTTCGTGAGGCCTAGCCCCGACAGCAAACGTGTTCCTAGTACTGTCTTTATCCATGAGAATGGTATCAGGTATCAATCACCGCTGAGAACTGACAGCAGGATTGATATTCTTTTTTCAAATATCAAGAACTTGATTTTCCAGTCATGCAAAGGAGAGCTGATAGTTATCATTCACATTCATCTGAAAAACCCCATCTTGATGGGAAAGAAAAAAATCCAGGACGTTCAGTTTTATCGTGAAGCCTCTGACATGTCTGTTGATGAAACAAGTATTGGAAGAAAGTCTCAGATGAAGTTTAGAAGGTACGGTGACGAAGACGAGCTAGAGCAGGAGCAAGAAGAAAGAAGGAAGCGTGCTGCTCTTGATAAAGAATTCAAGTATTTTGCAGATGCAATAGCTGAGGCCTCTAACGGAATGTTGACAGTCGAGAGTACATTTAGAGATCTTGGGTTCCAGGGTGTCCCCAGTAGGTCTGCGGTCTTCTGTATGCCAACAACCGACTGTTTGGTTCAATTGATCGAACCACCTTTCTTGGTCATCGGTTTGGAAGAGGTTGAAATCTGTATTTTAGAAAGGGTTCAGTTTGGATTGAAAAACTTCGATATGGTCTTTGTTTACAAAGATTTCAATAAACCGGTCACACATGTAAACACCGTGCCCATAGAGTCATTGGATTTCTTGAAGCAATGGCTAACTGACATGGACATTCCTTACACAGTGTCGTCTATCAATTTGAATTGGAGTACGATTATGAAATCGCTGCAAGAAGATCCCCATCAGTTCTTCCTCGACGGTGGGTGGACATTTTTGGCTACTGGATCCGACGACGAAGCTTCAGATCAAAGTGAGGAAGAAATCAGTGAATATGAAGCCTCAGAAGAAGATCCTTCGGACGAAAGTGCGTCATCAGGTGAGGATGCATACTCTGAAGAGGAAGAGTTCAGCGATGAGGGAAGTGAAGATTACAGTGGTGGAGATGAAAGCGACGAAGGCGAGGATTGGGATGAGTTGGAAAAGAAAGCCGCAAAGGCCGATAGAGGTAGTAACTTCAAAGAATAAATGATTGACTGTACAATTATCTTTGACATCGAGACTGGCTTATATGATGGAAATGAGTCATTTTCTGGACTGTCTCTATCCCCAGTTCGCTAAGAAGGGCGTTGTATAATAAAATTAGATTAGTCAAGCAATTAATGTTTATTAGAAGTTTCCTCACTTTCTGTGTTGTGCAGAATGACCAGCCAGTGAGAAAAAAAACCAGATAGATCAAGATCTAACATATCGGACAGATAATCTAATCCATTGTCTCTAATAAGACAAGAAACAATCACAATAAGAATGAATTTTACACGATCGATCCTAAGTATGTTACAAATAAAGACTAATAAAAGATCAAGGCCTCACAACGCCGAGTTTGATCCCCTCAAACCAAACATGGCAAAGTTTCAAGGCCTAACGGCTTAAAAGCCTGTTTGCTGGAAACCCAGCGAGCCATTTGTCAACATCAAAGGTTCTCCCTCGGTGGCCTCTGAGTCAATCGACTTACTGGCCAATTCTATGGAAAGCTTTTCGATAGTATCATTTTGTTCTTTCTTGACCGAAATTTCGTAAGGCTTGGTGAAGTCGCCCAAAGAATGTAACCATGAGAGCTCTAGCACGAAGTCATATCTGACCAGATTGTATGCTGTGTATAACAGAGCAACGAAAGCCTCCTTGTTGTCTTGCTCTACGAAGTAAACCAATAGATCTTCCACGACCTTGGCGTCACCTGAGATGGCAGCAGTTTCTATAGCATCCTTCCATAGATTTTCATTCTTCAAAATAGCCAAAGCCTTGGCCCATTTCTTATTCCTACGATACAGTAATGCCGCAATCTTCTTGAAGAAGATAACTTCATGGGATTCCAGTCTGGCAGCAAGACCAAGCTGGTCAAACTTGTCATAAGAATCGACAGCACTCTGTAAAGCCTTGTAGTCCTCCTCTTCTATCATCAAATCGTGGTAGGCCTGGTTCACGACGGAATTGTTCTTAGGCAAAACATTGATCAAAAATGGTTTGATCAACGGTAGATTGTCAGATTTGGAGAATATCTTGACAGTTCTTGGAATATCCAATCTTGGAGTTAATACGGCCAAAAGGTCAACCAAAAGTGATGGATGTTCCGTCACATAAAAGTTGATGGCCTTGTAGTAAATTTCCAAGTTTGAGACCTTCACAATAACTTCTTTGAAGTAGGAGTGATCTAGCTTATCAGCAGACTTCTCGATGATTGTCAAAGCTGCGTTGTCCCACTCGTCATAGTGAGCGTATAAGAAGATAAGCTCTTCCCATAAGTGTGCATCCTCAACAGCTCTGATGACTTTTGGAATGTTGATCCTCGACCAGAATAATTTCAAGTGTTCAAAGGTCTTCGCTGGCTCATATTTGGAATATAGTATAGCCAACTCGGTAAACATACCCATATGAGCTCTTTCAAGACCCAAACCAGCTTCAAATAGCGAGATAAGTTCTTCAAAGTATCCACCAGTCTCGTAAATTTCGACCAACTCATCTAGTTCCTCAGCATGAACAATCAGATTCAAACCACAGATTTGAGCAAGTCTGAATTCCTTCTTTTTGATACATGCGTCATTAACAAACTTCCATACTCTGATGTTAGAAGCTTTTCTTGCAGTGTCAACGGCAGCTTGATAATCTTCTAGAAAGACCAAAGTGGATGCAAGCTTTGAGTAGTTAGAAACACTTGAGTAACATAGCCTTGCAGCTTTGTAATCTTGGTGCTCGACCAACTTGTCACCTACAATCTCCAAGTTTGCAACGTTTGAGGTAGACAACAAGTTTTCAATTTCGTGAATCTTTCCAAGTTTAGCGTATGCTAAAATCAAAGAACCATCAATCTTTGGCTCTTTCAAGGTTTTTCTTGCCATGACCAGATAAGGAATCAACTCTTCGAAGTCACCTGCTTGCTCAGCGACCTCAATAACATTCTCATAGTTGAAAGGATCCTCTGCTTTGATGTAAGACTCGATGGCCGCTGGTACCTGCTGAGCATCTAATTGTGCAGTACCTAACTGAGACCATAGATCTGAGCTGTTGACTTTTTCAACAAAAGCCTGGGCTCTGTCCAAAGACATGAGGTTCTCCACTAGGACCTTCAACGCTTTACTGTGCTTAGCATGTTTTTCGTATATCTCAAAGGCTTCCTCATTCAATCCGTTCTCGATACAGAGAGGTGCTATTTCATCTGCGTCGTAATTCTCTAGTTTTTCAATGTAAGATGCAACCTTTGATGGTTCGTATTTGATCGCAGACAACAATAACAAACCTTGCAATGCAACGTTGTCACTAAATGGTGAAGGTTCTAGAATAATCTTTTCCAACAGCTCAATCAATTCCAATTTCAGGCCGTTTGCCATAAAAGCTTGAACTGTCAACGACACAGGCTCTGGATCTGTCAACTCAGGAATACCTACAGCAATAACGGCCTCAACCAACTGTTGTCTGTGGTTGTTGCTGTCCGACAAAACAGTATTCCACAAGTTTGGATCGGAACGTTTCAACAAATATCTAGCCTGGTACTTGTACATGCTGTTTTCATTAGTAATTCTGATCAGGTCTTCGTCATTCGACCCCTTCTCATAGGCAATGTACGCTAGATATGGATCTCTCTTCTCACAGTAACGACCAACATTTATGGTATCATATTGATCATTCTCCTTCAAGAATTTTTCAGGAGAGTTGTTCGAGTCGATGTAGATCTTAGCCAAAGCGTTGTACACACCTTGGTCCTGGACGCCTTGAGACAACGTCTGCTCCAAGAAAGGCAGCAAAATTTTCAACCTGTTTCTTTTCTCGACTTCGTCAGTCAACTCATTGATAGGAACTTGACCCAGAACGGATTGCAACAAATCCTTAATGAACTGTTCATCGCAATCGACATCCAACAAAGCACCAACAACTTGAGGTGCCCTTGATGGATTGACTTGCTGGACGTAAGCCTCAATAAACTTCATGTTATGGGACTTGTACAGGTACAACACTAACTCATGAACAAAGTCGAAACGGTCACAAACAATAATTAATGGAATTTGGTCCTCCAAACGAGCATCCTTCAAAAAGTTCTTCACTCTTTCAGGGTCATAGACGCTGTTATCCTTAACGACACGTTCGATCTCTTTGAATTGGTTCATCTTGGCTGCTGCCTCGATGTATTTGTAGACAATATCCTTATCGTCAGTCAAGTTGACCAACGATGCAAGGTAATAGTAGAGACCCTCAGTGGCTTTAAATTCTTCAAACAGTTTGATAAGAACAGAGGAACCGATCAAATCTGAGAACTTGGTAGCGACTTGGACGATGATTTGAATGTTAGCCTGCAAGTTGTTGTCCAAAAGAGCTTTCAAGCAAGCCAACGATTGCTCCACGTTCAGCTTCCCAAAGTAAGCAACTAGCCAGTCAACAGGCAATGCATTGGTATGAACAATACACCTCTTGATATCTCTGATATCGGTGTAATTTTCTAGAGCTCTTTGATACAAACCAGCTTTTTCTGAGAGAGAAGCAATAGTTGGCTTGTCGTAATGAGAGAATATATTGTTCCCTAGAATGGCATCAGCCACTTGAGGCGCATGTAATAAGTTAACTTCTAGCACTCTAGTTTGCAAATGACCTTGGTCTGGTGTATCACCCTTCAAAGCATCTAGCAGAAGAGAAGTACCCTGTTGAACGTAGTTTTGTGAAAAGAACAAGTCAGAGATCTTTTCAATATCCAACTCGGAAGCTGTTTCCGCATTTTGTAGCAGGGAAATTGCGAATTCTGATGCTCTATCAGGAGAAGATCTCAACAATGATGAAATGAGAACCAAGAAATTTGGTTGGAAATTAACCTTTTGGCAGTAAGGCACAATCTTCTCGAACTGTTGCAATTCAGCCAAACAGGAGACTACTTTGCCATGAGAGTTAGATCTCAAATAACAGGCAAGAGCAAGGGTGACATCAAATGGCTTAACGATGTCACCTAACTCCTCAGAACATTCCAGTTTGTCCTCCTTCAACCATTTCTCAAACAATTGCTTTCTGTCTTGCTGTAGCACGGGTTTTGCCAATTCGATGGTTTCATACTTGTTCAACTTTCCCTTATCCAAAAGGGTCGAGAAATATAGTAGGATTGGTGAAATAGCACCTGGAGCCGCTTGAATGTTCTTCAATCTATTGATTGTGTTTTGATTTCTTAGTTGATTTGAGGAGGCAGCAATCTTAGCAGCATTTTGATAATCACCTTGGTTTAGCAAAGAGTCAAACTGCTTTTGGAAAAGATCATCAGCTCCTGGTAAACCACCTCTGGAAGCAACGGTTAGGGCCAAAGACACATTGGATAGTTTATTCAAAATATATGGGACAATTTGAGAGGTAGCTATCTCAACTGCCAAAACTTGACCCTTCTTGTTGATACAGGCTATACCGTTCTTACTATCATAGGAAGTGGCAGTGAAGACAGATTCTGCTGTGATTCTATTAACGAAAAGGTTTGTACCAGTTTCCAACTCGTAAAGGTGAATAAAACCGTACTTGGTTAACAGGTAAACGACACCGTATTTCTCTGAGATCTGTACTGCAATTGGAAAATCGTTTGTAGCATCAGGAGGGAAGAAGATTTCAACGTTTTTCTTTTGATAAGTAGTGGGCAGAGAGCTATCGTGATCAATTTCGATGATTCTTAGTTCACCTGCACTAGAAGTCACGCTTCTATTACCGGTAACGAATACTTGCACTGGTGCAATGTTACCATCTAGAAGGATGTTTGCGAACGCAGCTACGTGACCATCGATTGCCTGGGAGATATTACGTTGCTTAGAGTACAATTGGATCTTACCGGCAATGCGGCCGTTATCTTGAAGAATACCAACAACAGCAAACCAGTCTTTCTTTTTGTTCGAGACGAAGTTGATGATTTGGGTATTGTTTAAACTTGCATGCCTCTGAGTCAACACTTGAGGTTTGCCACTAACGTCCCCATCAAAGACATTACTTGTCATAATGGATCTAGCGGTGACAAAACCCAAAGTCTCTTCATCCAACCATTTCCAGAAAAGGACTGGCTCATCCAAAGTGAATGATTTTAGTTTGGATTTGCTCTCCAAATTAAAGATCTGAACAATTGTACCGTTAGCTCTCACTGATATCACCATTTGCGATGGATGCATAATGGCAGAATCACCACCCATGTTTTTCCTTGTCACTTGGTTACCATTGGCCAAGTCGACGATAGCAACGGAATTGGAACCGTTTTGAGTCTCTCTAACAGTAACGTAGTGGTCACTTTCGAAAGTGGTTGATCTAAAGTCCAGGGATTGAGGGGAGATTCCCAAGGACGTCAGATCAGCCAATTCCGTGAATTCAATTGGAAGATCACTCATGGTTTTGTATTTGCAAGGTAGAGAAGATCTTTTATGAAATTGAGCTGTAGTTCCCCAATTCACAATAAATACCTCCTTGAAACCTTTTTTCTCTGCGTGATCTAGGATTGAGGTAAAGGAGGTGGTTCCAAATACCAATGTTGAACACCGCTCCGTCTCTATATTGCCCTTCTCGAAGGACCGCTAAGGAATCCGACAACACTGGAAGCGAACGCCAGTAAAGGGGGGGCCGAACGCCAGCTGCGACGAGAATAAACACACCCGGGTAATCACTACTCGCCACAGATCACATGCATTGCACGTGACATTCGAAATACCAAAATATACACTCAAAATAGGCACAATTTATCAAATTCCGGCCCTCTTAGTTGTTCCACACACTTGAAGCTCTTGAAACGCTGTCCCAGGACCCACATGTTTTAGCCGCCGAAATGATTCTATCAAATCACGACCTTCAAACCACATGATCCAACCGCCCATCTCAACAATGGTCAAATTCCACTTACTACCACTGCCATTTACAGTCTCTTCCCAACCGTGGCCAGTCTGGTTCGGACCCGAGAAGTGGCGGCAAGAGCGGCAAACAGCTTATAATCTCATTTTTGTGTCAACTCCACCTCCGTTACCCGGACACACAAAGCATGATTTTTCGCCCGTTTCACATGAAACTGGCAAGAAGAGGCACAAAGGAATCTACACTAAGTGAAGTCGGCCATGAAACGCAGAAACTTGACCCTGTAGCTCTATGATAGTGCCTAATCACCTCACTTACACCTTGTTCCTTTCTCTTCATTGTGCGATTTCTCGCGTCTAAGCCCCAGGTCCAGCGTGCGGCTGTTCGCCCCCATTGTCGGGGGCCGGAAGGACCGGGATAAACTCCGAGCGATTGGGGTACCCGTAATGATGCCCCCAATAGACAGCCACGAGTTTAATATAAAAGCAGAGACATAGACCAGTGACCTGTAGTTTCGCGTGTGGCGATTGTCAGTGGTAGATCAAGAGCACAGACGATTAGTAGTTAACAATTGAAGATGACAAGAAGTTCTACGCTCAAGGGCGATTCGCCCGTTCTGACACCACAAAAGCTGATTCAGGCTGAGAGGTCGCGGTCCAAAATTAATATCGATCAGATCAACACTTTCTTGGAGTCGAACGCGGAAAGAAGGGAACTGACACATCGGTTGATCGACGAGGTGGTTAACGATCCGGTTTTGAAGACCGATACGACCTATTACGACCAGACGAAGAGCGAAGAGAGGGAAAACACGGCAAAGAAGATTGCGCGCCTGAGTCTTTACATGGAACATGATATCAAGGAGGTGAGGAAGCGATTCCGTGATACCGATCTGATCAAAGAGCTGGAAACAGATGATGACAAAAGGGTTAAGCCTCTCTCGAACCAGGATTTGTCGATCTTCGACAAGAGGTTGTCGCTGGTGGCTAACATAGATCCTCAGTTGGGGACTCGTGTTGGTGTCCATTTGGGGCTTTTCGGGAACTGTATCAAGGGGAATGGAACAGACGAACAGATTCGCTACTGGCTGCAGGAGCGTGGTGCGCTCTTTATCAAGGGGATCTATGGTTGTTTTGCGATGACAGAGCTGGGACATGGTTCCAATGTGGCACAGTTGCAGACAAGAGCAGTTTATAACCCTGAAAGCGACACTATCACGATTAACACGCCTGATCTTACGGCGACGAAATGGTGGATTGGCGGCGCTGCACACTCTGCCACACATTCTACAGTCTATGCTCGTTTAATCGTTAACAATAAAGATTATGGTGTCAAGACTTTTGTGGTTCCATTGAGGGATCCCGCCACCTTCCAACTGTTACCGGGCGTCTCGATCGGTGATATTGGTGCTAAGATGGGCCGTGATGGTATCGATAATGGCTGGATACAGTTTAGGAACGTGGTAATTCCCCGCGAATTTATGTTGAGCCGTTTTACCAAAATTCTCAAGGCTCGTGATGGTTGTGTTTCAGTCGCAACAGAACCTCAGTTAGATCAGATTTCGGGCTATAGTGCTTTGCTAAATGGCAGAGTCAATATGGTCATGGATTCTTTTAGATTTGGTTCCAAGTTTGCGGTAATTGCAACCCGTTACGCAGTGGGTAGACAGCAGTTTGCGCAGAAGAGTGGTGATCCCGAATCTCAGCTGATTGATTATCCTTTGCATCAGTTTAGGGTTCTTCCGCAATTGGCTGTTGCTTATTTGATTTCTCCAGCAGCTTTCAAATTGATGGATGTCTACTACGCGACTTTAGAAGAGCTGTACAAGGCCTCGTCTGGTTCTACTGATAAGAATGCTTTGAAAGTAGTAAGTCAAAAATTGAAGAATCTGTTCATTGACAGTGCAAGTTTGAAAGCCACCAACACTTGGTTGGTTGCTCAACTGATTGACGAATTAAGACAATCATGCGGTGGCCACGGTTACTCCCAATACAATGCATTCGGCAAAGGTTATGACGACTGGGTTGTTCAATGCACATGGGAAGGTGATAATAATATTCTATCCTTGACATCTGCTAAATCCATATTGAAGAAATTCGTGGATGCTGGAACTCGTGGCAAATTCGATGAAAAATTGGACCGTGATTCGTTTAATTACTTGGAGCCTAGTTTCTTGATGTCAGTTTTGACTGGCCAAGAGTCTACTGATCTGGATGAATCAGCAGACTACACAAGAGTATGGGCTGTAGCCTTGGTGAAGATCCTAAACCACGTCGCCAGGCTAATCGAAAAGACGAGAAAGATCGATGGCGTTTCAAGTTTGCTGGTCATGATCTCCAAGTTTCATGCATTGCATTCGATGTTGAAGGTATACCACGACAAGTTACAATCTTCGAAGGATGTGACAGACCCCAAATCCAAAGAAGCATTATGGAATCTCTACAAGCTGTTCTCGCTTTACTTCATCAATAAGCATTCTGGTGAGTTCCAACAGTTCAAGATTTTCACTCCAGACCAGATCTCCAAGGTCATTCAACCACAATTGACGCAATTATTACCAAAAGTCAGAGCAGAATGCATATCACTCACCGACGCGTTTGAGTTGCCCGATGCAATGTTGAACGCACCTATCGGCTACTATGATGGTGATATCTACAACAATTACTACAACGAAGTTATCAAGAACAACCCCGTTGAACCCGACGGTGCGGGCAAGCCCCGCTACCACGAGCTCTTGACAACGATGTTGAAGAGAGGTTACGAATTTGATGAAAGGCTCGGCGGGGCTGCCAATGCCGCCATCTTGTCAAGGTTAGCTAAATGATTTCGATCTTGGTCAATATGTGTGCAATGTTTACGTAGCATGAAAGTTTTTGAAGTTACAGTTTGACAGCAGCGTTCCGCTAGAAGCCGACCGAAAAGGTCTTGCCAGGTGCGCAGCGTTGCACGACAGTACAAGAATGGCGCCCGTTAGGACCACTCACAGACTCTTACAAGTGGTCAAAACTCGAGATTAAGTGGCCGATTCCCTTATTCTGAGTTATTCTCCTCTATTTAATACTTTAACCACGTGACCGGAATATATCGATCGAGGTTCACATGGGTTTTTCGCTTCCAGGCGAGACAGGAGGCTCGTGGCAGCTCAAGAGCAATGAGGTCCCTGAGCTTCAGGTTCCCCATATAAACCGAGTTGAACTGTCGAAGCAAACTCCCTTTGACGATAGATCCAATTGAGGTGAAGACCACTCAATGTCAGATTTGAGAAAGAGGAATAACGCTATGGCTGAGAATGGTGTACCAGAGCGTGAACATGCTAGTGTCTTTACCGACAACGATGAAAGTGATGCTGACATTGGCACTCCGACTCTAAGTAGGAGGGCTTCTAGCATCTTTTCGTTCTCGGCTCCACCATTGGAGCCTCCCAATGAAAACGATATTGAAATGTTCACTAGTGATAAGTACCACTTTAGCATGATTCGCAACCTACATCTTGCGGATTTCATCACGATGTTGAATGGGTTCTGTGGGTTTTACTCGATTGTCAGTTGTCTGAGATTTACCTTGACAGGCAAGCCACATTATGTACAGCGTGCTCATTTCTTTATCTTCCTGGGTATGTGCTTCGATTTCTTCGATGGGAGAGTGGCACGTCTGCGGAATAGATCTTCGCTGATGGGTCAAGAACTGGACTCTTTGGCTGACCTGGTGTCGTTTGGTGTTGCACCAGCTTCGGTCGCGTTTGCGATTGGATTCCAAACCACTGTCGATGTTCTCGTGCTTTCATTCTTCGTGCTGTGTGGGTTGGCTAGATTGGCAAGGTTCAATGTTACAGTGGCTCAGTTGCCCAAAGACAGCGGTGGGAAATCGAAGTATTTCGAAGGTTTGCCAATGCCAACCACGTTAGCTTTGGTCTTGGCCATGGCGATTCTGGTCAGGAAGGGACTCATAATGGAAAACATCCCATTCGGTGTCTGCCGAGAAGGTTTACTGTTTGAGTGCCACCCTGCAGTCCTTATCTTCTTCCTACACGGCTGCGGTATGATTTCCAAGAGCTTGAAGATTCCAAAACCATGATGGATGCTCCTGTATAAAGATTTAAAAGCATATTTAGCCAAAATTCTTAATCGCTGCCTCAGTACCTTCACCGGTTCAGTGCCTCTTCTACTCTCGGGTAGAAAAAAATAAATGCCATCCCCTGGAATCGAACCTGGGTTTCATCGGCCACAACGATGTGTACTAACCACTATACTAGGATGGCAAGTGTTGATATGTTTTTAGAAATGAAATGTTGGATAGAAGACTCAGGTTAGACATCTTCAAACCGAGCTAATTTTAACTCTGACAGTCAAATCTCTTTGTCAACCTGGATGCAGAGTGACGTTTTTGAGTTTTTCAGTTCCTTGCTCCCCTCTAGCAGAATTAGACAAGTTTCTCCAAGTATGACCTTTAAGTAGGTTCTGGATTGTTGAAAAGTATTTGACTTTAGGTATAGTATTTAAAAATCATCCAGCTCAAAAGACTCATCCAGATCGTTTCCTGGAACACTAGTATACGATCCCTTCTTTTTACCGGTTCGAGGCTTCCCGCTCGACGTCTCTTGGTCAAGATCAAACTCAGTACCTGTTTCCAGATCGTCGGCCCAAGAGACTGTCTTGTTGTGAGGATCATGCCTGTGGGTTGGATCCACAAGGATAGCACGGATTCTACGCTTGAATCTTCTTGAATATAGGAAGTAGCAGATGGCAAGAATCAAGGCCAAACTCATCGTGACCACAATAAAGTGCTTCAATTTCTTGGGCACTGTAGGGCCCTCTGGGTCTTCTGGTGAAGTGTGCTGTCCCTCAGAAATTTTGCCTTCATCCTCGTCTTCGTCATCGTCTTCAACCTCGTTATCCGGGTCGTAAATCTCCTCTTCACCCTCATCGTCGTACTTATCATCTTCACCGTCTTCAAGGTCCTCATCGTCTTTGTCCTCATTTCCATCGCTGTCTAAAGCGTCAAGATCATCGGCGGTCAGTAGATAGTTTTCTCCTTCGATCATTTCAAGAAGTGCATTGTTCATGTAGATATCCAACACACCTCTTCCCACTAAACTATGATCGCTCGAGACCATATGAGAAGCATTGTAAACGCTGATAAATGTCAAGTTTCTATCGACCTCCACGTAACCAGCGATTTCTTCCGCATACGTGTCGGAGTTCAAATGGTACCACTCGTAATGCTGCTTCTTTTCAGTCATACCCTTCTGATCACCCCATTTCATGTTTCCCACGTAATCAAGGACACCCTTGTTGTTACAGATCAGATCATGGTCACCGTTAAAGAGTAAAACTTCAACGCCGGACTCGAGGATGGAGGGAAGCAAATCCACCGAGGGCCCTGATTTCCTGTTCTTCAATGCAGCCAACACGCCGTTGTCGCATTCGTGCCATTTGGGCAAAGTCTCAGAGTCTAAATGCAGCGCCTCCATAACCCCAGGTATCCCAAAGAATTTGGGTATATTGGGTAACTCCTCGGGCCAGTTCATCCCACATGAAGGGTACGAATCTCTCAAAGTATAGTCGTAAACATTCAAGCACACTTCATCCTCTGGTGTGTCTTGCGAAGTGTCCTTGGTATATTTCAAGAAGAGAGTAATGATACGCTCACATTCATCGTACGCGAACTTACGGTCCGATTCGTCCGTTCTAGAGTTAATGGCCTTCTGACACTCTTCGTGTGCCTTCAACAAGTCTGAGAAGTTTGGATTGCTCCGCTCGATCAATCCCTTCTCCATAGCGAAGGGCAGATACGAAAGCGATTGAGTGCTTGGATCGACCCAACCGTTCCCTATAAGAACGGCTTTCAAGTTATACTTGATATACTGTTCATCCAAGCCTGCGTTGTGCTGCAATATGGCGTCTGCGAAGTAGGGCAGAAACTGACCGGCGTAACTTTCACCTGCCAGGATCAGCTCCTTCTCCAGATCATCTGGGAAAGACTGGAAATAGCTATCCAGGAACCTCATAAAATGGTCGGTGACAACCGACAGATCCTCGTCGTAACTGACTGGCTCACTGCTCGAGGTCGAGAACCCCGTGCCAACGGGCTGATCCACATAGACCACGTCTGCCCTGGTGTGCCACGACCCCGGGTTCAAATACGCTCTGCCATCGGAATTGATCCTAAACGGGCCGTTCTCCAGAAGAGCACCGTCCATCGAAGAACATCCGGGACCACCGTTGAACCAGAACACCAAGGTGTCCGAGTACTGCTTGGGGTGGCAGAACTTCCAGAAGAAATAGTTCATCACCTCGCCCTCACGGTCACCCTGGAAGGGAATGTGACCAGCATACATCTCAGGAACCAGCTCCTCGTCCTCAATCGCCGACAGACCCGGAATTAACTCGGGAGACACATAGTAGTCCCCACCAGTCAGCAATCCCTGCGCTACAGCGAGCACCAGAGACGCCCAGCTCGCAATTGACCACCGCAACATCCTCTAAACGACCGAAAACAACCCTACCGACTACTTCTTTCCCTACGCACCGGTCTCCAGTGAGTTGCAATCAACTACGTCCTATTATCTACAACCAAGTCGCCAAGTCCAGCACGTGATGCACCCGAACAAGTGTCAAGAGAACCGTCAGCCTGCCGAGACTCCCCAGCCCAGCTGCGGTTGCTACGTCCGGGAAAGCCTCGCGGTATCTAGCGTCCCAGATCTCTACGTCCCTCCCATCGCCTCGTCCAGCTGCCGCAGCAGCAGCCGCAGCGACCGCGGCGGTCGCTGCTGAAGACACTGCCGGCCTGACACGCACGCCAATGCCTGATCAACACCCAGCAGGGCCTTTGACCAGGGCTCTCTTATCATTAGCTGTTTCTCTTCAAATCCCATGGAAATCGATGAAACTTTTCACTTTTTCTTTTTGAGCCGATTGTCACTATCTGGAAGCCTCGAGGTGACTAATAATTGGAATATTTCTACGCTATCGAACGGTCTGTTGAAGCTGTATTTAAGCAGCAGCGGTAAGTTTGACGGATTGGCTCTGAACCAGCGTTTAGGACCGTATAGAACACCATGACTTTGCCAACAGCCAGAGATTTCTCGCATTTGTACTCCGAGGAGACCAAGGCTCGTAAGCCATCTCAGTTGAAGACATGTATCCATTATTTCCAAGATCCCAACATCATTTTCCTGGGTGGAGGTCTTCCCATGAGTGACTTCTTCCCCTGGGACAACTTGCAGGCGCACACTGCGTTGCCACCGTTTGCCAACGGTATTGGAGCTCCTTTGACGGGATCGAAGGACGACAGCTTGACTTTGCAGGTCAGGAAGAACGAGGCGGCCGCTGGTGATATTCCATTGGCCAGGGCTCTGCAGTATGGTTTCAGCGCAGGTCAGCCGGAACTGATCAACTTCTTGAAGGAGCACACCAAGCTCATCCATGACATGAAGTACGCCAATTGGAACGTTGTGGCCACCACCGGTAACACCAACGCGTGGGAGTCCACTTTGAGAGTGTTCTGTAACCGTGGCGACGTTATCCTGGCCGAGGCGCACTCGTTCTCGTCGTCTCTGTCCTCTGCTGAGGCCCAGGGTGTCATCTGTTTCCCAGTACCCATCGATAACGACGGTATCATCCCGGAGAGGCTGGAAGAGATCTTGGACAACTGGACTCCTGGTGCGCCAAAGCCAAAGCTGCTCTACACCATCCCAACAGGTCAAAACCCAACTGGTACCTCTTTGGCGGACGACAGGAAGCTGGAGATCTACCGTATAGCCCAGAAACACGATTTTTTGATCATCGAGGATGAACCATACTACTTTTTGCAGATGGAACCTTACCAGGAGGATGTGCAAGAAAGAGCAAAGGCGCAATCGGGGGCCAAGAAGACACATGAAGAGTTCCTGGCCTCCATGGCAAAGACTTTCTTGAGTTGCGACACCGAGGGTCGTGTCATTAGACTCGATTCCTTCTCAAAGGTTCTGGCTCCAGGTAGCAGACTCGGTTGGATCACTGGTGCTGCTCCTCTGTTGCAACGGTACGTTGAGTTGCACGAGATGACTATTCAGGCTCCAGCTGGTTTCACACAGACTCTGGTGGCTGGTACTTTGAACCGTTGGGGTCAAGACGGTTACCTTGACTGGCTGATCGGGTTGCGTCATGAATACACTTCCAAGCGTGACTGCGCTTTGGATGCTCTCCGTGAATATCTACCAGTCACTGATGCATTCACTGTGAACCCACCTATTGCTGGTATGTTCTTCACGGTGACGATTGACGCTAGCGCCCACCCAGACTTTGCCACCAAGTTCAACTCCGATCCTGCCCAGGTTGAAAAGGCAATCTACGACAAGGTCATTGCCAACCAGGTCTTGGTCGTTCCAGGCTGTTGGTTCAAGACTGACGGTGACACTGTTCCACCACAACCTAGCTCTTCGAAGAGCGTGGGTAACCCAAACATTATCTTCTTCAGAGGTACATACGCCGCTGTGGCCCCAGAAAAGCTGGTCGAAGGTCTGAAGAGATTGGGAAAAGCTCTTGGCGAGGAGTTTGGCATCGCTAGCGCCTAGTCAACACGACACTAAAGCGCCGATTGTCGGGTTGGTTTCAACTGACTACTAAACAATCGTTCTATCATTAGTTCTTCGAGGTCAGTGGGTTTGAGCTCTGCTGCTGATTAGAGTCAAAATCGGGTACACCAAGAATAAGAAAGACTGCGTATAAAAGTTTATATATTTCTCATGTCGAAGTAACAAAAACAAAAACATCTCAGCTAAAAACGTAATGTGAATAAGCCGCCCCCAGTTACTCCTCTGGCTTGACTGGCTCAACATTCCAGATGGTCTCAGAGTATTCGTCAATACAACGGTCACTGCTGAAGAAACCAACGTTTGCCACACTCAGGATCGACTTCTTTAGCCACTCTTGCTTTTGTCCGTGGTAAACTTGGTCGACCAACTCTTGAGTCGCCAAGTAGGATTCAAAATCATCGCTCACCAGGTAGTAATCACCATGTTGCTTGATGCTGTCCGTCAAAGGCTTGAATTCACTAGCATTGTCAGGACAGAATTTACCACTTTCGATGTATCTGATGACCAAGTCTAGCTCGGTAGGCATTGCAGCTTCTTGGAACTGGTGGTTGTATCTCAACTCTTCCACATTTTCACTCAAGTTACCGAACAAGAAAATGTTATCTTCACCGATTTCTCTGGTAATTTCGACATTAGCACCATCAACAGTACCGATAATCAAACCACCGTTCATGACAAACTTCATATTGGAAGTACCGGAAGCTTCGGTACCGGCCGTAGAAATATGTTCACTCAAGTCACTGGCCGGAATGATAGTCTCAGCCTTTGAAACGTTGTAATCAGGAATGAAGACAACCTTCAATAAGTCTGCGATTTCTTCATCATTGTTGACCACCTCGGCGACCGAGTTGATCAGTTTAATGATAAGCTTTGCCATGTAGTAACCTGGGGCACTCTTACCTCCAAAAATGGAGGCCTTGCGTGGGTATTTCTTGGCCACCTCTTCGATGGAAGCGCCCTCGCTGAGTAACTTCTTCATGGCCAAATAACGGTAAATGACACCAAAGATGTTCATTTGTTGACGCTTGTATTCATGTATACGTTTCACCTGAATGTCAAACAAGGTGTTCTTAATGTGCTCCCTATCGATGATATCAACACCGTTGTTGGTATCCCTGATCAAATCAGCCAGCTGAAGTTTGTTAGCAGCCTTAACCTTGTCCCATTTTTCTTGGAATTCCGGATCATCTGCCTTCTTTGTAAGTTCGGTCAACTTGGACATGTCCAACAAGAAGTTCTCGTCGGGGTCATTGATGGCTTCACCGATCAATTTAGCCAATTGTGGGTTAGCCTGTTTCAACCATCTTCTTGGGGTGATACCGTTTGTCACATTCGTGAACTTTTTCTCACCATAAACCTTCACAAAGTCCTGGAAAATAGTTGTCTTGATCAGTTCAGAGTGTAACTCTGCGACACCGTTAACCTTGTGAGAACCAACGATAGCCAAGAAAGCCATTCTGACCTGTCTTTCAGGAGAAGCTTCCTCAATAATGGAAACACGTCCCAACAAGCCCAGATCCTTTGGAAACTTCTTCTCAACTTCCTTTAGGAAGAACCAGTTGATATCGTAGATAATCTCCAGATGTCTAGGTAGCAAACGGCCAAACAAACCGATTGGCCATTTCTCTAGAGCTTCCTGCATCACAGTGTGGTTAGTGTAGCTGAAAGTCTTGGTAACGATATCCCAAGCCTTGTGCCAGTCCAATTTCTCCATGTCGACCAGGACTCTTTGCAGTTCAACGACGGCTAGAGTTGGGTGGGTATCGTTCAATTGAATGGCAACTTGGTCAGGGAACTCTGACCAAGGCTTTTGTGTCTTCTTGAATCTTCTGATGATATCATGCAGAGAGGCAGCACACCAGAAGTATTGTTGTTTCAATCTCAACTCTTTCCCTTGGTTGAAGTTGTCGTTTGGATACAAGACCGCAGTAATGGACTCGGCACGTTGCTGCTGGTCGACAGAGTTCTTGTAGTCACCACTGTTGAACTTGGCAAAGTCGAACTCGGTGGTAGGCTTGGCCTTCCACAGTCTCAAGTTGTTGACGGTCGAAGTCTTGTAACCTGGGACGGGGAAATCGTAAGCCACAGCCAGCACACGCTCACCACCAATCCACTCGGAAGGTGACAGAGTAGAAGTATCCTCTGATTGTCTATCAACGTAACCGTAGAAAGTCACTGGGACCTGAATCTCGTTACGCTCAATCTCCCATGGGTCACCGTAATTCAACCAGTAATCAGGGGTCTCGACCTGGTACCCATCTATAATCTTTTGAGCAAAGATACCATATTCGTAACGAAGACCGTAACCCCAGGCTGGGATGTTCTGGGTGGCCATGGAATCGACAAAACAGGCCGCCAGTCTACCTAGACCACCGTTGCCGAGCGCAGCATCGGGCTCCTTTTGAATAACGTCCTCCAAACGGAATCCCAACTCGTCCAACGAGTTAGAGACCATCTTACGAGAATTTTCAGTGCCCGAATCGTCGGGTTTCTCCACCTGCATGTTGATCAACGCATTGTCGAGCGCTCTGCCCATCAAAAACTCCAAGGACAAGTAGTAAACCCGCTTCGGATCCCTAGCAGTGATTCTCTGCTGCGTAGCATTCCAGTCAATGATCAAATTGTCACGAACACTCAGAGAAGTAGCCTCGTAGGCTGCCAAGTCGTCACAATTATACAGTGAACGGGCCAAAGTGGTCTCCACGTGACCGATGAACCTCTGCTCGAACTCATCACCGTCCTCGAACTTCTTCACCTGGTGCTTGCTCCAGATCTTCCTCGACTGCAGCGGGATGATCGTGTCGATAGACTTGATCTCCTGGGGCAGGAACCCGGTCAGTCTTCTTGTCAGACGCGGAACGTGAGGAGCACGTGGCTCCTCGGGAATCATGTCGTTTGTCGTACTAGTCGTCATCTTGATCGGTCAATTGCTCAGACACAGCAAGTTCGTCGTCCTCGGCAAGGATCTCCAGCGTTCTTGTCCAGCTAAACCAGAGTCGTGTGTCTCGAGCCGTTGCCACACTCTCCCCGAGCACGCTCTCCCAGTAACCCTCTTGCAGCCCGCCCTATATACAGCACGGCCCACCTCCACATACTGCCGCACCCAGCGTCGCAGCCAAACACGCTTGCCCCTCGCCAACCTCCCTTGGCTGCCATTCGTTCCCTCCCGATGGTCCCTTTCCTGTTCCGGATACTGCCCGCTCCTTGTCCCGACCGCCCGTAATGCACTCAATTTGCAACGCTTATCTGTCTGGGGGTCGCCAGCGCACACGCGGACGCAGCCTGGACCTGCAGGCCGGTGGGCTCGATGGGCAGCCACTGTTCGATGCATTGGTGCTGCACATGGTGCTGCGCTCCCTGCAAGCGCTGGTCTTCGGCGATTGCCCCGCGGAAACGGGCCAGTTGGCCCCCTGTGGGCCGGGCAGGAATGTAGTGTATTTTTACATATTTTACAGCGGTATTTGGAGCCCCAGGGCGGGTGTGTGTGTGTTTATGGTTGCGCTGGCTGGTGTTGCTCGTGGTCTAGCGTGTCGAGGATCTCGCAGTTCGGGTGGATAACGTAAACGATCTTTTCTTGGTTGGAGGCAGAGGGGTCTGCGTGGAGGGCAGGGTCGTTTAGCTCGTGTCTTGTGCCGTGTATTTCCATGAGGATTCTGTCCCGGACGAGTCTTTTCAGCACTTTGAAGGCTAGCTTGCGCTCGGCCCAGTACTCGTTCTCCGAGGCCAGGTCGTGCTCCTTCTGCAGCAGATACCAGTCGACGATGTCTGTTGCGGCGAGCTCTGTGCCGCCTTCGCGCTCGATTTCGGCGATCTTGTGCACGATCAGGTTCATCATCGACACGTATTTCTCGTAGGTGACTGTGGTCTTTGTCTTGGGCCTGGACGCAGGCTCGGGGGCTTCGGCAGCCAGCGAGGCTGGGTCTCGTTCTTGGGTCGATGGTGTGGTTGTAGCGGGCTCGTCCGTTTCGGCGCTGTCGGTGGTTTGCTCGTCGTTTGGTTCTTCTTCGTTCTCATCGACTTCGATGTCGTCGACATCCACGCGGATGATACTCTGACGCAGTAGATCGTACGCTTCTGCCACGAATTGCGGGGTTATCTCGTCTACACAGTTGGCCCGAGCGATGGCTTCGGAAAGTCTGATCATACTCTCCAGCTGTCTCACCGTTATTCTGTAACTCGACCTACTGTAGCCTTGGGCGTCGTCCGCTCTCAGCTCTTTGTATTTGGCGATCAGAAACTTGCGAGCCCCGTCTGTGAGCACGGGCTTGAACGTGCGGGCGTAGCGTATGTAACGCCTGAGCTGGTCTGCGGTGAACGGCGGATTGATGGCTTCGTCACGTTTCATGTGGAGATCAACGATGTGAGACGCCAGTTCGGTGTCAATGCGCTCGTTACAGTCATCTAGAATGACAAAAAACAGATCGAATCTCGACATGATCGGAGCACTCATGTTCAAATTGCCTCGCAGCGACAGTTTACGGTTGTATCTGCCGCCCACCGGGTTGGCGGCAGCTAAAATCGAAGTTCTTGCGTTCAATGTTGCATGGATACCTGCTTTGGCGATAGAAATCGTCTGTTGTTCCATGGCCTCATGAATGGCAACTTGGTCCGATACATCCATCTTGTCAAACTCGTCGATACAACAAATACCGTTGTCAGCAAGCATTAAAGCACCAGCTTCGATGGTGTAGTCACCACCCTCCTCATCTCTTACCACCGCTGCTGTCAGACCGGCCGCTGAAGATGCTTTACCAGATGTGTAGACAGATCTCGTCGCAAAGCTTGTCACGTACTTCAAAAACTGCGACTTGGATGTCGATGGGTCACCGACAATGCAGATGTTGATGTCACCTCTTAGCTTTATACCCTCGATGGTACTCTTATGCACACCGCCCAGCATCTGCAGAAGAACACCTTTCTTTACTGCCTCGTGTCCGAAAACTGCAGGAGCAATCGATCTCACTAGTTTGTCATAGATATGTTCATCCTTCACCATTTCTTTGAGTTCATTAATTTCGTTGGAATTTAAACTGTTCAAGAAGACTTCCTGATCCTTGCCATCGTCATTGTATACATTTGTGGTTTGCAGATTGTTGGCGGCCTGTAGGCTGCTTTCTAGATCAGCATCATCGGGTTGAGCACTACCAACGTTTGAACCAATACTGACAACATGACAGGCTAGGAAACTGATCGAGTAGGTCAGGTCACGCACACCCAGAGAACGAAGACCACTAACACCGTTGTTCAGACCCTCAGAACTCCTGGAAATTCCCTTTGTATCCATGGTGGAAGTGGGTTTTACACCAGGTAAACCCAACTGCGCAACGTTAGGAACAACAATCTCGGTACCAGAAAATTTACATCTATCACCTGGCTTAGCTCTTTCCACACAATCACCGCGTAGGATCACATCCAAAGTACGTGGCATGGAACCTGTCGGTATTTCATTGGCATTTTCTTGTATCCTTGCCTTCTGCCAGTCGAGAAACTTGGACCGTGATACATTCAGAGTCCAGAACGCTCTATTTTCGCATGAAGGATTGGGGCAAAAGCTTGGCTCGGTGTATTTAAATGCCTGCTCCACATTATCGACTACTGCACGACACATATCACAGGTAAAACTACCCTTGAACAGTTCAGGACGCACTTCCGATGTTCTTGTAACAGTACCTGAAATGCTTAGCAAAGAGCCGATTTTCTCAGACCTAATATCACGGATTCTGTGAACTGTGGGTAGGTTGTAAAAACTTATTTGGAAAACCCTTTCGCCTTGATCTTGAGATCCTGAGGTTCTAGATCCAGTACCTTGACGCATTTCGGAGGATCTAGGTCCCACACTATCAGTCACTTGAGAGCTTCCCTGGGTAGTACCAAAATCATCGGTCCCATCACCAGAAGTGCCCAATGAATCTCCTGTAACGAGCAGATCAGGTGCGTACTTCCTGATGACGGCTTGAAGTCCCTTTATCAAGAAGGGAAGAAATCTGTAATACTGTTCCGAAATTGCTAGGGCTAAAGCACCATTCTCTCTCATTGACAAATGTCTGTAATCAATGTAAATGGTGCTGAGATCGTATATTTTCATGAATTCAATCTGAGCTCTGTAAACCTTATCACTCCTTCCGCTATCGGAAGATGGCAGCGAAAACTCTTCCAAAAACAGTTCAAACGCTTCACGGACCTTTTCGCCTGTAACATCTTCCACTTTTTTGACATGGTTGATCGTTTTCCTCCTCATGGTCTGCATTGGTAGGTCCTGTCCGGCATCACCGGATCTGTCATCGCTGAACGTGTTCTGAGAGCTCAAGTGCGAAGATCCGGTAGCCGCAATTTCAGCAGGTTGTGGTCTAGAAGAGCTGGGAAAGTTTGGCCTCGAGCCTAGCTGAGAGTCCTGGTCAAACCCACTGGCGCTACCAAATCCAGCCCCAAACGAAGAGGGCGGTGGGGAAAAGTTAGCTGCCCGGATACTACTGGGAGTATCGGCAGGTAATGGAGATGGCATAGTTACAGGATATCAATGGGGATCTTTCTAGGACTTTACCTGTGGCTATAGCTGTCGCTACCAAAAGTTTCAAGATCTTTGATAGAGAGAGTATCTTTTCTAGGCGCGAAGCGAACAATCAATGAAGCGATGCCTCTTTTGGAAAACTAATCAATTAAATAACCAAGATACGTTAAATTATGTAAAATGGTTTGCTTGAGGTTTCAATCTTGCCCGTTATGTTGTAATCACTCCGTATTGAAACTGCATAGGTTTCTGATGTTCTGTATATTTTGCAAAAAGAATGCGCAAGCCCGGAATCGAACCGGGGGCCCAACGATGGCAACGTTGGATTTTACCACTAAACCACTTGCGCTTGTAATTGGTTGACAGATTGCTCTTGACTGCTCTAGATATTTAAATGTTTCCAACCTGTTTTGATTATTGGATGTGAGGCAGGTTTTGATCCGTTGGTCAGAGGAACCCTACTTGAGGTCTCCTTGAGTTCTTCGAATATCATTTTATGGTCTTAATTACTCTACATAATGAAACACTGACTGTAAAAGCCGACGAAAATAACTAAAATATGAATATCAGAGGACACCGGCCCCAATGTAATTGGCGTCCTTTACCGCGTTACGGCACGCAAGTGTTTGAGTTTGAGAAGGAACGCTTCCGCCATTTCCCAGTCTATGTGAACTTCCCTTGTTTCGGATCGATGAGAAACAGCTTTATGAAAATGCAATAGAATAAATCAACTGGAAAGCTTAAACTTTGAACTTTTACAATTACCGGTCAAAATGTTCTTTGGGAAAGTATAACCAGCTTCTTCCCAAGTTGTAAGGTTAGGATTCATGTATGCATTCTTGTGTGCTTCAATGTAGTCATAGGTTGGGTGAGTGGAGGGATCACAGGTCATATCAATCGAGTTGTTTGGTTGATAAATTCTCACGTAGTCGATGGACATGGTCACCGGGAAGAAGATAAATTGCCAATCAATGTAAGCCCAGTTATTAGATATACCCAAGTTCATCACGATAGACATTGGCTCTTTACTGATACGTCTCCAATTAATGTTACCATTTGGATGCAACGCCGTTGCATAAATGGTGAATGTTGGCACATCACCGACAAACCATCTGATGTAACCATCTTCATCATCGTTCAAGAACTCGTAAGCGTACTTTTGGAACTTTCCTGCCGTTGGCCCGAATTGATACCACGTCGTGTTCAAAGTGGTGATCGCAGAAACAGCTTGTTGGATTGGACCACCACAATAGGTGTTCATCGAAGTGGTGGTAAAGTTGTAAATCTCAATGAATTCATAGTCTGGGATATACCAAATGTCAAATGGAGCAATTTGATAAGATTGGGAAGCCACACCAACACCTAGAGTAGTATCTGCTTCTGCTTCCAAAACATCGATCTCTGGTGCACCTCTACCAGTACCTTGGTTAGGGTGATCTTCGCCATCACAAGTACAGATACTTAATCTTTGACCTGGAAGATAGGAGATACCATCTGGAGAACTTTGATTTGGCGTGATACCAGCATCGCACGAATCGTAAGAATAAGGCCACACACCTTCAGATGTAGCTGTAAAACCAGGACGCGCCAGGTTACCAATAGTCCACAAACCAGGCCACAAACCGGTGACACGACCATAATTAGGTAAGTTTGCTGAGATCTCCAAGATACCTTGCGTGAAGCAAAGCTTATTCCAGCTTTGAACCATACCAGAACGGTAGTATAGATTATGGTTCTTATAAGCATCCATTCTAAGTTGTAAAGTACCATTTCTTGTTGTCACTGCATCCGGACTATACCACTCAAGATCGTGTGTTGCCGCATAATGGATATCCGGCGCTGTCCAGAATTGATCATCACCATCATAGAAGGTTCTTCCGACAGCGTTGAACTCATCTGAGAAAGTCAGCTGCCAGTACGAACCGTCCTTGGCTTGTCTAGACTTCGCAGTCGATGGCGTGTCCGGATCCACCAAATCTGTCCTGATTGCTGAAAGTTGTGGGTACTCGTACTCGGTCAGAAAATGAATAACCGTAGGGTCCGAGTGTTGAGTGACACCAGTGAAAGTTAAAGCCGGCACCACGATGAAGACCACCATGGCACCCAAGAAAAGCCCCACTACACCCACGAGACCACCAAAAGATCTCTTACTCATAAACTTGAAATCATCCACGAATCGCCTTCTATCCAATTTTGCCTCTTCCTCAGGGTCAGGGTTGTGTAGATAATCGTCCTCCTCCTTCTCATCCATTAGCAACGGGAAAGAAGAAGCTGGGTATCCACCAAAAGGCGAAAAATCTTGCTCACCAAGGAACGGATTAGATGAGATTGACGAGCTAGAGGCATTCTCCGCCGACGAAGACGCAGAGGCCGGAGGCACGTGCCCCTGGCCAGCGTTGTGTATCTGGGCCATCGAAGCGACTCTAGAGCCCACCAATGGGTATCTGTCATATTCTGGAGGTGATAGGATATCGTTCGCAGACAATCCAGTGTTCAACGAAGTCGACGATGGAAGAGCCTTTGATGGATTCAATCTCGAGTTGTCACGTGACGCAGATCCCAAACCTCCTTGAGACGCACCTCGGCCGTTTTTCGAATAATAGCCCTTGTAATCTGATATCCTACTGTTTCCCTGCCCCTCTTGATTCTGGAATGTGTTGGGGATCAATGAAGTTTCGCTGTTGTCTCTAGCCTCGTAACGAATCGACGACGACGACGAGTCAGTCCTCTCTACGTCTCCGAGCTGGTCGCCCTGGCCCAACAAACCACTCTCTTCTTCCTCACTGCCCAAAAACGGGTTGTGACTGACCGAGCGAGGATCATTCCTGTTGTTCTCCTCAGATGGCGTGTTGCTGCCACTGCTCAGATCTTGCCCGTTGTATGTCAAATTCCGCACCGACATCCCGATATACTGATCCTAGCGAGTGTCTCTTGCAAGTTGATCCTAACGGCTCTGCTATCTTTTATCAGCTCTTGCAAAGCTTGCAGTCAAAAGTGTGATTCTTTTTGGTCTCTTATTCCCACCTCGCTCGCTCGCTCGCTCTCGTTCGTAGAATGAATACAGGGAAACTGTCAAACTATCAATTATCAACGCTTGATAAGCAGACAAGATAGACTCTGGAATGATCCGGTACTGATCTCTTGCGATACCTTGAAATGTCCTCTTGGGATGGAAGCGAAAGGATTCAGAGGTAATGCAACGTATATTCCTCCTGTAGCAGATCAAATGAGTGGGCCTTGCTGGACAACAAAGCAACAGACTGGTACTGCTCAATCAACTGGTTCCCTGGTTGCGATGAAATCTGATCAATTTTTTTCATTCCTCTTTGGTGAAACGGCGTTCCTTTTGGGTGAAATTTCAGCTTTTAGTCGCGTCGCTGAGCCTCGATGAGGAAACTAATTATAGTAGAAAGTCGAGAAAAGAGAGCCCGCCAGGGGAGCGTCAGCGTCACTAATTCCTGACGCTCGGTTTTTAGTGCTACGTACTAGATATTGATTGGCATGCTGCTAGACGATGGTCTTGTCGAGAGTGGCGCCCATATACTGGCCAAACGACCCAGCGCTGGTCAACTTCCAAGTTCTGTAGTGGGCCTTGACCACTGTGGAGGGTAGAAGAGTCTTGCTCTCCCAGTCGAGCCAGTCGTAGAGCGTAAGCGCTTGCAGGATGTCCAGTTCGCTGGAATCCCTTCGTATCTTGGCCGCGTCGACTGTGGTGGGCGTGGAGATTGGGGTGCTCGTGCCACTGGTCTTGGTGGTTTCCCCGATACTGCCACCAGGGTGCATAACGTCGAAAACCTTGTTTCTCGTGGCCAGATCACCGTCGCTGTAGGCCAGACTTAGCGCGAGACATAGACAGTCAAGGACTATGAGCATCGAAGTGCTGGACACGGTGGGGGCTTTCAACCCGTTCTGTACTTCGCATTCCTTGACCTTCTGTGGTACCAGCAGGCACTCGTCGCTAGCGGTGGCGATGGTGCTGTTGGCGTCTGAACAAACGGCTACTTTGCGCAGGCGTTTCCCACCTTCGCTGTGCCATACGTCATTTTCGTCAAGGTATTTCAAGAGCTGGATTATCTCCTCCGTTTCACCGCTGGTGCTACAGGCCAGAATACAGTCGCCTTCTCCAACGGTCCCAATGTCCCCATGCAGCGCATCTGTTGGGTGCATCGATATAGACGACAAACCCATAGATTGTAACGTAGAAACAACTTTCTTGGCGATTTTCAAGGATTTACCACATCCGACAAATATGATCTTATTTCTTGTCTTCAGGCAATCGCAAAGCATCATAATGATGCGTCCAATGGAGGCAGCGTTATCATCGTCGTAATAATAATCAACTAAACGGTCAACTTGAACAGAGTGATTGACCAGCAACGTCTTGAAGGAGGTGATCGATGCTTCAATCACAGCATCTGTACACTGGCCCTTGGTCATAGTCTGCATTGACCTACCACAGCAGCCTTGCTACAGGATTGAAAGCAATCATGTTGGGCAATGGCGCACAAGCCGCAGCTTTATATTAGTCGTAAACACAGGGTTTCGTGACTAAGCTAAAAAAGAAGTCATGATTGTAAAAATAATTGGACGAGTCCGGAGTCGAACCGAAGACCTCTCCCATGCTAAGGGAGCGCGCTACCAACTACGCCACACGCCCATAATAATTTGATGTTCTAATAATATGAGTTTGGGGTCATCCAGCTTGTGGATCAACAAAGAAAGAGCCTGCGTCCTTCAATTGGGTTCATCGTCCATCACACGTTCAAATACCGAAGGGAGTTTCTCCTCTGTAGTTTTGCCATGTGTCGTGAAGCTTTCGGCAACTAGCCCGAAATCATCCCAACTATTCATGATAAGATATACTTCTTAAATTCGTAAATTCATGCAGTTCAGTTTGTATTATATAATACTTTATCTATGATCATATTTCTTCTACAATGGGAGATTCTTTGGGTGACCTGCTCAATGATTCATTGAATCTGCATATCTCGGCGTCATCAACGTCTTCCAGAACGGGCGATTGATATCTTTTCAAAGAGTGCGCTGCAGCATCGTCACTATCGTGCATCGAGCTATCCTCGTTACCGAAGTTGATATTGATGGTGACTGTTCTGGGAGATGAGGCAGCATTTGTTTCTCTTATCCTTTTGGCTCTTTGCTGCTCGATTAGCTTTGCCTTCTTTTCTTTCAATTGTTGTTGTTTCAATCTTCTTGCCTCTTGTTCTTGCTCCTCCTTTGCGATACGTCTTCTGAGTTCAGCATCTCTTTGCTTTCTTTCTTCTTCTTGAACCCTTTGTAATTCCAGCCTCTTTTTCTCTTCTTCTTGAATGCGCTGTAGTTCAATTCTCTTTCTTTCTTCTGCTTCATGCGCTTGTTTTTCAGCTTTCAATTTGGCTGCTATTTGAGCCTCGATTCTGGCTCTCATTTCGGCTTCACGCTTAGCATCAGTCTCTGCCTGTTTCGCTTCGGCAGCCCTCAGAGATTCCTCATCCTTTTCAGCTTCGTTGTTTTCGGTAGCTTGGACCTGAGACCATTGGATCAATCTAGCAAGGTCGTTTGTTTGACCCTTAGATTCATTGCTCTTGATCAGAGAGATTTGCAGTACACCATAGTCTTGGGTTTCGTTGAGCCTGCAACCTGTGATCTTGACATCATCAATCTGGCAACCAATTTCAAAAGCTTTGCTGACACCATCCTTGCGGCTTGACACGGTCAATTCGTCACCTCTGTGGTTCAAATCAATTTCATACTCTTGGAACAACGACCTAGCAATCTTACGGTTGATAGCCTTGATATCTAGCTTGGAAAGAGCATCGCGCAGCAATTCCTCCTCATCAGCTTCCTCTTCCACAAAGTATGAATTGCCCCAAACGTCACGAACAAGGTGATAACTTGGTCTGTAAGATTGTTCCTTCAGCTTGGAGATTTCACCCTCGACAGCGGCAGCAACCATTCCTTCGGGTACTTCTTTCCAAAGAGATAAAGTGTATCCTTCGGGAGACTCATCGACTGTGTATCTCAAAGAAGCAACTGCTTTGGATGGCATATATCTCATACATGAGCCACTACTTCGCCCCAAACCTCTTCTTCTCTTAGGAACTGGGGCGACCACGGGTTGCTCAAAACCAAACATGTTTAGGGATGGCAAAGGTTCAAAGATGCAGGGCGATTGAATAACTGGGAACATCATTGTTAATGGCTAAAGTGATTGATTGGAAGTGTTTTTCGATTTGGATTCTTGATCCTTTGAGGAAGGGTAGTTCTAATCACAAGTCCCACGATTCATCGTCTTTTATATGGATCCCCTTGACCCTGTACTGAACACCTCATCGATCCTTGCTTAGTCAAGTGCAAACGTCCTTTACTTTCTATCAACTTCTTTGACCTTATCTTGATCTTCCGTGTGGCTGTAGCACTTTCCAGAAAGTTCTTGAGATCCTGTCACGTGACTCGCATCTTTATAGGTCATTTGATCAAAGAAAGCTAGAATAGCCCTAGCCTGCGAGCTTATTGACATTATTCAGGTGCTTATTTGTGATCTAACTCATCTCTGTGAGGCGGTTGGCTTTTCCAGGTCATTGTTTACTATGCGGTAACTTAAAGTTTAGTTTGAATTACTCACTTTCTGCTCCCAGAAGAAAAGGACTAATTCGAAAATAAATAGAACTAAGGTGTTTCTAGATCTATTAACATATGCTTAGCCAGTCAAGTAGTCGGCTACAAAACATACGAAACCTCTCCACATAAAGAAGCGGAAGATTCCACGCAGCCATTTAGGTCTGATCTTGTAGAGCAGAATGCCGCAGTTGTCTCCGAGTAGATCGTTCCTTTCGGCGTCTAACCCAACTCCGTTTTTAATAAGCCTTCTTGCTGGACAGCCTCTCCAGAAATTCCACCATCTGAACTGAGGGCAAAGAGAAACACGGTCTAGATGCTTGCTTAACGGACCAGTGGGACCATCAATGTATCGCCACTGCACTGGGCACCACTTTTGGCGCGGATCACTCCAGAGCAATTGTTTATCACCCCAACGGCCGCCAAAATGAATCCAACTGGTCCCGAGAGCCTCTTCGCTAGTTCCACAGGGAGTGGCCTCCGCATCATCGAGAGTGTAAGCGTAGAAATTCAGAGACGGATCCCACATAGGTCCACGGTCGGTGAAATCACTCAGGGGCATGAAGAAAAAGGGAACATCGTGCGAATGCTGCCCCACAGAGGCGTAGTTGGCGTGAGTGCCTCTGGCGCTAAAGATCAAAGGCCTGTAGATAATATCCGGAGTAAGCTTACCGTTTTCACGACGCAACTTCTTGACTTTTTCGAGAGCTTCGTATCTATATGCGCTGCCACCGCCATGCGCACTCATCCAGATGTATTTTGGTTCACCTTTGTAGAATCTTACCAAAGAATGTTCCCAATCCCCAACATGATTCCCCCACGGACCATATCCCATTACATAGGGACCCAAATTAAATGGATAGAAGTAGAACCAGAATGCATCGACCCATCCATTCCCCTTGTCCGCAACAAACAATACTGCTGGTCCCTTCCTAATATGACCAGTTCCGTACTGGGGGGGATGCCCGAGCAGCCACATGGGATCATTGTCAAAGTCATCCAAGCTCGTCAAGTACAGGATATCACTCGATATGGTCACAGAACTGCCATTCGCAAGTTTGATATCGTAGCTGCTCTTCAGGTCATTCAGGTTTAGCCGCCGCTGATCAACTACCGGCGAACGATTCGAATCGGTCAGTTTGAAATGAGTGACAAAATCTGCAATGTCTCCAGGCCAGTACCTTTCCTCACTGTATAAGTGTACCAATGGGCAATTGTCCACCACATATGTTGGAACTTCTCCTTTCTTGCGAAGGCTTCTATTGTCGTCATTTAGTCTACCAGGCGGCAGGACTGGAGGTAGAATAGAACTTCTTTGAGCCTGATTATCAAGCTGGTGGAATTCCTCGAATGGATCAGAGTCTAGCCACGGTACAAACACTGCGTACACAGACAGGTTTCTGCACCAGCTCATCAAAGACAACACTAGGATCGCGCATCTCCAATCCGTTAATTGGAATCTTGACATTACCGTAAACACATTTATCACCCGAAAAGCTCCTTGAGGTGTAAGAATACTTCTTAGACGGGTTCTCAAATAACGTATGTGCAAGTCATTATTAAACAGTTGTAATTAGCTTGTGTAGACAGCATAGTCTTAATAGCGAATATCAACCTGACATAACTATATACGTCGTAAGTCCTCGTTCAAGCCAGCAACCCAACTAGGCATTTAGCTGCTCTATCAGTCCTTCGAAAGAGTTGTCATGGTCTCTTTTCCAATCCTTCAGCAACTTTGCGAGAGTAGACAGGGTTCTGCCCTCTGAACATGAATCTCTTAGTTTTTCGGTAATCTCGACTGCTTCATACCTATCAACGTCTTTTTGATTAACTAGGTAGATGTAAAACTCGACTATGAGCTTTCTTTCCTTGTATAGTTTCTCGTAACCCGTCCTCCATTCCTTTCCAAGTGATTTATTCATCGAATGGACGCATTGGTTATTCATGTCGGGGTTTGGAGTAAACCACTCAAGTATCACTTCTTCCACTGTAGAGAGATCAGTGTTAATTTTGAAGACATCCACTGCACCCTCCGTTGGCACGGAAACGCTGGAGGTAGACTGATTATTGGTAAAAGATGGGGTTTTGCTCAGTCTTGGTCTCTTTCGAATAGGCCCACCATCTTGATTCAAAACTTTTTCCAATTCATCACTGACAGTCTTGCTAATCATTTCTTGGATCTTCGTCTCCCAATGATCCATTTGAAGTTTCACGGTGGATCTTACTCTATCACCAACCAATTCGTTAACCATGAATTTTAGTTCATTTTGCATGTCGTCACCGTCTGCCTCACCATCGTCACTATCTTCCTCCTGTACAGAATCATCGATGGCAAGTAGGCCGTTGTTCTTCCGCTTTGTTCGCAGATCTTCATTTGTTTCTTCCTCTTCCTTTTTCATGTATTCCTCTACATCTTGTGGTTTCGAGACATTGATATTCTTTACTATTGTATCTTGAAGCAAGTTCAACTGATGGATCATGAATTCTCTGGATGATTTTTTCATTTCCAGTTTATCAAATATGTTCGACAGAAACGAAAGTAGCATTTGGAAGTTAGTTAGGGTTTGGTATTGGACAAATTGATATGTTTTATTAAGGACGTCATCAACACCTAGTCCAGCTGGTGGTGGTGATATGTTATTCGCCTTCGAGACCATTTGGTTACTAGAGTCTGACTTCAGTGGTTCCATGAGTAGATCTTGTAGAGTGGTGGGACTCAGTTTTTCAAAGCCTGGTAAAACATCAAAAGGTACATTAGAGTCATCAACCATATGAGTGCCGATGGTTTGATGAAAATAAGACTGGAAATCTGCGTTTTGAAACAACGGGTCCTTTAAAAGGTCATGTTGTGGGAAAACATTGTTAATCCAAGGCAAATTCAGCAAAAGCCGTTCTCTTAGCTGTTCCATCAACTGGAGAAACTGTCTTGCTTTGGGATCCAGTTCATCGAGCTTTCGTTTATACTGCTCAATCTCCGGGAATATTTGTACAAGAAGACTTTGTGGTAGTCCCAACAGAGCTTGTTCCGTATCTTGCCTCTCATACGGTGATTTGAAATTCATGACTTGATAAAAATCGTATGGGACATTATGAGGAAACGCTGCAGCTTTTGTCTTACAACTATGCTGGAAAAAATCGTCGAAAGCTTGGCTCGGCAAAGAGGGGTACTCAGGGCCGCTCTTGTTAAAATATTCACGCCTCTTGTAAGGTAAATGGCAGTATCGGAAAACTGTAGAGTAGTAATTACTCAAAGTTTCCTCTCTTGGATAATCTGACAACGATTTACCTCTTATCAATGGCAATTCCATCCACGAATGGTCGTCTATATCGCTTCCCAGTAAATTAGGGAACCCATCTCCCTTCGTCGCAGAGCTGACTCCGTAAAATCGCAGGTATAAGTAGGCAGCTAGTGAAGTCATGGGACAGAGGAATGGTAGCCCTTGTGGACGTACAGCCATAGGCCTATGGGATTTTAAGTGTGGCGAGGAATCTGGCAGATACACTTGTAACGAGGAATAGGTTTCCTGATCGATACAAATCACTCCTGATTCACTTCGCAACTGCGATAGCTTGATCTTGGACCTTTGCTCGTACGAGAGGTTGGTGTAAACTCTAAAGTGGAAATCAACTAGAAACCTCAGTCTTTCCAATGAAGTCTTGAAATACTTTTCTGACAAAGTCTCTGTATAACAGTTCCATAAGTTCAACGATATCTTGACAATGGGTAAGCTCGTCTGTTTCGAACTTCTCGTCCCAACCCAATTGGAGTGCAGTTTGACCACATTTTCCAGGTACTTTTCATCCAGTGAATTGCGATTACCATGAATAACACAAAGCTTGTACAAGAACTTCAAGCTGCTGATAATCTTTTTCAAAGTGGGAATCCTGGACTCCACATCGTCATCATTCTTCGCTCTCACTAACGTCTCTATAAGGAACCAATGCACTAAATGACTCGAGAATGGTAAATCCTTGTAAAGCAACTCGTCACTGACATCTACCTGTATCAATTGCCCCGAATCCCTGAGCCATCTTATGAATTTGTCACCATACGACTTGTACTGATGAGCTGTCCTGGGAGACACCGAATCGACCAACTTTCTCAATTGACTTTCCTTCTCCATGACTACAGCCAGCCATTCAGCCTGATGAATTTCTGTC
The DNA here is from genome assembly GCA_003708055.3 of Torulaspora maleeae. Taxonomy (NCBI): domain Eukaryota; kingdom Fungi; phylum Ascomycota; class Saccharomycetes; order Saccharomycetales; family Saccharomycetaceae; genus Torulaspora; species Torulaspora maleeae. Next base: position 952,262 of record PPNA03000001.1, on the reverse strand, counting down.
TATGTGTACATATGAGCCAAACCCCATTGTTGTACGACTTTTGGTGATGGCATGGCTTCTCGGTCTAACAGATTCCTACATTCCTCGCTGTCGTTTACAAAATGCCTCGGGCCGTCGCCCATCTCTACGCCGCGAATGCACTACAGCAAGCAAACTATACTAGAGACTACAACACTCAACAAGAACTACCCAGGCTACAAGACTGTATTGTTGACTCGGCTAAGCGAGTGCGGCTTAGCTGAGTGATTCTCATCTCGTTAATACTCTTGTCTTCATTTTATCCCATCCACCTTGTATCGCCTTCCGAAGCCGTAGGAAAAAAAAAAACTCCATGGTCCCCCATCCGAGCCGTTTTTTGAACAATTACTTATTGGAAGCCGCTGGAAAACTATCAGCCACTGCCTGCTTGTTCAGAATGACCGCAAGTGCATCTGCATGAGCAGGGTTCATGCGAATGTTGTTTCACAGGGTTTTCTGAGGCCCTAGCCGTAGCAGCGCCATTTCAAAGACGGATGAGTGCTTTCTTATGTATCGGAGAACACGTTTGGCACAAGGTGTTTCTGCCATTTTCCCTAGTGGCTGCAATGTCGTACATGGAACTTCCTGCAAGATTTATTTGTTTTTATGATGAACCAGAATGGAGAAATCAACTATTTACCGCATCGATTACATCAAAAACAAAAGTCGTTTTTATATATAAACTTACGAAGGTTCAATTTTCCCCTTTTTTTCTTTTACTTGCCGAATAACAGACTGTGCAACTCCACTGGCATAATAACGGGATCACACTTGGAAGAGATTCGATACTATTTCACTCCAGCTTGTGATTTTTTCACTATTTGAACTTTTGATTTTTTGATTTTTCCGCATTGCCATTCTAATTAATCCGCCATTTAAATCCGACTATTACTCCGGCTTGGCAAAATAATCATAATAATAATAATAACTAATACAATCTGAAATGTCAGAACTACAATCGGTGGATTCCTACAATTCTGATACTTCGTCAGCTTTGAGAGATGACCAGCAGCCTCAGGAATATGTGCCTTCCAACAGTAAAGCAAGTGGGTTACCGCTAAATCTAACCAGAACGGAAACTGTCAAATCCCTGCAGGATATGGGTATGACTTCGAATGCTCCAATACCGGACGTCAACGCACCACAGACCAACGGAAGGCCGCAAATTTTCCCAGAAGAATATACTTTGGAAACACCTACCGGTTTGGTACCCGTTGCAACTTTACAATCCATCGGTAGAAACTCAACTGCAATTTCAAGAACAAGAACAAGACAAATAGAACGTCACTCGTCCTCTTCTTCTTTCCTAGATGGTACAAACTCAGAAGAGGAGAAAGAAAAGAGGGCTAACAGTGGTGCAGGTGAGCCTGAGTTGGATCCCGAGATCGAGTTCGTCACTTTTGTCACCAATGACCCTGGTAATCCTCACAACTGGCCACTATGGATGCGGTGGCTTTTCACTATAATTTTGTCATGTCTCGTCGTTTGTGTTGCCTATGGTTCTGCATGTATCGCCGGTGGTTTATTCACAGTGTCAGAGCACTATCATGTTGGTTCGGAAGTCGCTGTGCTGTCTGTGTCCCTAATGGTTATTGGTTTCTCCTTCGGCCCTTTGATCTGGTCTCCAGTTAGTGATCTGTACGGAAGAAGAGTCGCTTATTTCGTGTCCATGGGTCTCTACACTATTTTCAACATCCCTTGTGCCATTTCGCCAAATATCTCGGGTCTCATGGTCTGTCGTTTTCTGTGTGGTATCTTTGCGTCCTCAGGTCTTTGTCTAGTGGGTGGATCCATCGCAGATATGTTCCCAAGTTCTACGAGAGGTAGAGCTATTGCATTCTTTGCTTTTGCACCTTATGCCGGTCCTTGTGTGGGTCCAATCGTGAATGGGTTTATCTCAGTGTCAACCCGTCGTATGGATCTTATCTTCTGGGTTAACATGGCCTTCGCTGGTGTGATGTGGCTGGTGGTCGCTTGTATCCCAGAGACCTATGCACCAGTGATCTTGAAGAAGAGAGCTGCCAAACTAAGAAAGGAGACTGGTAACCCTAAAATTATGACCGAGCAAGAAGCTCAAGGTGTAGATTTCAAGGAAATGATGAGAACCTGTGTCATAAGACCATTATATTTTGCCGCCACTGAACCAGTTCTTGATGCTACGTGTTTCTACGTGTGTTTGATTTACTCTCTGCTATACGCCTTCTTTTTCGCCTACCCAGTTATCTTCAACGAACTATACGGATACAAGGATAACTATATCGGTCTGATGTTGATTCCTATTCTGATCGGTGCCGTGATGGCTCTAGGTTTCACCTTCTGGTGTGAGAGCAAATATCTGCAACTAATCAAAAAGCGTAGAGCAACTCCCGAAGATCGTTTGTTGGGTGCCATGATCGGCTCACCATTCGCCGCTATCGCCTTGTGGATTCTTGGTGCTACTTCTGAAAAACACATCATATGGGTTGGTCCTGCATCTTCAGGTATTGCCTTCGGGTTTGGTATGGTTTTGATTTACTACAGTTTGAACAATTATATCATTGACTGTTATGTGCAGTACGCTTCTAGTGCCTTGGCTACCAAGGTTTTCCTAAGATCTGCTGGTGGTGCAGCTTTCCCACTGTTCACCACCCAAATGTACCACAAGTTAGGTCTGCATTGGGCTTCTTGGTTGTTGGCATTTATCGCCACTGCCATGATTGCGCTACCTTTCGGATTCAAGAGATGGGGTAGAGAGCTAAGACACAAATTATCTAGCAAGGATTACTCTATCGATTCTATCGACGCTTGATCGGCATCACGCATAGATAAAATAATTTTGTTTGATTGTGTTCCACTTAGTATATATCCTTTAGCATAGTCTTTTAAAGCAGTTTAAGAACAAGATCAATAACGATAATCTAACCCGTTTCCAGGATAATTGCTTTCCTGACATGATGAAGATAGTGGTGTCGGCTTTAGAAAGCCAAGAGTCATTTCCGTCATGCCATGGTTGGCGTAGTATTCATATGAGACTTGCAACCCCTTTTCTTTCCCTTCTTAATTATGTGCTCAAGTTTCAGTATATAGCCAATGTTATATGAATGAAGGACTTTGACAACCTTGCGTGGTAATAGAGAATTTTCGATTGAAAACTTGGCAGGCGGGCCAGACACCTATCTCTTACATGGTTAAAGCATTCCTTTAACTCTTTTAAAGGAATTTGATATGTTTGTAGAGGTCCTCACCCTCAGCGGCTAAACTGTTTAGTTCTCCGCTCAAAGACACAACACTCAAGAGATTACTATTGCAACCTTACTATAGAAACCACGGAAACGAAACAGTCCAACATGGGATGCCAGGAAGGTCACAGATGTTGGGATTCACGCTCGAGAATCAATGATCTCGCTGTGAGGAAGTTTTCCCAATCTAGCTGCAACAACAAGCAGGATCCTGCTACTGGTCTTGGACAGCTGCATCCACATCTGTGCTCCTGATGAAAAGCAAATGAGGTACGAAACCATGTTTCATCAAGCTAACACTCCAATAAAGCATGTAAAGATAGCATGGGAGCACTGCGAGTCTCATTGAACAAAGAACTAACAGGACTCCCCGGCTCCTCCTATACATGTGCCGCTTCATATGACTGAGACACACAACCTATGATTTTATGGTCAATCAGCCCTTTTATCGCATTGTACAATGACACTCAATCTCCTAGGGCGCGATATGAATTCCAGATGAACTTGGCTTCAAACGGTCAAAACACGCTTGGATGGAACAGAAGGGAGAATATAGGTTTCCGGGATGATAACAGATAAATATATCATCCAAGCTTTGCATGAAGTAGATGAGAAGTTGGAGTTCTCTTTGCAACGCTTTTCTCTGGAACCAACTCAGACACAGCAAGTTTCAGATGGCCATAGGCTAGAAAGCCTCCAGAAGGACTTGCTCGACATCAAGTCTATCGTAAACAAGATCAGAGATGCTGCAGAAAACTCCGTCTCAAAGCGATTTCTATCGGTTGATTATGAAACCATTCAGAAGGTCATTAAGGATCTTCCTACAGGGCAATTAGATCACGAGCTGGCACCCATTGAGCTGATTGTGAGAAATGCTACATACGAATATGTGATGCTGATTTGCTATTACACTTTGAGTAATGAATGTCTGTCGTTTCTGCCCGCTGCTTACGATACCCGCAGCTATTACCAGGCCGTAGCTGATTCCAAATCAAAGTCTTTACTTTACACAGTACAACATTCACCCGTTAAAATCTATGATTTCAGCAGACGGGTTTATTCGAAAGTCGAAAAACTGAATGCGTCCCAGTCAACAAGCAGATTGTCTCTAGATTCTTTGCGCAAATTCGGTTCCGAGATCTATGATGAGCTGGCTCCTCAGTTTGCGAGAGCCATGATCGTGCGCAATCTTCAGTTGGTTGGACTGCCAACAGAGTCAAAACGATGGGCATCCCTCATCTTCGACCTTCCCCGTGCCATGATACGCGACGAGCTGCATAATAGAACTTCAGCTTTAGATCATTTGACCAGGGAATACACCACGAAGCTGGGAAGACTGATCAATGGATTTCAAAATAGCCAACATGGCAGAGATATGGATAGCACGGTCAAGCTCAAAGCATTGAAGAAATTTTTGAACCTCTCTAGCGAAAGTACTCTGGGCGACGTCACGGAACAAACTGGGAGATTCCACTCTCAAGTCAAAGCCATGCAGGTTCGTAAACCAGGAAAATTGACAAGGTATTGGCCCACTGTTCTACTTACATTGACATACGGTCCAAGCTCCGTGATATACATTTGGGAAGCAAGGTACAAGATTCTGCAATTCTTACAAGAAAATGTCGTAGATTTCGCCAAGGGGTTACTGTACAACTGGGTGTACGTGCCGCTGAAACATGTGTGGGCCACTGTCAGACACGATGACGACAGTTCCATCGCCGTAATGTCTAAAGGAACGCTGGATTCTGAAATGAACTCGTTAACTCGGATGATTGTGAGTTTTGTCAATGAGAACTCAGGTTCACCAATCAACGATACCACACTCATCGAGCAAGTGGAACATGGAGATCTGACCCGATTTATGGAGATTTACGAAACACAGTTACGGCACCCGATTAGGAACATAGTTTCAGGAGAACTTGTACGGTCACTACTAATCCAGGTTCAAAAGACCAAAGTTGATGGTTCACTGGCGCTTAACGGTATCGACAAGATGTTGCAATCGCAACAACTCGTCTTTGGTGTTGTGGCCATATCTCCAGCATTGTTGATCTTGTACACCACGTCCGTGTGCCTGTTCAGGTTGATCAAGTTGGGAACCATCTGGTCCAATATTCAACACTACAGGGACAGGCTAAGTTCAAGTCTGAATAATCTAGAGAGAATACTCAACTATTCAGACTCTGACGAGGACGAAAAGTATCTAAATCAAGGGCTGCTGACTATCGAAGTCTGCAACGTTGCGAAGCTTGGAACCACGCTCATCCCCAAGCAAAGGGTAAACGAATGGCTCAGGGACGTTGAAGAGCTGACCGATTTCAAACTCGACGACCAAACAAAATTCAGAGTGATAAACAGGATATATCATGTTTACGGCAGATATTTCTGAAACGAACGTTAATACATAAATCATAAACTCAAATTGGTAACCAGAGAGACATCCTCTCATCTATGCAGGGTCACCACTAGTTCAGCAACAAATATCTACTAGAAAATACTGTTAACAAGGTCCGAACCCATCGTGGCACCAGCACCAAAGATAGCTGCGTTACCCAACTTACTACCAAACTTCCGCAGGTGACCACTGGAGTGGTGTTGTTCCTGCTGCTGCTGCTGCTGTGGTGCCTGCTGTTGCTGCTGCTGTGGTGCCTGCTGATAGTAGTTTGTTGAAGGTGGTGGGTAAGGTTGTTGCTGTTGGTACGAGCCACCAGACTGCTGAGTCTGCATCTGCTGCTTCTCGTACATGGGAGGAGGTGGCACACTAGGACGAGACACATCGCCGCCCGAAAACGCAGGCTTCACATAGTTGGCTGGGAACATCCCAACCCTACCGTTGCACCTGCCCTTGTACCACTCATTGGATGGCTTCTCCAGCACTTCGATCTTGTCGCCGGGACTCAAACCCAGGTCCCCGTCCTGCTGAGGGTCAAAACGGTACAGGGCCTCCACAAACTCCGAGCCCTTGTTCCCAGAGGCCACAGAGTCCTTGGACTCGTTCGGATTATACTTTTCAGGCAAACTGCTGCTAACCATGACGTACGTTTCTTCAGAGATGACGTTCGACTCTCTCAAGAACTCTAGCTCTGTTCTGACTGTGGTCAAAGAACGATTGATCAAGGAAGCTGACATTTCTCGGTATGCTCTCTTATAGCTCGCTGCTCGACTGCAAACTTGCTGCTGAGCTCTGATCGGTTTGCTCTTTCTGACGGAACGTTTGCTTCTTTTCAAGCAGATCCTTTTCCAGGCGCAGCTTATGAAGGACAAAGAAAAAAGCTGGGCATTCCGCTCGAGGGACAATTGAAGCCAAAAGTTCGCTGCAGGAGGTCACATAATCGTACCTGAGCTGAGATAGCTCACGCAGCAGTCGAACAGGATCTGAACGATAACGCAGCAGAGTGGGATCCACGTAGACATTGCAAAAAGCCCGGCACTGTAGATGCTTCCTATCAGAAAACCGATGACTGTCCCTGCGGCGACTCCCTGCAGGCCTCCGTAGACGAGGTAGATTGCCATGATCCACAGGCCGCCAGCCTTGCGTCTGTGGGAGTAGCTGGCCCAGAGACCGGCGATCCCGTAGAACGCTTCATTGAAAATGAGGCTCCAGTAGAGGGTGAACTTCCAGATCACGATGACATCGTAGAGGACCGCGAGGTTGCTCTTCTGGTTCTTTATGGGCCAGTGCAGCGAGGGGAACGGTGGCGTGACGTAGCCGATGGGGATGTCATTGTTGGTGATGAAGGACCTGGACGTGTGTTGTTAGTTCCGCACGCTGCGCGAGATTGGAGAGGACAGATAGCACTTACTTCATGCAATTCAAGAGTGAGAGGCTTCACAGTAGCATATACGGGTACAGGTTATCTAGTGTAACATCTAACTAATGCGCGTAAGAGCAGTATTGTCCACTAAGCGATTCATCTAAACCTTACCAACAAATGCTCATCACATGGCACGGACGATCACTCTTCATCCTGAGCGTCATCGTTCTCCTTCTTGGTGATGCCATGCTTGACCAGCAGGGTCTGTATCTCGTCTGGCTTGTAGATCTTTTGGTAAAGTTGGCCGTCCCGGCCCTTTTGGATGGTTGCAAACTCGATGCGGTCGTTCGTGAGGGCGCTGCTGTCTGTGGTCTTTGAAAGGGTCTTCAGGGCGAGCTCGATGGCGCCTTCCAACTTCACATCATCTTTGTAGTCGACCTGCAGTAGTGTTTGTGCCGCAGAAGTGTTGGCACCCACGCTAATGGCTTTCCAGCCGGTGTAGTTTCCCGAAGGGTTCGAGGTATACAGCTGGTACCCATATCTATCGTCGTATCCGGCGTAGATGAAGGACACACCGAAGGGTCTCAGCCCACCGTGCTGCGTGTAGCCCTGTTTTATGTCACTGAGTCTTTTCACTAGGATCTCCACCGGTATGTCTTCGTTGTAAGTCCTTAGGTAGTTTTGCGCATACACTCTGGCCGTGTTTATCAGTATCTCTGCGTCTGCGGTCAACCCAGCGACGGCAACAGTGATCTTGTCGTTCAGTCTGTACAGTTTCTCGGTCGATGTATCCTGTTCCAACAACTTACTCGTAACTTTACGTTCTGCTGCCAGGACAATCCCATCGGACGCCATGATACCAATGGCAGTACCAGCATGCGATATAGACTCTAGAGCGTATTCCACTTGGTAAAGACGACCTTCAGGGGAGAAGATCGTAGTTCTCGAATCGTATCTTCTGGAACCCATTTCTCACTCAATCGAAAGCTTACAGGGGCCTACTTGTCTCTTTATAATTTCAGATCTCCAACAACCAAATCCAGAGGTAGCTAAGACCAAAACTATACTGTACAGGTCCAATGTCAATGTCTTTACCAGTTGACTTGAGTATGCTATCCTTTGCCACCGCTTAATTCGAAGTTCAACACTTTCACGTGACTTTGAAGCTTTAAAGATGAGCTATATGGATGGTTCTAAAGAAGTCCATTTTAACACTTAGAACTCTGGTTTACTTTGATCTTGAGGTGGTCGATGGCCCGTGAATGGAATACTTTTAAAGCACCCGATGGTAGGAAGTACTACTATAACACAAGGACGAAGCAATCGACCTGGCAGAAACCGGAGTCTTTCAACGACGATGAAGACCAGGATGGTCGCAAGAGGGCTAAGAAGGCCAGCGAGATTGAGCCATTTTACGTGATCCCCTTGGTTGGAGAGTGGAACCTTGTTATTGGCGACACAGGCGTCAAGTTCTATCACAATTCATCTACGAAGGAATCAGCCTGGACACTTGATGATCCTCAAAGCAGTGAACTGCTGGCATCGATGGATAAGAATAAGCTCGTGATCCTGATTGGTGTAGCTAGGGGCTACGGTACTGGGAAAAGCGATCAAATTTATCAAGAGGTAATTCACGAAGTTGAGGTGTTGAAAGAGACATATCTGCTGGACCAAACTAGTCAGCCCGCGGAAGACGCTGCAAAAGACGTTGAGGCGACTCCTCAGGGTCTTGTAGCGGCATATGGCTCATCTGGTGAAGATGAGGATGAAGATGAGGACGAGGAGCAAGAGGAGAAAGACATACAGGGCAGTGAAAATGAGTCTGATGAGGAGAATAAAGAAGAACAACACGATTACAATTACGATATCGACGTCTTGAATAATCTAGAAGAGACTCAACAGCTAAAGAAAAGCCACCAGGAGGGTTCTCTCGCCAGAGAAGTTCTCTTTCCATTATTTGAGAAGTATGACTGTGATCCGTATTCCGCCTGGCCAATGCAAGCTAAAAAGATTCAGGATGATCCTGGATTCTTGTTGATTGCCGAAGATAGCTTTAAAGAGGAAGCTTTTGAAGAGTGGTGCGAAAAGAAAGTCAAGAACGAGCGAAGGGAGTCACCCTCCAATCCAGATATTGACCTTGAGGCTGAAGCAAGCGGGGACGAGGAGTTAGATCTGGAGCCTTTGAAGTTTCACTACCTAGCTCACATTGTCTCGAAATCAAAGATTACGCCGAACACTATCTTTCTAGACATCAAGAAAGACAATAAATTGGATTTCAAAAAATACAAGATCAAAAAATTCGTAGAATGCAAACGCTTGCAGGAAGGATTTGTCTCCAAATTGTTGTTCTACTACAAGAAGATGACAATAGATGAGAGAAAGAGGGTATTTCGCGAGGCCTTGACCTATCATCAAGACCTGATAAAAAATAATATACAATCAAACCTAGAGGCCATGAAAAAGCTCCTGAATGACGAGATCCCTGATCCCAATGATGCATATGCAGTCGAAACCAGACTGCTAACATTGGAAAACTGGATGGGCATATCCAGAAATGTACCAGACCTGGCCGATGACCCCAAGTACTATGTTCTTGGGATCAGAGATAAGATGATTGAATTGATGCACTTCATTAGAGACATGATTTGATTGTCGAAGTTGTTAGCGCTCATTCATCTTCGTATTCGTCCTCCGAGACGTACCTGTAATTATCATCGTAATCGTTCAAATAGTCGCGGAGTGGCATTGGAACATCCGATTTGGGAAGCGGCAGGATTTTGTCATCTTGATATACAATTTTGCGCCCAATCACGGGTACAATGTTGAGGAAAGAGTTGGTCTTGATAAAGCTTCTCAGCGTCTGCATTGCCGCGTTCTCCTCTTTATCCTCCAAAATTGGTGGCAGCAATTTCATGAGCTTTTTGTTGTATTCGAAATCGGTTGCATCTTGCTCTTTCATAGGTGTTTGATCTTCCAGCAAGGCTTCTCCCAATTGTCCTCCTTCTGGTACTCCGCTAGGTTCACTCAGAACATGGTTCTTGTTAGCCTTAGCAATCAGGGTCTTTAGCTCAAAGAAGAGATCCCTTGCCTCAGGTATAACACCTATCCAATTCATCAACAAAGCTTGCAACTCAAAGACACATTCCGATTCTGTGAAGTCGAATTTTTCCTTGTTAATAAATGTCTTTACCATGAAGCAAATTAATTTCATCAAGCCAACAGCGTACAAGGACACATTCTCTGTGTCATCTGTATTTTCTTCGGCGGAATCAACTCCATTGGAAGCTTCCTCTGATTTCTTTGACAGGTAAATCGCTGCGTTTGTGAAAAACTCTTGCAGCAGCATCTTAGTCTCTATGGCAGATAACTGCAAGGTCCCCTGCCTTGAAAACTTCAATGACGAGTATCCTTCGTTCATTTCTCCCTTTGATGAGTCGCGCAGCATGCTCTCACATTGGTCATCGCTATCTAATTGTCCTCGCAGACCCATCACTAACTCGAAAATGTAATGGATCAAGGAATGATTCAGCTCCATATGGGTAATGAACCATATCAGGACTCGGCGGTATCCTATGCATAACAGCATCTCATCCATAAGTCTCCATGCCAAAGTTTGATTGAAATAGACCAATTTTTCGAATGTCGAGTCCTCGCACCACAATTCGTAAATGTCATCTGGATCCACATCGCCCTTGCTGGAGCTTCCATCGTCAGACTCCTTTTGACGTGGATCGATCAGGTTACCCAAAGTCATGCTGTCTTGCTCCTTCTTGACGCAGGACGCCACAGATCTGAGTAAAAGTAATGAATCTTCCTTATCAAGCTTTTCCGCTGAGCCTTTCCCTGTTAAAGATTTAATGGTCTTCAGGCTTGGGAATCTTATGAAATCGTAATCCAAGGAGTAGTAAAAATTCATTCCGCGCGGTATATCCCTCCAATCTTTACCACCATAGTCAAATTCAAATGAACCACTTGATCTGACTGCCCGCGGTTTACCATTTGATGACATTGCAAGTGATGTTTGAGCATGTTGCTGTAAAATGAGATGTTTAGAGAAGAAAGCTTCATCGTTATCACCATCGATGTCATCCTCTTCGGCCAATTCATCATCATCAAATATACAACGACACCTTCTGTGAGTAGCTTTCGAGCCCGACTCGACTTCAGGTGCGAACCGAACACCTGGTTCATTAACAGGCGAATCTTCTTCGTTGTAGTCCTCGCATTCATATTCAAACATGTACCGCACGTCTTCATCGAAGCGATCACCAGCTTGTAAATCCGCAAGAAGGCTGGTCACATCCTCTAAATCGGTACCCAAAGCCAGAAGAGCCGCCGCATGAGACCTCAGATCAGCATACAAAGCACCTTGACAAAGCTTCCTACCGTATGGTGACATGAAAGTGTTCAGTGGCTCATGTTTAAAATCATGAGTGTAACTGTCGACATGACCGTTCAAGATGGTTGCAACCACTGCTCTCAAAGCGGCGGCCCCACGGATCGTTGCCCTAACTAATATTGGGGTGTCAAAAGTTTCGCGTTCCTCTTCCAAGCGATCGATCTCTAAACCTAACAAGATCACACAGGTCAAATTCTTCCACAAAAAGATTAATAGTGATAGGAAAGGGTTCAACTGAATGGGCAAATGATCGTACAGTTTATAGATCGCATAAACCGCAAGGATATTGACCATATAAATTAACTCCAAATTCTGAGGGTTAAGCCCATGAGGTAACCATCTATGCAAGTTTTTCCTCCATGAAACTTCCTCATCGCTGTTATTTATCGAGTTCAAAGTGTCGAAATCTTCGAAATTTAGTCTCTTCAAAGTCGCCTGAATGATCTTTTGCATATTGAAACAAACATGGAACTTCCAATCACCTCCCAGGTTGGCATCAACATTAGCATCGATATCTCGTGCTAGTAATCCAAGCAGCATTTGCCATGCCAAATCCAACGACACAATATGGGAATCATTCGGAGCAGGTTGAGTCATTGGATCAACCAAGCCCGCCATTATCTTGAACTGCGACTGCAAAATAGGAGAGTCACTTTTGGAGAGTCCCAGTATCTTGGAAAGAATGCCATGTCGCACCGAAGCGTGCGACATAATGTTTGGTATATCCAATACACCGTCCTGGTCAAGATCAAAGGAGTAAACGCTCTCGTTCTGCGAAACTCGATGCTGATACGAACCGCTATCCGCAGCTTCGCCAGTCTCGTTCCCACCGAGGGAATTTCCCTGGACTTCTAAGTCATGCAATATACCCAAAATGTGGGCATTACCACTCGTCACAAGAAAATCCGAGACACGTTTTTGCTCCAGCGTTGTGCTCGGCAACGTGGCTGCAAAAGTGTACCATTCACTCTTATTTACCGCTTCAAAACGTCTCCCGTACTGAACAATCGTCTCCGCAAAGAACTTTCCAGCATCGCACTCCAGGACCTTCTGCAGCCAGCCGAGCAACATCGGCGAAACCGACAACACATAGTCCAGCAGTAAGTTATAGTTCTCGTCCAGCACACTCGATGCTGCAACGTATTTCGATTCGATGAGAAACAACAGTGGCAGCTTCCAACGTGGCTTGTCGTACAAGTCCCAACAGATCTTTTCGTTCCTGTTCTCGACGAGATGCGACAGGAACTTTAGCAATAAAACTTCATTTGACTGCCAATCGTGAACCAATCCCTTCCGAGGATAGTCTCTCTTTTGCAGCAGCTTCTTTCTGCTAGACTCCACCAGCAGCGGCAAAATCGAACAGCCCGCCCTGGTGGAGAACAGCACCACAGCGAGACCCTCGCAGATAAGCGCAGGTCTCAAAGACTCCGACTTAAACACCCTTTCGTCTCTCAACGCCTTCGCCAAGCCCTCGATTCCGGGCTCCAGCGGCCCCCAGCCTTCTTCCAACAGCAACTCGCTCAAGTGTCGCAGCGCGACCACAGACCCCGCATCCGACTTTGCCTTCTTCTTCTTCACCATCTTACCACCATCTAACCGTCTCAAGCAAGCTTACCGTCCTCTACCTGCCTGTCCCAGGTCCGTCAAACTAGTGTAAACCGCTATCAAGTCGTCTTTGTACCACCTCGATGGCGGGTATATCACGTCACGTCACGTCACACGAAACATAACAGCACCACCAAATTGGGCTCAATGAGGCCGCTGAGCGTCTCAATCCCTTCCCAGCACGCTCTGCGACCCATCAAGAGGTCGGGAGAGCATTCAGAGCCATTTTAGAGCCGCTAGGGCCACTTCACCGAGAACGACCCGCGTCGTCTCGCGTCGAAGCCACAGCGCAGCTCGCCGCTCGCCCTCGTCGACCTCCAGTCCCGCCCACTCCAGCAGCTTCCCGACCCGCCCAGCGCGTTTGCCGCTGAGCTCGCCGTGGCTTGCGGTTCGAAACTTTGGTATGAAAGCCGGGTGTCGCTTTGAGCTGGAGCCGAAAAACCGATAGTTCCAAGCGTAGGGGTGCCGATGATCAAGCAGGGTGCCATTTATAAGGCGAGGTATAAAGCCCTGAATGGCGAATATCGGTCTGAAACTTGGATCCAGCAGCAGAGAACGCCAAGATGATTAGGAAGTTCAGCACAAGTACGGGAGTTTTTTTCAAGAGGAGGTCAACGCACAGCGACGTGTTCAGGGCGTTGCCCCGGGTGCCCACGACACAGTTCCTGGAGAGCCGAGAGCTCACGCGGGACATCCTGTTCAGTGGGTACAGGCCAGTGATGTACCCGGTGAAGGAGAACCCGCTGTTCAGCGGGAGGACTCGTGCGGGCGAGGCGGAGTCACGAGACAGCGGCGGCGAGCTGGAGGCCAGCTCGGAGCAGCAGTTCACGGTGATGTCGGGGCCTCGCGGCTGCGGCGGGATAGCGTCTGGCGGCGTCAACGGGACATGGAGGTACGGTCCCAGGGTACCGAACCAACTTGTTCCGCACGATCTGTGGTCGACGACGACGATGGGGATGGAGTACTTTCCGGAGTGGATGAACGTGCCCCGGCAGGTGGTGCGGAAACTGAAACCTTTTGATAGAGAAGCTGGCCTTTTCAAGAAGAGGCATACATAGGGGTATAAAGCGGAAAATGACTAGAGTTTGAACCATCTCTTGCGCTGCGCGCGCACCTGGGCGACACACTCGAGTTCGACCTTGAGAGCGGCGTTCGGGAACGCGACGACGATGCAGCTCCTGGCGGGCTGGCCCGGGAAGAATTCCCTGTAGATCTTGTTCACTGTAGCGGCGTACGACTTGTCGGAGATGAACAGCAGCACCTTGAGAATCCCGTCGCGAGAGGAACCGCTTCTCTCGAGCACGGTGACCAGGTTCTGGAACGCGTTTCTGCACTGCGACTCCAGGTCAGCGGGCAGCTGGCCAAGCGAGTCGGTCCCGACAGCGCCGGAAGTGAAGACCAATTGCCCCCCGGCGCTGGTGACAAACGCTGGAGAAAGCAGCGGAGAGCCCGAGGCGGCCTGGCCGACCTGTTCCCACGTAATTTTGCCCATCTTGGCGCTTTCAGGCTGCAAGCTGCACCGGCACGCCGGGCAGGCTGCTTATATAGCGCGGGCTGATCAGGGTAAATTCTGGTAGTATTTAACCAGGCTCTCGTACGCCAGCTGGTCGTTGGCCCTCACGATGTTGGCGATGTCGACATTGAGCGGCGAGTCCGGCACGGGCTCCGCCAGTAGCTGTCTGACGGCCTGCACGACGTGTAGAAGGTCCCATGCGGGCGACCAGTGCTCTGGGGTGAGGATGTCGAGACAGATCTCGCCCGTGTAGAAGTCCACGTTGCAGTGTGGCATCCTGCCCGGCTCGAAAGTCACCTTGGGCGGAGATGTTGGGTAGTCCTCTTGCAGATCCAGGTACAGCATGAGCCAAAGCCCGTCGTATGGGGTCCCTTCCGGACCGCGAATCATCGCTTCCCAGTGGCTGAGATCATCGCCTATGGGTTTCAGGGACGAGATACCGGGCTCCACCAGACCGTCTTGAAACAATGCGAAGGTCTGCCTGTATTCATTGACCAGTCTTGACATTTTGGTTTCTGTTGCGGTGCCCGAGAAGGGTACATTGACAGGGCGAGGACGGCATTTTAACCAATTTGCCACCACTTGGGAGAACAGAACAACGCACAGAACGAAGCCAGGATGTCCAGCAGACTCATTGAGAACATTGCCAGAATCGCGCTGCCCGCCGGTATCGCGATCAGTGCGCTGCAGTACTCCATGTACGACGTGAGAGGCGGGTCGCGTGCGGTGATCTTTGACAGACTGAGCGGAGTGCAGAAACAGGTAGTTGGCGAGGGTACGCACTTCTTGATTCCGTGGTTGCAGAAGGCGATTGTCTACGATATCCGGACCAAGCCCAAGGGCATTGCGACGAACACGGGCACCAAGGACCTGCAGATGGTGTCGCTGACGCTGAGAGTGCTGCACCGGCCGGACGTGCTGCAGTTACCCAAGATCTACCAGAACCTGGGTCTGGATTACGACGAGCGGGTGCTGCCCTCTATCGGGAACGAGGTGTTGAAGGCGATCGTGGCCCAGTTCGACGCGGCGGAGCTGATCACGCAGCGGGAACTAGTGTCGCAGCGGATCAGAGACGAGCTGTCGCGCCGGGCGAACGAGTTCGGCATCCGGCTGGAGGACGTGTCGATCACGCACATGACGTTTGGCCCGGAGTTCACCAAGGCCGTCGAGCAGAAGCAGATCGCGCAGCAGGACGCGGAGCGGGCCAAGTTCCTTGTCGAGAAGGCCGAGCAGGTGCGTAAGGCGTCGGTGATCCGGGCCGAAGGTGAGGCCGAGTCCGCAGAGTACATCTCCAAGGCGCTGGCCAAGGCGGGCGACGGACTGCTGCTGATCAGGAGACTCGAAGCCTCCAAGGACATCGCGCAAACGCTCGCGGCGTCCTCGAACGTGACCTACCTGCCCAGCGACAAGGCCGGCGGCGCCGAGGGCACGCCCAACAGCCTGCTGCTCAACATCGGCCGCTAACCCCGTAGTGAGAATGTAAATAGTTATTAAAAAAGGTAAAGAATAGTAAAAAGGTACAACAGTACGATTCAAAAGAACGAAAAGGCTTGTCGCAGAAGGAAACTCGGATTTCTCCAGATCTCTGGGTATATCATTAGTTTTGGAGTGTCTTTTTCTGGGTTTTTAAAAGTAGTATTACACGCGCGCACCGTCAACAGCCCTAGACCTGCGAGATCGTGGGCACACCCACCTGTCCGCTCTTTCTTCTGCGCGAGCTCAGAGTCGAGCGGGTTGCGTATGGCCCGTTCGAGACCATGCCGATCAGCGACATGATCATCTTGGCCAAGAAGATAAAGAACGAAAAGTAGAAAAACGCAACGGTCGCCTGCGATTCTCTGCATCTCTGCGTAGAACCCTGCGTGATCCTGTTCGAGTCCAGGTACGCCTGGTTCGTGCACGAGTGCGTTCTGATGCCCACGGCCAGCGCCGTGGCGGCCGAAAAAGTGAAAGCAAAGTTCAAAAAGTCCAACACGAACAGAATAATAGGCCAGGCAAATGCCTCCCAGATGTTGGCCAGGATACCATAGAATGAGTCGGTCACGATGGCATACGCAGCAGCAAACATACAAAAGTTCACCCGCGAACTGTGCTGGACCTGCGTGTTCAACAGGCTACCCACCAGACCCAACAGGATCACCAAGAACGCAAAGTTCACCAAACGTAAAACGTTATCAACAATAGCTAACATAACTACTCTCGTCTATTCCTCTTTGGAAAGTAACCAAAGGGCGCCCAGAAGATTCCCTCCAGGGGCAACACCACCATCGCTCTTATATACCACCGCACCCGTTTGGCTGCTGCCGCGATGAGCGCAATGGCAAAAACCGCTGCGCTCGGCGCTTGCCCCTTTAGGGATAGCACGGACAGCCCGGGCGCAAAACAAAACAAGCGGCCGTGTGCCGCGACACCGATAGGCGGAGCCGCGGGCGGGCCAGGGGAGTTAGGGGGCAGGGGGCAGGGGGGCCAGGGGTATATAAGGCGTGTGGGCGGCGCGCTCGGTGGCGTTCGCGGACGCCACTCGGATAGCCGCCGAGCAGTGAAAGAGAGAGAGCGTGATGTTCAGGAAGCAGAGACGCGCAGACCCATTTGCGCAGTGGCTGGCCGAGGAGGCGGCTACGGCGCCTGCGGCACCCGCCGAGCAGGAGCAGGAGCAGGAGCAGGAGTACGTGTCGCCGTTCCGGGACCCGGAGGCGGTGGTCGCTGCGCAGCGCAGACGGCTGGCGCGGTACCCGACGACGAGCGCGAGCTCTGCGTACGCGACGGCAAAGCCCGAAGAGCTCGGGTACCGTGGGATCGGCGCTGAAGAGCGACGCGCAAAGGACATTCAGTTTCCCACGTATTTGCAGGAGAACGAGCAGCGGCAACTGGTGGCGCTGAAGGAGGTGGAGATGAAGGAGAACCATTTGCAGTATCTGCGGGACTCGCAGCGCGTGTACACGGAGGAGGAGTTGGCTCCGGCTGCCGAGCCAGTGAATGAGCCAGCGGAAGCTGATGAAGAAGCTGAGGCTTTAGAAGAGACGGATGGTGTTGCAGTGGCCGATGCGGATGAGCCAGAGGCTGCCGAGCCTGCCGAAGTGACTGAATCTACTGAAGTGACTGAACCCACTGAAGCTACCGAAGTGGTTGAACCCACCGAAGTTACCGAGCCTGCGGACGTGACTGAACCAATTGAGGTAACCGAGCCCACTGCCGGTGCTGCGCAGCCTACTGATGTAACTGAGCCCGTTGAGGTGGTTGAACTCGCTGCCGATGCCGAGCCAGTAGAGGTGGGATCTGCTCAACCTGCAGAGGTAACTGAGCCTGCGGAGGAGACAGCCGATGATACTGCGGCAACTGAACCTGCGGAAGAGACAGCTGATGATACCGGGGCAACTGAGCCTGTAGAAAAGACAGCCGATGGCACCAAGGCAACCGAGCCTGCGGAAGAGACAGCCGATGCCACCGAGGCACCTGCCCAGAAGCCGGTGGACAGTGCTTCCATCGATCCGCTCGCCGTACCAATGGTCGTCATACCCCTGAAGGACCACAGACCTTTCTTCAAGAAATTTTTCAAGTCGGCCCCAGTGCCAGTGCCAAATCCAGAGGCCACTCCAGAAAACCCAGAAGAGGTCGTCAAAACCACCGATGGCCGCTACTTGACCAAAGCCGTTTTCGACAAAGTGTCTGCTCAAAACCGCGAACACGATTTGTGGATCGCTGACTTTGTTGCGCAGGAAGCACAAAAATACGACGACAAGAGGGCCAATTCAAACAGACGTATCAACAGTCTAAGGGCTGAAATCAAACAGATCAAGGATGAAATGCAACAAACACGGAAGGACACCGACGCAAAAATCGACGTCAAGGAAAACGAACTCACAAGACGCTTATTCGGTTTGATGGAGGGTCACATAAAAGAAAAGAATAAGGTCTTTAAGGAAACTGAACTGATCAAGAAGCAGAAACTGTCTGAAAAGGAGTCAGTGATCGGTAAGCAAAACGAAGTTCAAAAGGACATTGATGAACTGAATGAACAAAAGGGTAAGGCACAAGCCGAATATATTAAATGGTCGAACAACATCGCAGATTTGTCAGCACATATCGACGCCAAGGTAGCTAAATTGGCTGATATCGATATGAAGCATGCCAAGACCGCTGGTGAAATCGAAGCCTTGGAAAAGGAAAAACAGTCGCTCCTCAACGAAGCTGAGGAACATGATGCACTACATGAACAGAATACAAAAGTCATTGAAGATGCAAAGAATAAAACTTATCTACCAAGAATTCACGAAATTGATGGGAAGATCTCTGTTCTTTTGACTCAATTGACCTCTGTAAAGCAACAGTGTGCCAACGAAAAAACCGAATTGACTGCAATAACCAAAAAATTAGAGCAGGAACGTATCGCTCATGAAGAGAAATTGAAGTTGGAAGCAGAAGAGCGCAAGCGCAAGGAGGAAGATCTCTTGAATAAGCAAAGAGAAGAGTTGGAGGCTAAAGCTCAAGAAGCAAGGTTGAGGCATGAAGAAGAGATGAGGAAATTGAGAGAGGATTACACTCAACTTGAATCTAAGTTCAAAGAAGAGCAGCAACAAAAGAAGGATGCAATTGCTTTCGCCAATAGTCATAAGGGACCGTCCAGAGATAGTTCGCTTTTCGAATACGGAACTGAAGAGGAGATTTTGAGTGTTTAGTTCACCTATTTGACGTATTTCTGTTGTATTATATCATTCTTTTCATAATTTTGTACACTAACATTTTTTCAACTATTTTTGACATCAATACTGCAGATTTGAGCACTAAAGTCTCCCTTGATGTGATCAGAAGGACAAACAGATCAAACTCGAAAAGATGTCAGGCTATTTCTCCGGGTTCTCTCTTAATAAGATTACCGATTCCATCACCAATGCTGCTCACAAGACTCAAGACACTTTGAACCATGCCATTGCCAATGTAAGTGATCCACAAACCAAGTTGTCCCTGAAGGCTCGCACCAGATATTTGCAAGAGTCTTTAGGAACTGTTGGCGAGATCAGTAAGTTGCCACCTCAGTACCAATCTCTGGAAAGGAAAGTTGATGCTCTTGAAAAGTGCTTAAAGAGGATGCTTTTAGTCACTAGAACCTTTGAGGTGGAGGGTTACGATTATCCACCAAATCTGACTGAGTCGATTTCCGATTGGTGGTCTTTGAACAAGGATAGTTGGTTCACTTCCTCAGCCAAGAAAACTCAAAAGACAAAGAAAGACTCAACCGATGCTTTCTTACCTCGTTCTTTTGCCCATGCCATCTCTAAGGCTGCTAATGATTGTAGCGAGGCTTTCAATGATCTACAGGAGAAAGACGAAGAGGAGGATGAGGACATCACTACTATCAGTAAGATGTTCGACTCTTGGTCTAAATGTTACAAAAACATCGACGAGGGTAAAGCTGAGATGGACTCGATAATGGTCAAAGAGTTCAACAAGAAAGTGGAGAAGATCATCAATGAGCAATTCAAAAAAGCTCACGACTTGCGCAAAAAAGTTGAGAATTCAAGACTTAAATTTGATACTGTTCGTTATGAAATTAAACTGAAAGAGACCGAAAGAGCTGGAAAAGAATTAAAGGCTGATTTAAAGGAAACGACAGAACCCGAGGCTAAACCTGAAGCTAAACCTGACGTATCCGAGGTCGAACCAGCCACCGAGAGCACACCTGCCGAGGAAACGGCCGCGCCAGCATCTGAAGTCGAAGTCAAATCAGAGGGCCAAAGTAACATTGATATTGAGAATGCAAAACTTTTGGAAGAACTCGAGGATGAATTTGTCTCCAACACGACAGCTGCTGTCGAAGTCATGGGCGAAATTACCGAGTGCTCAGAGGTTCTTGGCTTGGCTAAGCTGTTCCAAAATTTCCAACTCGTCTACTATAGACAATGTGTTCAGGAAATTGAAGCTAGCCTGAAAGCCCTGAACGAACTTGAAGGCGAAGGCAGCTAGTTTAACGTTCAGAATCTCGTGACTGTCTGTCTAGTTTTTCATTGAATTGTTTGTTTTTGTCATTAATATATCCACCGGCGGTCGCCTGCATCTCTCTCTTTTCCATTTCTTTCTTTCTCGTCGTATATCTTTCTTTGGATGTCTTCTTTAAATCAATAGATAGCCTGTTGACCAAATGACGATCATCACTTATCTTTATCTTGCCGGTTTTCCGATCTTTTGAGATTCTAGCCTTTTGCGATACTCCTGTCTGTTTCTTTATCTTGCTCAACTGCTTTTCGTAAGAATACTTGGCCAATTCTTGCAAGTTGGCACCGTCCCTCTTGGCTTCCTTGTCGTGCGTTTTCCTCTCCCAGTTCTCGTACTCCCGCATCGTGTATCCCATAAGCTTAAGCCTGTGTCTCTCTGCGCTATCCTGTACCGGCAGAGTATCATCCTCAGTCACCTCCATTTGGTAGACCTTTGGTTTTCTCGTTCCAGACTCCTCATTCACCTCTCGGTCCGCCAGCTTTCTGACTTTATTCGAAACCTCGAAACTCCTCCTCTTGAGATCCCTAAACCTACTCACATATTTATCTAAGCTCATACTGCCCCAGACTATATGGCTATCTCATCAGTGCTCAGGTTGACTTGAAGTCATCTTCGCTTAATTAGCCTTCGCGATGATCTATGTCGTTTGAGACGGACGAACAATTGAAGCTTTGAAAAATTTGAGATGAGCTACAGATGCTGAAAGCCGGATCTAGAGGAATCTTCTCTGTGCTGGCCAGCTCATCAATTAAGTCTCTATGCCTTCACTTTCACAGTCCTTCAGGCTGGCAGTACTGCCTAGAGTCTCTTCCCTTTCCAACTTCGAGGTACAAACCGACTATTTGCAGGTGGCCGACGATATCGAGCCCACCTCAAACAAGATCACGATTGGTATTTCGGAGTCTGCAGTCTCCCAGTATGTTTTGAATCCTACTCCCAAGCTAGTTTTGAGTATTTCTATACCATCTACTACCATGGTGACGGCTTGCGACGTGAGTCATATCGACGACGGAGAGGAAGTGACAGATGTATGGTGTTACTCTTTGCAAGCCGGTAAGGTTCATACTTTAAACATCGCTAGTAAGAAGACACAGGATGAGAGCTTTGCAAACTTGGATCTCGGTGCTAAGGTCAAGGTGACGGATCAAGTGGTGGGTATGCGTATCAATGCCAAGGATAAAGTTATTGTAACCGTGCTAAAATGTGGGCTCATTCAATTTTATGATTTTCAATTAAAGCTATTACACTCCCTAGACATCTCATATAGTGATGTGGGTATTGTGAATTTCTTCCACGAGAACTCCAAGGATTTTCTGTTCGTGCTGTGCAGTTTACCAGGTGAGAAAATATGCTTTAAGCTTTTTGAGCTGCATCTACCTAACTATAATCAAATGCCAGCCAAGGAACTAAGTTCCATGATTCTGGAAGACTTCTCCCTCGCAAACTCAAAAATATGTTACCAATCTGGCAGACTTTACAGGTTAGTCAATAATCAAGTGCTCACATATAGTCTTCCACAGTGTCAGTTGGTGCAAACAGTCGATCTTCCCATGCTCCAAGAAGCCACTGCCATCTCGATTAAACCAATTTCAACCAATAGAATCTTGGTCACTGCTGATAACAAAGTTTACTTGGTTGATCTAACACACAATTCCATTTTGTTCCGCAGGGAATTGTCCCATTTAAAGAGCTTTCAATTGCTCAAGTCTGCTGTTATTGACTCGCAGGAAAACTCTTTGAGCACCAATCAGAAAACATTCGCCATTGGTGTCGGTACCAAGCACGGTAAGAATCCCACGTCATCATTGGAAATCATTAATGTCGATGTTGGAACTGGGACACTCAAGGACTCGCTCGGAAAGGGTTTCAGCGTTTCTGATGCGGCCTCTTCTCATGCTTTGAAACCTCTGTTCAGTGACGACGAGTGCGACATCGACGAGGATGAGAGGGACCTCCAAGAATTCAATTTTGAAACCATATACAAAACTTTGGAAAAAAATACTAGTACTGGCTCTTCCTTTGATAGAATCTTCCTACGTGAACTCAACATCAAGAAGGAGCATTATACCGAAGCAGATAGATTCATTTGTGATGTTGAATTTCTGAGCAAAGTCATTCGTCTGATATTGAAAAGCTTCAACAAGGAGTTTCCCAAGGCACTTACCTTCCTACTTACTCATCCACTGTTCCCAGTTGACTGTACGCCTAATCTACTGGCGAGACTCAGAGAGCACCCCAGACTTTTCAAGCAAGCAATCGTGACATGTCCTAATCTGCCCTTGAAAGAGCTACTGTATGAACTTTTCTCGATCAGAAATGGAGAGTTGTCTTTGGATATTTCTATCAGGGTCCTGCAGGATTATACCAGCGACATGATTAAACAAGAGATGAAGGGACTGAGTAAAGTCGACATACAAAATTTTATTGAATTCATAATATCATCCCAAGACGAGGAAGTCATACGAAACAATCGTCAGCTTTTCCAGCTTTTGTGTCTCGTGTTGGATTCCATTGGCCTCTTTGCATTAGATTTACCCCTGTTGAATCGCCTATCTGACCACATTGATAAGCAAGTCATCATTGCAGAAAGAAATAGCAAGTTATGCAGTTTGATCGACAATAAGCAAAGCTCTCGCGGATACAATAAGTCGGGCATTTCCATTACCGGCTCTCAGGCAGAAGCTGCTCCAAAGTACCAGGTCGAACTTCTGGAGATTTAGCGCTGATCGAGCTGATATTTATCGTTTTGAATAGATAGAGATTGTGTAATAACCGTCGCTAAAGCATACAAACGAAAATTCGCTAGACATAGAGTGCATTAACTCGGCTTTAGGTTTCAAGAGTGGCATTCTGAGCCTGTTGGCCAGAAATAACGAATCTTTTGGAATTTTATTTTCGTTCTTTCTGAATGGTTGCTTAAGAGATCTTCGCAACAACAAGTTTGCAGCACCTAACTAGCAGTAGAGAGTGTGAGCAGATATGACTGTCAGAGCATATCTTAGATCATCTTATCCTACAGCAATAATCCATCTGAAAAGTATCAACCTCCGAGCAAGATCTGAATGTCCTTTGTTGGTCTGGATTCCTGGAAATCCTGGCCTTATGGAATACTATGAGGACTTCCTGATGCTCATACACCGCCAACACCCAGATTGGGAGGTTTTAGGAATATCCCATGCTGGCTTTGATACAGTAGAAGCAGCTCAAAAAGACAAGAAGAATCACCTGGTCGTCTTTTCCCTACAGCAACAAATCGAGCATAAGCTCGAGGTAATCCGAGCTTTCTCCTCTGCAAACAGACCACTGATTATTATGGGCCATTCGGTGGGTGCTTATATGGCACAGAGGATTGCGGTCTCTGATGAACTTGTTGGAAATGTGATCAAGGTTGGGTTACTGACACCAACAATACTAGATATACATACGTCTGAGAAGGGCATTCTACTGAGCAGAGCGCTCTACTGGCTCAAGAGCCTACCCAGATGGGCTGGCTGGGGTAGCAGTCTTTTGTTCAATGGTATACTACCATCATTTATCACTCAGATTCTACTATCAGTCATTATGGGTTGTGGTTTTAGGAGTCCACCAGTCTTGGCTACTGAGAAGCTGGTCAAAAGTAGCAGTTTTATCAACCAGGCTTTGGGACTTGCTGCGTTCGAAATGCAGGAGATAAGAAGCGATTGGGATTTCCAACGAAGCTTTATTGACCACTGCAACAAGAACAACATTTCTACATGGCTGTTGTTCAGCGACTCAGATCACTGGGTCGCTGATTCAACCAGAGAAGATTTGATAAAATTTTATGAAGACAACTACAACCAAGACAAGATCACCATTCATGTGTGTGACATTCCTCATTCATTCGTCATAAACCACTCCAAATACTTAATCGAGAACTACTTCACTAAGAGTTAGCGTGGAAGGTCAAAATCGAACCTTTTCTGTGTCTTGGCTCGTTTTGAGTCGAACTGCAGGGCATCCATATCTGATTCATGGATGGTCCTCTCAATATAAGTGATGTGTGAACGATCCTTGCTCACCAGAACCAGTGTCTGTGAGCGAGTACCGTAGTATGCGCCAATGGGCACCGATGTCCCCAAGTCATCTTCGGAAGATACTTTTAGTGGTGGAACAAACACCGTTTTCATGGTCAGACCAACGGCGTTCCTGCCGGGACTCTCATAGTCTTTTTTTTTTATGGGATTTATAGAAGCAACATCAAACAACTTTTGTATGAATAAATCTTCGTCAATCGTCTCGAGACCTTCCATCAATTCATGCAACGCCTGTGTTGCAAGGCTAACTTTGTCCCATTTTGGTTCGTTACTCATTTCATTCTTGTACTTGTCGTTAGACACCACCATGTTCTGATCACCTCGGAGCACTTTGAAAGTGTCTCCCGTGGAATCGATAATTGCATACTCACCCTTTGCGCAATCCCCATAGAAAAAATTGAAGTCACCAGTATCCTGTAGACTGGGGAAATGTAGGCTGTATTTCTCGTATGAATCCCATTCATCGAAACTGGACCCGGAATTCGAAAGAAAAGTCGTAGGTATCTTGCCTCTTGACCGTACGCATACCGCTGGTCTGGCCTTGGACGGATCGCTTAGCTTCAAGTTCAAGATCGTGGCTATCCTCCCATCTCTATTCACACCAATCCACGTACCAAAGTTCTTCTGTGACAGCGGCTTCAGAGCCACATCACAAGGGGAGAGAATATAGTCATCATGTCTCCAGTCAGCAGGTTCCGCCTTTCTGGCAAAAAATTCGTCTCTGTTTGAGACCAAAGCCAAATCGTAGTCTGGATGGGCCCTTGTGGCCATTAAAATGCACATCAGACGTAATGTTACTATAGTTTTATCTTTAATTTGATGCACAGACTATGATTTACATGCTCGCCCGGAATTAAATACTGACGCCTATTTTAACGAGAAACACTGAAAGTGATAAAAAGGAGTACTAAGAATATGTTTATATACTGTCATAAGTAGTTTCCGCCTGTGATCAATCGAAAAGCCGGTGTACAAATCCTTTGATACCTTTCTCGTGTTTGTGTTTTTGATATTTCTCGATATTGTGCTTATTCTTTTCTATGGCTTGCTCGAGGTTGTGTGCCGAGGCGTAGGCCTTTTCTTGCGAGCTGTCTGCATTTTCCACTTGGTCTGGCTTTCCATCTAAGGATTTCTTTCTGCTGCTCTTTTTCGATAATTTGCCATTGCTACCTACAGAGACCCTTGTGTCATTCCTACTGAGGTCAGTCAAGGTTTTTAGCTTGACCAGACCGGTCTCGGTCTCAATTCTATATTCTTCAGGAAACTGAGATTCTTGTGTCTTGCCCGTAATTGGGCCATTTACATCGGGAATCGCCTTGGATTTTAGGTTCAGACCTTCTTTTGCCAATGAATCTGCAGTCTCTGCATTGCCATTTATGGCATTATGGGTAACAACTTTCTCTATAGTATTTGAATCTCTATGACTAAGAGCTGTGCCGCTCCGACCACGAGAGGAGTTCTGCTCCGATGAAACATCGTTTGGCCCAGTGAATTCTTCTGGTTGATAGGAATCCACGGATGAAAATGATGAAACCTCGTCGAAATCATCCACGGATCTGCCGTTCTTGTCAGATTTCGTATAGCTCGCCATACTCAATTACGTTTCAACGAATTTCAATCCCAGTCGCCGCTATATGTGCCAGACTTTGAAAATGTAGCTTTCCAGACCCCCAGATATATATTTATACTTATTCATATTCGAATATGTATAGATTCGCTCAGCGTTTGTAGCCCCTTCTAGGTAAGATGCGATGGCCGCGCATTGTACCCGCGCTTTAATTTAATATACTCTTGGCATTTCAGCATGGCAACGAACAATAGTAGTTAGTAAGAGCCACTCTTCAGGCAGATCCGGAACTTGTCGTGTGAGGAAGCTTCCGATTGAGATTGAAGAGTGATTATCAAGAGTAGTTGAGGGGATCGTCGCGACAAATGCTGAACTTCGAATGCGTCTTGATTATAAATGATACACGTAGTTAAAACGCCAGATGGATATTATCCTTGGGAAAGCAATTGGTAATGATAACTAGGCACTCACCAAAGTGTAGCCTAGGATCTGTCTGTACCTCTGCTCTTTGATGACAGCGATAAGTAGAATTAATTCGGTGTACAAATCAAGGTTCTCTTGTCTGAGCTTAGCCAGAGCCGAAGAATCGATGATCCATACGGCAACTTCTGTCTCTGTCTTGATGGTGACATTTCCCTCCGCAGATGGCCTGGCACCTGAGGTTAGAACTTTACCATAACATGTTCTATTTGACAGAGACTCATAAACCATACCTTGCGGTAGGTCATAAACGATCTTCAAGATACCTGTCTCGATGACAAAAAAGATGTCGTTGTTATGGAGTAATATCGACTGTGAGGCGAGTCTCCTCCTGGTGAAGTAAGGACATAGTTTTGCCCACAGTTTAGTTTCTCTGTTTTTCACAGAAGCGTTCTCAGATATGATTGTAGGTCTGTAAAGCTTCAAGGAGAATAGAAGCAGTGGCAAAACTGGAGGTAGTTCATTGTATTGGGTTTTCAAACTGTCAACGGTCTTTTGTTCGTTTTTGAAAATATTTTGAGCGACAGAAAGTATTTGGCCGTTCCGTGGTGTGGCTAAGGATGAAGACATCAAATGGCTAAACTGGTTACTGTCCAGTTTCCTGCCTTGGTCTGTGCCTTTTCCATGATCCCTTGCGGCAACGACTGCAGAGGTAACGTTCATTTTGTTTTGGAGTCTATCTCTTGCTTTTGCGCGAAGTTCTTTGTATTGGAATAAAAGCACATTCTCACACCATTCCAGAGCACTGTTCAGATCGGCAAACAGTTCGACATCGTCGAGCAACCCGACTTTACTGAAAGCAGTGTAAATATGGTCTCTTTCTTTTATCGAAGAAATAATCAACTGGATATGTTTGGACTGAGTGAACCGCTTTATCCGGTTAAATCCTTCTGCTGCAGAGTAATCAATATTATCAGCATTTATGTTCTTAAAATCCAGAATCAAGTACTTTATTTTCAGTCTTTCTGCGTCTTTCCCATCGCCCATCTCTAGCAGTTTGTTGATCTTCTCCTCAATCGAAATGATGGTTCCAAAGAAAAGAACGTTCTGCAGTTTCAATAGGTAAATCTGCTCACCGATACCATTTAAGAATTTGCTTTGGACATAATCGCGGTAAACAGTACTTTTTGCGACTTTTCCGTCATATTCACCATTGATGGTCTGTAATTTTGTGCTATCCACCAAAAATGAGAAACAAGCGATCAAGATCCCCACGATCACACCAAGCACAAAATCGAAGATTCCCATCGTCAGCACGATAATGAAAATTGTAATGTACTCGAATTTGGTAACTTTACCCCAGGTTTCCACTAGTGCTTCGAACAATAGTTCGTATCCAAGCAAGAAGATCAGGGAGCCCACAATGCAGGTTGGAATGAAAGAGATGATAACCGGCCCAATAATCATCACGACAAAGGTTAAGAAAGTCAGTAGATAACCTGCCAAAGGAGAGTCCGCACCGGCTCTGATAAACAACACGCTATTGGTGTAAACCAGATAGTTTTGGATAGAGCCCAAGGCACCGCTGAGCATGTTAGAGAACCCATGAGCGATTAATTCCTTGTCGACATCGTATTTGTCCATGTGTAAAGAGATAGCCAGGGCTGGGACGTTGATTGGGACATGTAAAATACCGAAAAAAGTCAACGCTAACATGGTAGGGAATTGCCTCAGCACCAAACTCCAATGTACTCTATGGACATTGAAAAGCTTGTAATAATCGTACCAATTCTCCTTCGATGAACCTACTGGGAAAATCCAGCCAAGTTCCCTCAGTTTGGTCAATGAAATGCTAGGAACAATGGCGACAATGAAATGGAATGCAATAAGGGTCGCAATGTAGAAAGTTGGTAGGACTAACGAGTTTTGGAAGTACTTTTGGGTTAGAACCAGCATGACAGTCAATAACATCGGCGTCAACCATTTCAACAGGACATCGACATCGGTAAACATATGCGACAAAAAT
Source organism: Torulaspora maleeae (assembly GCA_003708055.3). Taxonomy (NCBI): domain Eukaryota; kingdom Fungi; phylum Ascomycota; class Saccharomycetes; order Saccharomycetales; family Saccharomycetaceae; genus Torulaspora; species Torulaspora maleeae. Next base: position 923,695 of record PPNA03000001.1, on the reverse strand, counting down.
GACCACGTATACTCGACTTTAGCGACCCTGGTGGTCACTTCAAGGCCTGTAATTACCAGAAAATAGCCAACACCTCCAATACATCCAATAAGGATGTGACGAGGGAAGAACCCAACAATTTTGCCCATCTTCATCTTACCCAGGACGTAAAACGTAAAACCAGTCACCACAGAACTGATAACGTAACAGAATATCGTAGTTGTGATGATCTCTTCGTCTCTCCCCGGCAAAGCATCCTTAATTGCCATTGCCATTGTGTGGAAAAAGGGAGTAACTTCAATCATTTCACTACCGATACCAAAAGTGAAGTTGGAGAGACCCGACGAGTACATCAATTGTGATATAATTGTCGAGACATAGAACATCGAAAGACCAGTCGGACCCAGATGCGAGAAAATCGGTTCTGTGATGGGAAAAATGATCATCCCGTATGACAGCCCATCTAGGATGTTCAGTAAAAGACCAAGGATCGCTGCAGGTAAATAGTGTACAAGTTTGGAACCCGTGGAAGTCCAGCGACCCCAAAAGAACGAGCGAGCCGCCGATCGCACTCCTCTCCCAGGAGAAGACGAGATAGCACGATAACTCCCGTGTGAGCCAGTCACCAGGCTTTCGTACTCATTTTCGGTCTCCTCCTCTTCCTCGTCTCTCAGAGCTTGTGATGGTAGCCTCGAAATGTCCTCGTCGGACTCACGATCGCTCCCTGCCACAAACTCGGCCTCTTCCTCGCCGGCATTCGAGTAGCCCTTCCCGGCCTCTTCCTCTGCGGGCTCGTTGAAATCGTCACACAGCTTGGCCGTCTGTCTGTGCAAGTTTTGAGCCGCATGGATAGACTTTGCTCTCATCCTAGAGGTCGGCAACATGTCCGACTCCAGCGACTGCGACCCGTACGGTGAGGTAGAGAGAAACCCGCTCACGTACGATCTTCCCAGATAGTTGTTATGTGGTGACATGAACTGGTCATTTTGACCATCCAGCGAACTCCCGTGTCCCTCGTGGTGGTCGTGCTGCAGCCCCAGCGACACCGAAATCGCCTCGGAAATGGAATGTCTGCTTCGTCTGGGGAATTTCCCACCGTGATTGTAACCAGCCATAACCCACTACCGCTACCGACCGCGCAATCCCTCTTCTTTCCGCCTCGCAGCTTTTATACTTTTGCAGCATTTCGTGCTGTCCCGAGTTCCGATTGATAGGGCCGCTCAAATCGCTCGTGATAAGCATTCTACACACCGGCGTAAGATGCCTTACAGGGTCGACCCTGGGGCCTCCATGATGCTGGCACGCCAAGAGGTGCCAAGAAGCTCGTTTTCTCGGCCAATTGAGCTCCAGCAGAGGCGGCTTGGCGTTGCACCAGTAGACCGACTGTGCAACACTGGGCTATCGCCGGCGCAACATAGTAGATCTTGCTCAAGAATGTGTTTACTTGACGTGGTCAGTGCAGCGGACAGGGTCGTCATCGGTTTTTAATGGATTACGGCCGTACTGGACTAAGCGACGTCCGTGGAACGAGGATTGAAAGAGCGAGCTGATGCAGATATTTAAAGGCCTCCGGCCTGGATGGCCGTGGTATCTCTGTCAGCCTGGCAGATGCAATGCATTGTAGATGGCCATTGCATTGCTCAGAAGGTTGAAAGCGCTGTTCCCTGTGCCGCGTTTCCACAGGAGCCTGCTTCCCGGCAGGAGGAACGGCAAGAAGGGCAGACGGCGGGAGATCCAGAAGATCACCCGGTATGACTTGATGAAGGCCCACTATCACGTAGAGTGAATGGTTGTGTATTTGTAAGTATATGTTTTATACAAAAGTTTTGGAATCTAGTTGTCGACGTGCTGCTCGTGAATCTTGGCGTATCTACCGGAGGGATCCTCGGCGCAACCCCAGTCGGCCTTTGGCACCCACCTCATGACCGTGTCGGCGGCGGTCTTTTGTGGGAACAGCGCGTCGAACTTGAGTCTGTACCAGAAGGCTTCCTTTGTGGATGGGACGTCATCGCCCCAGGAGGACTTTGGTGCGGCAAAGATCTCATCGGAGATGACTCTCTCGGCGGTGTCTTTCAAACCGTCGATCCAGGAGTAGCCCACACCGTCGGAGAACTGTTCCTTTTGTCTCCACAAGATCTCTTCTGGGAGGTAAGGCTGGGCATCTGGCTCGTCAGAGGTGTCGAAGGCCTTTCTCAGGATGTATTTCTCGATGCGGCCCTCGTTCTTGTTGATCATCTTTTCCTTTGGATCTAGGTTCATGCACAGTTGTAGGAATTCTCTGTCTAGGAAGGGCACACGAGCCTCCAGACCCCAGGCCATAGTGGACTTGTTCGCTCTCAAACAGTCGGCTAGATGCAGGTTCTTGACACGCTTGACGGACTCGGTGTGGAATTCGCTGGCGTTTGGAGCCTGGGCAAAGTACAAGTAACCACCAAAGATCTCGTCTGAGCCTTCACCGGACAACACCATCTTGACACCCTGTGCCTTGATTTTTCTGGACAACAAGAACATTGGAGTGGAGGCTCTGATGGTTGTGACGTCGTAGGTCTCCAAGTGGTAGATGACGTCGTCTAGGGCGTCTAGACCTTCTTGTAGTGTGAAAGTGTGTTCGTGGTGGATGGATCCAATGAATTTGGCCACTTTACGAGCAGCCTGCAGATCGGGTGCGTTTGGTAGACCGATGGCGAAAGAATGTAGATGAGACCAACCAGCACTGCGCAGGTTACCGGCGTCATCTATACCGGCCAGGTGTTTCTTTTGGGAGTCGTATGCTTCAACATCGATCTCTTTGTTGGCCTTCTCGGTCTCACGAGCTGCAATAGATGCGATCAGAGAAGAGTCCAGCCCACCAGATAGCAAGACACCGTATGGAACCTCTGCCATCAGTCTCTTTCTCACGGCCTTCTCCAAAGACTCTCTGATTTCCTTGTAGGAGACAGGGTTGGATGGGATACGGTTCTCGTCTAACCAGTCTGGAGTAAAGTAACGTGTGATCTTGTCGGTCTTTGAATCGTAAACGTGGCCCGGTGGGAAGGCAACGATCTTGTCACAGTCGTCGGTCAAACACTTCAACTCAGAAGCAAAGAAGACGGTCTTTGGCGACAAAGAGTTACGACCCATGTACAGCGTCGTGATACCAATAGGATCTCTGGCGGCAACAATACGATCCTGCTTGGCGTCGTACAGACACCACGCAAACATACCGTCCAAGTACTTTGGAGCATCGATGTCGAACTTTTCATACAATGGGATGATGGGCTCACAATCACTCAACGTGCCAAACGGATACTCGGGAAACTCCTCTCTGAGCTGAATATGGTTGTAAATCTCACCGTTGACACTCAAGGTGTAGTTACCACATGGGCTGCTGATAGGTTGAGCACCAGAATCAAGACCCACAATGGCCAATCTTTCGTGAGCCAGAATCGTGGTGTTCTTGATAACGTTACCGGACCAATCTGGACCACGGTGTCTAATTCTTCTAGCTAGTTGTAAAGCCTTTGGCTTGAACGCTTGAACGTCCTGGTGCTTGTAAGCAGCAAAGATACCACACATTTTGATGTCTCTCGAGCCGTCTATACCAGTACAAGAGTGTGAAAAATTCAAGAAGTCCTTTTAAATAATGATTCTCTGACTGACAATCTTATCTTGTTCGATTTTCTGTAATCTCGAGAGAAGAGTCATAGAGGTGAAAATTTTCAGATTGCCTCGCCTGCGCAGCGGGCGAATCGTTGGTGAGCTTCCGACATCGCAGCTAAGGCGATCGATAGAAAAGTGTGCATTTTGAAGCGGCGCCTTCATTGGTAGAAAGGCTCATCTACGTTGCAGGTTTCGGGTCGAGGTCCCATTGAAGCCTTGTAGGGTTCAATGCAGAATGTCAGAACCGGCCGAGGCCGTAGCGCGGTCTTGGTGGGTCCACGTCCGGTGCACGTCGTCGTGGCGATCGTGTGGCGGTTCTCCAGTGGTTCGATATGCCCTTGTTATCGTAGATACAGATCCATTCGATGTTGTTCTTGTTAAGTTGAATCCACCTTTTTCGCAAGGGCTCGAGAGCGTTGCCGCAAGGCAGACAAGAGAGGCGACGATCTGCTGATCGTCGCTAGGTTGTCGGGGGGTAGTACTATGGACCGCAAGTTTTGAAGGGGAAGAATCAGAATTTTCTAGGTAAAACGTCCTTGAATCATTAAAATGATGTAACAAGATAATTGGCTGCGCAGGCACCGTAATCTCCATGAAAACCTCGGGACGATGAACGTCCCAAGAAGAATTGTTCGATCTTAAACGCAAATAGTATCATCATCTTCTTTTAAAAACTTGGAAGGTCATTGGTCTTTTTGAAAAGTAGTTTTGAGATGAGGAGAATCAAATTTTTTCAGGTCTGCTTATATACCTTTGAGTATGAGGGCGGGTAACGGTCATCGAGTAAGGCCCAGAGTGAAAAATTTCAGCTATTGACGGTTCAAGATGAATGCGATGAGCTTCCTTCAGGACACAGGTGATTGAGCTGGGGTGTCGAATTGAGTATGGCACTCACCTTTGAAGAGATCAAGAGGCTGGCCAAACCCGTTACCGCGACGGATGACAAAAGAAATTACAATAATGTCCTGAAATTGGTCAATGACCTGGCCGCTAGCGACCTAGAGGGGGCACAGGACGAAAATGCGGAGCGTACGCTGAGGTTTCTTGTCATGTCTCTTTTCCAAGTGTTCAAGAAGCTTTTCAAGAGGGGTGATCTCACCGTGAGGAGCTCCAAGAAGAGTGGAGCCGAGGTGAAGCAGTTTGCCAGTTGGTGTAGGAAGATGTACGATACTTTCCAAAGTCAATTGCTCAGAGTCATTTCGGAGATGAGCTACGAGAACTCCCTAGTGCTGGACTCATTGGATGTTTATCTACAGCTCTTGGAGATGGAATCCTCTTACTTTGCCTCCACGGCTGACGCACCATATTTCCCCAACAAGACCTTGAGAAAGCTTATCGTGGCTATGTGGGAGTCTGATCTTGGGATGCTGGAGCAGAATGCAGCAACAGGCGAATCTGCGAACCCAATTATTGGCGAGTTCATCGAAAAATACTACACAAGCTACGCTGACATTCAGTTTTATTTCCAGTCAGAGCTCAATGAGCTCTTCGAGACCGAAAAGGAGCGCTTTGCAACGGTCAACGGGATGGGTAAATGGCTTGCTGCAGTCAACCATGATAATCATTGTTGCAACGCCGATCAGGATCTAGAGGTTTTCGTAGCCAACCCTCCACAAGTAGTTGAAAATGAGTCCAAGTTCAAATCGAACTTCGAAAGAAACTGGCTGAGTATGCTCAATGGTGATATATCACCACCACAATACAAGACAATTCTTCTCATTTTGCACAAGAGGATAATACCGCATCTACACACCCCAACTAAACTGATGGATTTCCTTACTGATTCATATAATTTGCAAAGTTCCCAAGATGAATCAGCAGGTGTAGTACCTATTCTGGCCCTCAACGGGCTTTTCGAACTGATGCTACGTTTTAATCTAGAATACCCAAATTTCTACATGAAACTTTATCAGCTGATAACCCCAAGTTTGATGCACGTCAAATACAGACCAAGATTCTTCCGACTGTTGGATACTTTCTTGGCGTCAACTCATCTTTCCGCTCATTTGATTGGGTCCTTCATCAAGAGGCTAGCTCGATACTGCCTTAACTCGTCACCAGCCGCTATAGTAACAGTCATCCCGTTTATTTACAATCTCTTGAAGAGGCATCCAAGTTGCATGATAATGCTACACAATCCCAAGTTTCTATCGGACCCATTCATGACACCTGAACAACAGGCGACCCTAAAGAAATCGAAGTCCAACTACGTAGATCCATTCGATGCAAGTGAGGAGAACCCTGAGCACACACACGCTCTAGATTCTTCACTCTGGGAGTTGGCCACGTTGATGGATCACTATCACCCTAACGTGGCAACCCTGGCCAAGATTTTCGCACAACCTTTCAGAAAGTTGAACTATAACATGGAAGACTTTTTGGATTGGAGCTACGATTCTCTACTAGCTGCAGAGACCTCAAGAAGATTGAAAGTCCTGCCTACATTGGAGTTCGAAAAAATTGATGGTCTTTTTGCTAGTCAACAAAACCAAGAGAAGGCTTATCTAACGGGAATACATTGGTGAGTAAGTACAACTTTAATAGACAAACTTAATCCATTTGAATCAGCAACTATTATACTACTCATTGGAGCTGGGCATGGAAAAAAAGCTGTGTTATGACTTCTTACCGCCAGCATCTGAAGTAGCAAAAAGAGTGGTCTCTAGCGGGATCGAACCGCTGATCCCCGCGTTATTAGCACGGTGCCTTAACCAACTGGGCCAAGAGACCTATTAATCGTTGAATTCCATTTCTCTATTAAGCACTATTGTTCTTTCAATATACAGGTTGTTGAATCTTCATGCCAACTTCGTGCTTGATAATTTGCACCTAAACTCTGTATTGGAGCAATGATTACTACTCCCGATGGTCTCAGAAGTGAGTTTTTGTCATGCCCAAAGCTCGATATAGTAACCACTGAAGGAACAGCTATCTGCTTTAAGGCTGCTATGCTATTCTTCGCGACTACTTCGACAATGTCGGCGACCAGCCAGAAGCACGCTTCAACGTGCAGTAACAAAACTGGCGGTGAGGCAGCAAGCATGACCAAATTCGAAAACGTATCGGTAAAGTGCGAACTGTGGATCACACAGTCCTATTATTCCCAAGCGTTTGTTTCCCAAGCTTCTAGGCAAATTGAATACATGCGATGCAAAAAGAACTCATTCTCAAGTTGCCTTTATTTGTAAAATATTCACAAGACCACACTTTCTTGGTAGATAAGAACCTACTGATCGTGGCACCAATTGCGGCCAAACCCGCCGATTTACTAGGGGAGGAAGGTTCCTTTAGACAAGCATGGTGGACTCTCTCAACATGGTTTTCGAAGGCTGGTCTTATTGCATACATAAGTCTTAAACTCTGAGAATTCTATGACGTTCGTAATTATCGTCTCTGCCGCAAAGGTTTCCACATTCAGTAAGTCATCATACGGCCAATTCAAATCAAGCACTTTATGGCGCCAAGTTCAACGGACTCACTTTCATACTATATTAATTCAAACAAGTTGCAACTGTCCTTCAAGATGGCGACTTTTCATCAATTCTACTCATATTTTGATTCTTGCTTGATCTGACTTGTTGACCACTCAATGGTTTCGATGGGCATTCTTTTTTCTTCATGCGATGACCTGCAAAAATGAAAAATACCTGAAAAGATTCAGCTAGAAAACGACATCCAGTGATCTGACAACCACTTCGATACCTTTATAAGGACCAATTATCATGAGCAGCCCCTCTGCAGAGCAAGTTGCTAAGGCTCTAGAGCTGAAAAACGAAGGCAATGTTTTCATAAAGAAACAGGACTATGCAAAGGCGGTGGAATTATACACCAAGGCGATTGAGCTTGATGCGAATCATTCGATTTATTTTTCCAATAGAGCACTAGCTCATTTGAAGTTGGATAATTTTCAGAGCTCGTTGAATGACTGTGAAAAGGCCTTGGCGTTAGACTCGGCAAATCTAAAGGCGCATCATAGACGTGGACTGGCCTATATTGGTTTACTTGAATTTAAAAAAGCCAGAATTGACTTGCAAATCGTTTTGAAATCGAAGCCTGGCGATGTAACGGCAAGTAGAGCTTTGGGAGTTTGCGAGAAATTCATCCGGGAAGAAAGGTTCAGGAAAGCCATTGGTGGAGAGGAATCCAAAAGAGTTGATTTTTGTGAAACTTTGAAATTGGATAGTTATGATGCGAACACCGATTTAACCAAGTACGCGGGTCCCGAGTTGGAATTCGAACAGCTGACTGATGAGAAAGGTGAAGCTGCCGGTGCTGTGGTCAAGAATATGACTCCAGAATTCATTTCAAGAATGGTAAATGAAGTATTTTTGGCAGGCAAGAACGTACCAAAGAAATATGCTGCCGCCATTGTTTCTCATGCCAACAGATTGTTCCGTCAGGAGCCAACAGTGGTGGAACTCTCCAACAAACACGACCCTGATGTGAAAATCTCGGTTTGTGGTGACACACATGGTCAGCTGTATGATGTCCTTAATATATTCCGCAGGTTTGGAAAGGTTGGACCAGATCATACGTATCTGTTCAATGGTGATTTTGTGGATCGTGGATCATGGTCTTGTGAAGTGGCATTGTTGTTCTACTGTCTGAAGATCGCTTTTCCATTGAACATCTTCCTAAACAGAGGTAATCATGAAACCAATAATATGAACAAAATCTATGGTTTCGAAGATGAATGCAAACACAAGTATTCTCCACGTATATTCGACATGTTTTCACAGAGTTTCGAAAGCTTACCACTTGCTACATTAATTAATGGGGACTATCTTGTAATGCACGGTGGTTTGCCAAGCGATACTTCGTGTACTCTAGAAGATTTCAAGAAAATTGATAGGTTTTCACAACCACCAAGAGAGGGCGCATTCATGGAATTACTATGGTCTGACCCTCAACAAGCCGATGGGTTTGGACCATCACAGCGTGGTCTCGGCTTTGCCTTTGGATCCGACATTACTGCACAGTTTTTGGAAAAGAATAAACTTCGTAAGATCTTCAGATCGCATGAGGTGAGGATGGGAGGTGTTCAACTTGAACACAACGGCAAATTGGCCACAGTCTTCAGTGCGCCAAACTACTGTGACAGTCAGGGAAATTTGGGTGGTATCATTCATGTTGTTCCTAACAGAGGTAAACTAATCCAAAACGGTAATGACGACCATGATTTAATCATTGAAACTTTCGAGGCAGTTCCTCATCCTGACATCAAGCCCATGGCGTACTCTAACGGAGGTCTAGGATTTTGATAGATCTCAATTTTCGAATTTGTAATCATATAAAGTAAATAGCAAAAGAAGAATCTATCACTGGCAGTAATTCCTTGAGCTAACGAGTAGGAGTATAAAAAGGGTCCATTCCTTATGAATTGATCAAAATAAAAAAATACACTCACGGTGGGGGTCGAACCCACAATCTTCTGATTAGAAGTCAGACGCGTTGCCATTACGCCACGCGAGCTTGTTATTTCTTGTAGAAAAAATTAGAACATTCCCACTCTAGTGGCTCTTTTACGTCATGCCCATAGCCGAGGCGTTACTGGCATCAGCACCCTGTATACTATTTGCAGCACCAGCGGTAACTGCCCTGGATATCCTTCTCATTTTAGTATAATAATGTATTTCATTGTCGTTTGAGCCTCCAATCCTGAATCCATCTCAACTGGTCACGTTGTCTAATTGCGTTCCAAAACCATAGAATCCGGACTCCATGTGCGGAGGCATGCGCTTACGGCTAATTCAAAAACGCTCAATTAGTATGACACGAGGTAATCTCTGCTTATACGGGGTATCAGAGTAGACTAGGATCTAAGAGCAACGGATCTCGGGAGCTGTATGGTGATCTTACCATTCACTGCCAGCATTAAAACACTACCACACGACATCTTCAACATAATTAAATTCGGTGGAGTATTATTTCGAGACGCTGACGCATTGTAGACTTAAGGCCATGGAAAAGCACAGCGTCGCAGATAATTGGAAGTAAATCATGTGGCCCCCCTTGGCTCCCAGCCCTCTGTTATGAAGAAAGACTCATCAATTAAAGAGACTCCGTGGCCAAGCTGGTTAAGGCGTGCGACTGTTAATCGCAAGATCGTGAGTTCAATCCTCACCGGGGTCGTTTATTTTTTATTTTTACAGCCAGACACCTACCTTTTTATAAAGTCCGCCATTCGATCCCCGCCTCGGGCATTATATTGCTATATATTGCCGATCAAATGATAAAAACAATAAAACTGTAATATTTTCAACGAGACTGATCATACAGTCAGTTTGAGCTCTTAGGGAAACAGAGTGGTCGGCACTATAGATATGCCGGTTTTGTCTCAACTTTTAGAAGCAAAAATTTAGTTACTTCATATAATCCAGGGTTCCATAGATACAGCCAACTCCATTTGGTCTTGATTTACTTCCCGTTCAACCTCATTTTATCACTAGTCTCGACGTTTCAACCGCTATACGGCACTGCAGCTGAGGGAGCCTCGTTTTCCTTTTGCGTATGTATCTTCTAACATTAATTCCAGATATAAAAATTTGAGACTCCGTGGCCAAGCTGGTTAAGGCGTGCGACTGTTAATCGCAAGATCGTGAGTTCAATCCTCACCGGGGTCGAGTTTCTTTTTATTTTTACAGCCAGACACCCACCTTTCTAGAAAGTCCGCCATTCGATTCCTGTCAGAATCCTTTATAAAGAACGGCTGCTGACTGCTTCAAGAACATTTCGACAATTCTTTCCTTTGTCAACATTGATATCGCTCGACACTTCAACGTTTTGACTGTTCGCTCTCATAATCTCCATACCAGTGTTTCTCGACATTCACCCGTTTTAACAAGGACTATTCGCGCAGTGAAAAATTCACATGCCTAACAACCAATATAGACTTCAGCTGGTTAAGACGCCAAATAGTGTGGTTCATGGAACGTGGTAAAAAGGGTGTTGTCAATGGCTTTGGTCGCAGTATTGTGCAAAATGCCCCAGCTGGCGTCGTAAAGCCGAAGAGGAAACCCAGAATCCCAAAAAAGGACAAACTGTCGTCAGATCAAGTTCGTAAGAATCATGTTGTCTCTGAGCAGAGAAGACGAGAGCTAGTTAGAAACATTTACGATAGTCTCGTGGAAGTAGTACCCGATTTGGCGCCCAGTGAACGAAGATCGGAGATCTTAATATACTTGAAAACGATCAATCATCTGAAGTGGCTGTATAAGAGAAACTCTCACCTGCGAAAACTACTAGCCGAGAAATATGAATGTCAGGGGAAGTCAGTTGTTGAGCTGCCGAACCAATTGATATGGGACCTGCAATCTGGCGCTCATATCCCTGAGGGAATGGATGAACAAGGTAGCGGGGAGTATGGTGATCAATGAATTCGTGCTATAGGGTTCTCGAGATCAAATTGAAGTAAGTGGCATTTATCTGTAAATTCGATCTGTATAATGTAGATATATTATTATTGTTTCTTAGAGATTTACCTACTTTTGAGAAGGCTGTTTCCTGTTGCAAATTACACAACTTCGCATTAGAAAAATAACAATGATATAGGGAACGGATGCTTATAGATCAATTCAGGTTTCATCTCTCCGTTAGCTGGAACAAATATCGAAATTAAATTATGAACTGCCCGAATACCTTCTGCCTACAAGAGTGCTCTAAACCCAAGACGAACGTAGATGATCGTAGAGTGCAAATATGATCCATTCATTCTTCCTAATTTTTCAACAAATAACAAGCTCGCGTGGCGTAATGGCAACGCGTCTGACTTCTAATCAGAAGATTGTGGGTTCGACCCCCACCGTGAGTGGATTTATTTTTTTTCAATGAACCTTGACCGAATCCACTTGACAATGCTAGGATCTTCTTTCATGAAGAGCTAAATCATCCTTCAAGTTATCGTATCGTCTGTTTTACGATCAGAGGAGTATCAGATATGCGATACTCCTGTAGGTTTTTTGAAATAAGCACTCCAGAATCGCTGATACAATTGAGGAAGACACCTCCTGCGACCCTGTTTTTAACCGTTTCCTATGTGCTTTGCACGACGATACTATTCATTTTAAGGCGACTTAAGTATTCCAAGCTCATTTCAAATGGTTCCGATGTCACATTTGATGCAGTAAACTCGCCCATTATGCAAATGGTCCCCAGTGAGATACTAAAACATCCATATTCAGTTGTTCTTTCGAACATGATAGACGTGAATCCTTGGAAAATCGTGGCAAATGGTTTGAATTTGGTGATAGGTGGTTCATATATTGAGCGTAACTGGAATAGTTCCAGAGAGATATTGAAATTTTCTTTGATAATTGGGTCAGTTACAAATGTTTTAGTGATCCTTGTGACCCTATTATCGTCTCTCGTAATCCCTGGTGTCAAGACTAACGTACCGCTTGACGGAAACTATACGGTACTCATTGGTTTCCCAATTATCTACAAACAACTATTTCCAGAAACTACAATCGTGCAACTAAAGAATCTTGGCTTCCTCTCCAAGAATTTTAGATTCAAGCTGTTACCAATCTTAATCATGACCACGTTAACCGTGGGTCAACTGATATTTTTCCACCATTTTGCACAATTATTATCCATTTGGATAACATTCTTCTCCTGTTGGATCTACTTGAGATTTTTCCAGGTCTTGACCTCGACACAGAGTAGCGACTATATGGTCGGTGATGCCTCTGATACTTTCCAACTGATTTACCTATTTCCAGATGTTGTTAAACCTTTTTTAAGGCCTATTTTCGATTGGACTTATAGCATCTGCTGTTTCAAACTGAGAATACTGCGACCCTTTGTAACTGATGATATAGACAAGAGCAATTCCGTCGCTGAACAAAGAGGCGCTAAGAAAGTCGGTAACTCAGTTGAACAAAGGCGCAAGCAGTTAGCTTTACAAATGCTACAGGAAAGAATGGTTTAATTATCGTTTCTTGGATATTTTATTATGTACATGTTATTCAACTTCAAAGTTAGCATTATCTCTCACTTTCGGCTTTGTTGTCCTTGTAATTGCTCCCAGGTAATAATATTGGAGTCTATGCTCGAAGGCGAGGGAAGCTCATCGGACAAACCCTCTAGCTGAGACAACAATGCATTCTTTCTAGCACTTTTACGCTCAGCATGTGCTCCGCCCGTATGTTGCGCCTGTTGAATTCTTTGCAAGTGCTCATCATTTTCTTTGATCAGATAGCCTCTTCTAGCTTCATCACTGTAGTATTCAATATCTTTCCTCCTAGTGGGTCTGGCCTGTAATGGTATCCTACCTCTCTTTTCAAGGAACCAATGTGGTACAAGATGGGCTCTTAGTCCTACTCTATTGAAATAACGAGCAGTAAACTCACCACCAGAGCTCTCAATGGTCTTGATGGCATCAACTGTAGCCTTTGAAGCTTCAATCTTGAAGGGCAAGTTATAGTTTGACTTACCATTTGCCAGGACCTTCACACCATGCTTTATCGTACCGGTAACCAATCCGGTGTCTTTCATTTTCTTCATGTCTAACACCTCACCAACCTCTAAATTCAGCCTTCCTGTGTCGTGGAACCATTGAATCCTGCTTAAACTCAACTCGTTGAGTGGCTTGGCGTGAACATTAGTGAATCCAATCTTTGGGAATAATTTATAGATTGGAGTTTGGCCACCTTCAAACCATGATTTTACCTTACCACGAGCCTTTTGACCTTTTTGACCTCTCCCTGAAGTCTTACCTTTACTACTGGAAGGACCTCTACCCAGTCTCTTGGCACCTTGCTTGGATCCATCAGAAGGTTTCAAACATCCCAGCATGGACATCGTACGAACATATTGAACAGGCTGCTTGCCCAAATTCACACTACTGTGGAGGTACAGCGACCTCAACAACATGGCAATTCTGAGTCTTGACTACTTTCTGATTAGTGAAACCAGCTCTCTATTATCTCGACCATTTCTTCAAATAAGCTCGAAAAGAATCAAATAATTACGTACTAAGTGATCAAAAGACAAAAACCGTTCAAAGCAGCTTCAATAGTCAGACTACACCAGTTTAAGACTGAAAAAATTGAGTTTTGTTCTAATAATCCGGTTAATTGACCGCTGACGCCGAAAGAAAGAAAGTCATGTCATCTGGGCTAGGCGTCATAGAGGTGCTAAAGTAAAAAAAAAATATAATTAAATAGCTTCTATGGCCAAGTTGGTAAGGCGCCACACTAGTAATGTGGAGATCATCAGTTCGACTCTGGTTGGAAGCATTTTTTTACATCATTCGACTAACAAATGAAGGGTCACTTATGCAATCGTGTAAGGCCCTGACGAATTGAAGTATGATACATTGATTTATTTATATTAAACCATACATAGAAAATGCCGAATTCTGTGTTCCTGAAAAATTAGTTATTGTTCCATTAAGGAACCTCTGGAGCTCCCCGTGCTGAGCAGAATGTCATCCTTAAAATCATCGTCGTCATCGTCATAATCGAGATCCCGGTCCTCGTTTGTTATTTCGTCCAGTCGACTCCTACTGTCATCGGGATTTACCACCCGTAATTGTCTTTCTTGCATCATATCAGGCAAAGAACCTGTACTAAATCTCTGATTCCCACCGTAGATGGAGGGTGGTTCCTCGAAGACTGTCGATGGATGATTTTGTAAAGCTATCGCGTTTGGATCATCGGAAGCAAACATGTTATTAGTCTTGTTTGAACTTCGTATGCTGTTATTCGCACTCAAGGTGCCAGTCGGTACCGCCACGGAGCTATTATCGTTAGAACCGAGATCTGTTCTAGAGGGCTTCCTCCAATTGGACGTTGACCTTACTGGTGGTAGAATGATTGGATTTGCATCTGCATCGCCGAAGGAGTAAGGTTGATATTGCTTTGTCTCTTCTAAATCCGGCTCTTGATTTGACTTGTGACGTCTCCAGAGTAGGAAAACCAATACCATCACCAACAGGGCCACACCGGCAATCACACCAACGACAATACCTGCGATGGCGCCACCACTTAAACCGCTCTTGTCTTTAGAACCCTTACCAACTGCGGATAGACTGTTTGCATCACTAGAGGATGAGGCAGACGGATTGCTTACCACTGAAGTGGTAGTAATATACACGGTCTGCTGTTGCTGATTAGAGCCCGTTGACACGGATGCTGTGACGATATGCGTAGTATATTGAATCGAAGTCGATGGATTCTCTGTGGTCGAAGAGGACGAAGATGAAGTGGAAGTTATAGTTGAAGAAGTGGAGGAACTCGAAGTGGAAGTTTCCTTGCTAGAACTGCTGCTTGTACTAGAACTACTACTAGTAGTGGAAGTGGCACTCGACGTTGAACTTGAAGTCGAACTTGTCGTTGAGCTTGACGTACTTGATGTCGAACTCGATGTCGATGTCGATGACGAACTTGATGTTGTACTTGACGATGAACTCGATGAACTGCTGGTAGAGCTTGAGCTTGTGGTTGTACTAGTACTTGAACTTGAACTTGAACTCGAACTCGAACTCGAGGTTGAGGCGGAAGAACTAGACGACGATGCCGATGAAAGTGCGGATAAATCCTCCACATTGACGTAAACCTCTATTGCGGAACTGCCACCGCAGGTTTGATAAGGCCAACCGGCACAATTTGTTGTACAGCCACTGCTGGTCTCCAGCGAGGCCAAGAAATCGACCGAATCACCGCAGTAACAGGCATTACCGTTATACAATGCTACCACGGCCACATTACCACACTGCTCCTGACAATACGATACCGATTGCCACTGGTAAGTTCCCATTGAATTGAGCCCCACATTGGACAGATCTGATGCACTGTAACAGCCCTGATCGCTGAATGTAGCTGCCTTCACCCCTCTGGCACACATCCCAGCATAAAATAACAACAACGACCACCCGGCCAACCAAGATTTACCGAGCATCATGCTATCACCATCATACATTTCCCACACTCCAGCACACAAATGCCCTGCTTTGACCAAGATCCAAGCTGACAGCCTCTCAAGGTTGAAGTGAAGTAGACCAAGTCGTCTACCCGCAACGATATCAAGGCGACCAGGCAGAGATTCTCATAGTGTGACAGCTTTAATTGACCCTCACCCTGCACGACAGCGGAAAACAGCGCCAGTTCTCAAAATAGATCTCGCTGCTTGGCACGACGCGAGCGACTTAAAAAATTTTCTTGACTTTTTGCGTTGTTTACCAAACACAGAACTTGAAAACGTTCAGGGCGACGGGCTGGAACGATGAAACGCGGGTGAAACACAGATGAAACACAGATGAAACAGACATGAAACACGCTGAAACAGGGTGGGTTTCCGTGGTTCAACTATGCGCAGGCTTTTACATTCTGTTGGAACGACTTTGGAGCGGTTGCCACCACATTGAAGCGCGTGAAGCGCCCAAAATGACGCGATGAGCGGAAATAGCCGCCGAAGTTGCAGAACTTCATTTTCAGTATGAGATCGACATGTTTCACATTATGGCGCGTCCAGGCAGCTTCCTTGCGCTGCTATGACTTGGTATCACCGGTATAACTGGCTCGATCGAGTGGCGTTTACGAAGCTGTGTGCCGGATTACTCTTTTCGTTTTTAAGGTTTGGAGAGGCGCGATGAGGACGGGTAACGGGGTCTTCTAGATGGACTGAAAAGTTCGAGATGAGACGGGGAGGCTCATAGAGTAGAATGAGCAGACAGGTGTGGTCAGCCCGCTAGCATGTCTTTGAAGGCCGCAGACAAGAAAATCAGCAAGAAGAAGCAGGTCTACCGGCCGATACTTGATAATCCCTTCACCAATGAGGGCCATATGTGGCCACACGTGGAAGAGCAGCGGTTCATATGGGAACTGCTGGAGACCACGTTGCTGAGTAAAGTGAAACAGTATGAAGACGTTCCGCTGGAGGATTGGCCGTGGGACATCGAAACGGACTTCAACAGTATTGTCAAACAGCTCGATGGAACGATAGACCGAGCTGAAGACGTCATTCTCTACGTATGCGTAAAGGATTCTGGAGTGAGTTCGGTGCTCATACAGCAGGTCCCGCTGTTGTGCTACATGTACGAAGGGAACGTTACATTGGTTCAACTGCCGCGAGGATCGTTTCCGCAGATCAGGGAATCGCTCGCGCGGTCGCCGTTGGAGTGCAAGGATGGTTTAGTCATGTTGCGTTGCAACGACAAGCTCAACAAAAATTTTGTCGAACAGGTGAAATCAAGGGTCGATCCGTTGCAAATCCCTTGGTTAAAGTCGATCAAGTATAAGCCTGCAGACATCAAGATGGTCAAGATCGAATCGTCGAAGAAGAAGTGATTTCTTGGATCAGGTCACGTGAGCTGATGTTAAAAAATTCCAGAAGTTTCTTACGCAGTAAAGAGATTTGGAGATATATTGACCTTCGATGGATTCGTCACTCTGCTTCTACTGTGAATGTGTGTCCCTTTGAGCAGGATCGAATCTTCAAACCATGGTCGTCTTAAATCCTAACAATTGGCATTGGGTTGACAAAAACACCTTGCCGTGGACGAAAGGATACTTTGAGCAAAACTTGCAGGATTTGCAAATTGTCTCTGGGGATGGAAAACACAGAATAGTCTTGACCAAGGTGACCAACGTTTCAGGTGACTCGAACGTTTCTCAAAGGAAAGGGAAACCAATCTGCTATTTCGATTTGCAAATATCGCTGGCAATAAAGATCTTACAACTTGAAACCGAAGACGAGGTGGTCACTGGGTCCCTAGAGATTCCAGAATTTATGCATGATGAAACAGACTTTGAGACAAGATACCAGGATCTCAAGGAGTTTGAGCAACTAGTTAGAGAAGAATTTTATCCCAAGATTCATGGTATTCTCTTGGAATACCAACCAACTTTGATCAAAGAACATTCAAAGGATTTACAAGATTCTTGAACGAATTTAGTCACGTAGCATTTCGAATCATATCATATATAGAGATAGGTTGCAATCAGCTCGCTATTCAGTATACATAGGGGACAATCTTATATGGAACTTGCTTCTCATACTCTTGCCAGCTTTCCTGGTATTTTTCGCGACATTTGTGCTCATCTCTTTGCTGGCGATGCAGAAGTAATGCAGCGAAATAAGCGGAGTAGTAATAGGTTAAAGGGGTTTGGAACCACGTTGTGAGGCACCAGCTCAATGACACCAACCAATCACCAAAATAATTGATGTGCTGTGATTTAGCCCACCATCCGTCGCACAGGAGTTTAGTACCACGCTTAGTGGCAATACTCTTCAAATGAGGCAGCTTACCTTGTCTGAAATCAGATTTTTGCTTGTTGGCCTTGTGGAAGATGTAAAACCCAAGAATCATTAAGCCTAATATGGTTCCCACTTGATAATTTGTCAAAGTGATTGGAGAGACACTGAGGTAACGTGCTTGTAGCGAGTAAGTAAAGGGTACCAGAGTCAAATCACCAAAAGCTAACATAAAGCCAAAGCCATCGGTTGTGATGTCCATCATGGTCAATACACCTTCTTCGTTCAAAACACCATCAAAAATGTAGAAGCCTTGCAACAGGTTGACCATCAACAATGCATTGTTTAGCTCACCAGTCTTCAAGTAATGATGATGTAGACAGGAGAGGTTTATGAGCAACCACAACAACATGCCGGGTCTCAACTCACAGAACATCTTGATATCTAGAGGGCCCAATCTAGGGTTCAACTCTCTACCGATAAACCAATCGTAAATGGGGTTTCCTGTGTTACCACCCAAAGCCAAGATCTTTTCGTTAGTTCCACGACCGTTCTTCCTGAACAATGGCACGAAACTTGCGATGTAACAGTATATTGACAACAGAAGCGCAAAGAGGATAGTAATGATGCACAGATCAACATGGTTTTTGTACAAGAATTGCAATTCTGGTAATTGACCCTCAGTTAGCTGCCATCTTAGTGCGAGGACCAGGATCATTGCTGTAGAGATTGCGATACCATTTATCTTATAAGGGAGCTTTGTCCCATCTCTTAACTCAACACCGTTCATGTTTTTACCGGGTAGAAACACATCCAACGTGGCTAATGCGACCTGCCATGTGGCATAGTACGTCCAGAGGTCATACCGCGTAAAATAGTAATTGGAAGATTTGATTCCGTTCCACAATTCTGCCAAATCAAAGTTGCTGAAAAATCCCTTGATGAAATAATCAGGCCTCACCATTTGATTGAGTACGATGGTCAAGATCGGCAAACCTATCGAAATCGCTAACGAGCCGAGGCTTCCGCCAAACTCCACATGTTTCGTTTTCGGGTTGAGTTTAGCTGGCATTGAATAATCTTTTGTTGCCAGTTTAGATCAATTATACAGCTGAATGATCGTGGTGCCGCTGGAAGTTTCACTGCCAACTTATACCATAGCAATGAGATGAGCAGTCAGAAACTTGTCGTTTAGGGTTGTGCATAGCGATGCGAACTGACGTCGTTTAAACCCGAAAAAGTGGACTTCGCGATGCCATCGACAATGACTTCTCTATTGAATCTCGTTCAAGAAACACTCAATGATGGCAAAGTTCAGGAAAAGCATCAGCCTCTTCGTAGTCGTTTGTGGGGTCACCTCGTCCAGGCATACACCGCAGACGGGAGCAACGTGCGTATAATGGGGACCGGCGTTGACGCTGGGGAACACCACACCATTACCTAGGATCAGAATGCCGTTTATGGAGTCCAACCAGAGTCCGAATGTAAATTTAGCTCCAACCTGTTGACATTGCTTAGAGCCTAAAGTAGTGGCGCGCTTTGAGAGCAAAGCCGTCAGAGACCCAATAGATTTCCTCATGGAATGATGGAAAGCAAAATACTGCCCCCAAAACCTGCCGCAAATCCTGGGTAGTATGGTCTCCAGTGAAGCTTTCATACTACGTCGTTGTCCTGCAGCTCGTATTGAATGCAACCACTGGCACCATTTAACTGTGAGGTCTCGAAACACCAGTTCCACGTAGGACTCTATCAATTTCAACCAGTTCACGTAAAGATGAGACAAATTGCGGGGATTGAATTTCTCCAGAACCAGCTGGATACGCAATTCATACGCTTTCAAGTGCTTCTTAGTGTCAAAGAGAGAGTTAAACTTGTGATAAAGCAGTATCTGGGGATAAACCGACATCTCTGAGAGTGCTGACGCCTGATTCTCGTTCTCATTCTTCAAAACTGTCGTCCCGTCCCACGAATCTCCCAAATCCTCAGCCAACGGACTTCTAATGTTTCTAATCGTGAAGTATTTTTGCAGCTGTTGGCCGTATCCCATATTTCTACTGCGCTTATAGCAGTCTTTGAAGAGATCAAAGGGATTGGGACTGTCATTTTCCATCTGATCTCTCAACTGAACCTTATTCATGCAGTACAACACAAAGCAGCAGTCAGAAGACCCTGCCACTCTCATGGAAGTAATGCTTTGGTGAAACTCATCAGGTAGGATCGTGCCCCTTTCGTCCTCAACCTTCATCTTGACCAACGTAACACAACTTAATGCGGTTGGAACCGTCATGTATCCAAGACCTAACCGTCAAGCAGCAGCTGGAACTTTAGGATTGATCCATCTTTTAAATGATATTAGCCGCCCATCATCTTCATAGTTAAGACATCCAGGACATCATCTTACACGAATCAACTGAATCTTTGGCTGTTAAAGGTATAATGAGCACCTGAACTAACCTTCGCATACTATCCAGCCAGTAGACCATACTTTGAACCGGCAGACGTGACTGACATGGTGGAAATATATAGAGAACAATTGGAGACTCTGCAAAGGGCGATGCTCTCAGAGCTGGAGAAAGTGAACAGTAGCGAAGCGCAATCGCAACTTGAAGGCTCCAGCGCCAAGGATGCCGCCGAGATGATCCTAGAGTACGAGTCTTTGCTGAAAACGATTCAAGTTTGCTTAAACAATGGGTACCGTGGTCTTAAAGTGACATGGAGGAGGAGCACCGCGGTAGATTCGTACGACTCACTGGATATCGAACACAACGGAGAGATTGAAAAAACAGCAAGGAGTGGAATGGTACGTGATCTTGAGTTTCTACTCAGATGTATCGATTGGCTCTTCGAGTACCAGCGAAAATTCAATAAAACCACCAAGGAAGCCCATAAAGCACTGGCAGAACAGGACCACTTGAAAAGAGGCGAGTCAATCGAAGCTAACTCAGTGAGCTACGACAAAACAACCAAGCATGAAGCAGCCTCCGACAGCTTTCAGCAGAGAACTACCAAGGACAAGTTATTGAGCAAGACAAAACAGGTGAGTGCGAACTTGATCAGAGGTAACCAGGTTCTTCAGTCGGCCGTCCTGCAGAGCGACCTGAACCTGGACGAACTAAAAGAACAAACCCACTCTCTGTCGCAAGTCAATGACAAGTATTCGCAATTAGAGACCGTATTCGTAAAGACTTCCCAATTGGTCAAGACCCTGGAGAAGGCTTCACACCAGGAGAAAAGAGACGTTTACCTCGCATTGGGCTTTATGTTCCTGTGCGTTGCCTGGGTGCTATGGCGGAGAATCTTTAAGATCCCAGTCAAACTGTTCCTATGGCTAGCTTTCCGATTTTTCAAAGGCATCCTGGTGACCATCGGTCTGGTAAGGAAAGTCCCCATCAGACCTCACCAAGTGATGGCACCTCCAATAGCCTTCCTCGAGACCACGACTACGGCTGCCACCCCCACGGATGTGGCTCTAGAAACCATAGAGCAGGCTATCGACGAAGCCATGAGCCGGATCCTGACCCACGACGAACTTTAGGTCGCAACTTCTCCAGGCCGAAAACGCCGGATTTAGGACTGCTACTCCAGATCCGAATAGAGATGTCCACTCATCACTAATTGGTGGCACCCAATTGCTGCTGCTTCGCCATTCTTTCGCGATTGCCTCTCTGCGGCGGTTTCTTCAGTTCGGCGATATCTGAAGGCTCGGCGTGATTTTCCACGGAAAGGAGTGAAAAATTTCGCCGAAATTCCACATGGCGCAATGTTGTTCGAGCATGGGAGCCCAGTATAAACAGGGCGATAAGGCAAAGTTGTAATAAAAGCAGGTGTTGTTGAAGCTATCGTCTGCCACCTACTGATCCAGCGAACAGTTCAACTGCGAGATGGTGTGGGGAGAGTCGAATTCGTCGCTACAGGATAGTGCTGAGAACCCGATGTTGGTGGAGGGTGAAGAGATCCATCACAAGGGAAGTGGTCAGAAGGAGCAGAAAGTTGATGGACTAGCTCAATCGATGTCGCTGGCACGCTTTGAAGAAGAGATTGGCGATGATGAGGGTGACAAGGACCGTGTTCTCATCAAGCCTGTGAACGATGAGGATGACACCTCTGTGATGATCACATTCAACCAAAGCATATCTCCGTTTATCGTGGTACTGACATTTGTGGCGTCAATATCTGGGTTTATGTTTGGTTATGACACGGGTTACATTTCTAGTGCTTTGATTGCCATTGGAAAGGATTTGGACGGCAAGGACTTGACATATGGAGATAAGGAAATACTGACAGCAGCTACTTCTTTGGGAGCTCTAATTGCCAGTTTATTTGCCGGTCTGGGAGCCGACTTGTATGGGAGGAAAGCATGCATTCTTCTCTCGAATGTCATGTTCTGCATTGGGGCTATTTTACAGACTACTGCGTTTACCTTTTGGCAAATGGCTGCCGGTAGACTGGTTATGGGGTTTGGCGTTGGTATCGGTTCCTTGATCTCTCCCCTGTTCATCAGTGAGATTGCACCCAAGATGATCAGAGGTAGACTCACGGTGATAAACTCTCTATGGTTAACTGGTGGTCAGTTGATCGCTTACGGATGTGGAGCAGGTCTATATCACGTCCACAACGGTTGGAGAATCCTGGTTGGCTTGTCGTTAATACCCACGGTGATTCAGTTCACTTGTTTCCTGTTTCTGCCAGACACGCCAAGATACTACGTGATGAAGGGCAATTTGGCGAAGGCTTCTGAGGTATTGCGCAAGAGTTACAGGGATGCTTCCGATGACTTGATTGATCAAAAAGTGAGAGAGCTAGTGGAATTGAATGATTCGATCCCAGGTAAAACTGTCCCTAGAAAAGTGTGGAATATGCTACGGGAACTGCACACAAAGCCAGCGAACTTGCGTGCTTTGGTCATCGGATGTGGTCTACAGGGTATTCAACAGTTTACTGGTTGGAACTCATTGATGTACTTTTCTGGTACAATCTTCGAAACTGTGGGCTTTTCAAACTCGTCAGCTGTTTCAATCATCGTTTCTGGTACAAATTTCCTCTTCACTTTGGTCGCGTTCTTTAGCATCGATAAGATTGGCCGTCGTACCATCTTATTGATCGGGCTACCCGGTATGACTATGGCATTGGTGGTTTGCTCTATTGCGTTCCATTTCATTGGCATCAAATTCGTTGGTAACGCTGCGGAGGTGACTCACAGTGGATTTACCTCTTGGGGAATTGTGATCATAGTGTTTATCATACTGTTTGCGGCCTTTTATGCTTTGGGTATCGGTACCGTCCCATGGCAACAATCCGAACTGTTCCCACAGAACGTTAGAGGAGTCGGGACGTCGTTAGCAACCGCAACAAACTGGGCTGGTTGTCTTGTTATATCGTCAACTTTCTTGACAATGTTGCAAAACATCACACCCTCAGGTACATTCGCGTTTTTCGCCTCCCTTGCATGTCTGTCCACAGTATTTTGTTATTTCTGCTATCCAGAGCTCTCAGGCCTCGAATTGGAAGAGATTCAAACTATACTAAAGGACGGTTTCAACATCAAGGAATCAAAAGTTCTGGCTAAAAAAAGGAAGCAACAGGTTGCAACTATGAGTAAGCTAAAGTTCGAACCCACTCATGAAATAGTGGAAGCATGATTTAATGATATGATTCAGATATATATCCAGCTAAATAATAAATTCCAGCATTATTCGTGACGAGAATAACTGTCGCCGTCGCCATAAAGAGGTCGTTCTGTATGATCCGAGTTGTAGGTTGAAAATTTTCGAGCGATGCTCATCGCTTTCTAGGAATCAGAAGCTGAAAATATTAAGTACTGGTGAACTCATCTTGGTTCTCTACTTGAAACCAAGACTGTAATACAATTGCCTGGTCATGGCTCCACTCAAGAAGAATAAGAAGCAAGCTAATAAGCGCTCTTACCAGGATGAACAGGGTGCCAAAAACTCGAAAAAACCAAAGATCTCCATCGATTCTTCTGAGGAAAGTGATCATGAAATGGAGGGTTTGTCATCTGCATCTCAGACATCTGATGAGGACGAATTAGACGAGTTGGATGAGCTGGATAACGCTGAGTCTGCTTCCGAAGAAGATGAAAAAGATGAAGGTGAAGAAAATGGAGAAGAAGAGAGTAAAACTAAGGAAGGTGGTTCTAACAATCATGATGAGCAGAGAAAACTGTTAAAAGAGAGAAAGATGATGAGAAAGTCTGGCGCCGAGGTTCAGCGTATTAAGTCTCTATGGGAAAGATTGCGTGTCAAGAATCCACCTATCCCCAAACCTGTGCGTGAAAAATTGTCCAACGAAATCTGGGATCTTTCGAAAGATTGTATCAGCGACCTTGTGTTGAAGCACGATGCGTCTCGTGTGGTTCAAACATTGGTGAAATACTCAACCAAGGAACGTCGTGAGCAGATCGTGAATGCCTTGCAAGGGAAGTTTTATGTGCTAGCGACTTCCGCATATGGTAAGTACTTGCTTGTCAAGCTTCTACATTACGGTTCCAAGAATTCTAGACAACTGATCATTGATGAATTACATGGAAAATTGAGAAAATTGATGAGACATCGTGAAGGTGCTTACGTCGTCGAGGATTTATACGTCCTTTACGCATCACATCAGCAAAAGCAGCAGATGATTAGGGAATTCTGGGGTTCTGAGTACGCTGTTTTCAAAGATGCTCATAAGGACTTGACGATTGATCAAGTTTGCGAAACTAGCGTTGAAAAGAGAAACATTATTGCAAGAAATCTCCTGGGAACTATCACAGCTTCTGTCGAGAAAGGATCGACTGGTTTCCAGATTTTGCACGCCGCTATGAGGGAGTTCGTGAGAATGGCTAATGAAAAGGAAATTGCAGAGATGATAGAATTGGTTCATGAGCAATTCGCTGAACTGGTTCATACTCCAGAGGGTGCTGATGTCGCTTGTACCTTGATCGCCAGAGCTTCTGCGAAGGAGAGGAAGCTAATAATTAAGACATTAAAAAATCACACCGAATCGTTGATCAAGAATGAACATGGTAACCTTGTCTTTATTACAGCCTTACTTTGCGTTGATGATACCGTTTTGATGTTCAAGTCCTTTGGACCATCTGTGAAAGAACATTTGAATGAGTTTGTTACCGACAAATATGCCAGGAGACCATGGTTGTACATTATGTTGGGATTGGACGGTAAGTACTTTGCTCCAAACGTTTTGTCTGAGTTGAAAAGATACATCGCTCTTTCAGAGGCCACATCTAAGAAACCTTCTCTACAAAGAAGACACGAAAATCTAAAGAGATTCGCACCAATGTTCATAAAATGCTTGTCGAAGAACTGTGCAGAACTGTTACGTCAGAATCTCGGTTGTCAATTTGTATCGGAAGTTCTGGTCAACGATGAACTTTACGAGCAATTGGACGAAAAAGATCTTGACAGCTTTGCTAAACTCATCGAAAAAGTTGTCAAAACCTTTCAGGGAGATATTTCAGAAGATGATCATCCAATACAGAGCCCATACTCGACGAGACTGTTGAAGTCGTTAATTCAGGGTGGTAAATGGAACAACAAACAAAAGAAGGTGGAACCATTGGTGAAAGTTCAGGGACTTGGGACCGATTTTGCCGTGAAATTCTATAACGAAGTCATCAAATCTTCTGATCTGATAGAGTGGTGCAACAATTCCAACAGTTCTTTCACCATAGTGGCTCTTTTCGAAACTTTGAAAGACGAGAAAGAAGGAAAGGAATTCGTGAAAGATCTGAAGAAAGCTGTTTCTCAAATCGATGAAACCAACGATGACAACAAGGGAGCCAAGCTACTCTTGAAGCTAGTACGCTAGTAAGATCTCATGGACATGGACCAAGTAAGTAACTAACATAAATGTATACTATTCAAGCAGCCTTACACCACACTATTGAACCAGTAATAGATGCGAAGACTTAGTCGCTAAGGATTAATGAGCTTCACTCCCTCAAATGAAGAAAGGGCACCCCTATGACAGCTGTTTGAGAATTAGATGGCCGAGGAAGGAGAAGGAAGATTTCCAAATGATGGTAGCTCACCAAAAAGCGGTCAACGGCAGCATTTGGCGGCCTCCGAGCATCATGGGTCCGAAATATCTATTGAAGACGGCCCGTTCCAAACCATGCCACTGATTGAGAACCTGCCCACTGAGTTTAAATACATCCAGTGCGAAGCATTTGAACAAAACATTTATCTAGGCACTTCAACTGGGGATCTTTTGCACTATTTTGAGATCGAACCGCGCAACTACATGCTGGTGTCCCAGACGAAATTCAACCCCGATCTATTCAGTCCGATTGATAAGATCATAATTCTTCCCAATATTGAAAGAGCATTGGTGCTGAGTAATCAAACTTTGGTCCTGTTCCTGCTGCCGGAATTCGCTCCTGTTCCTTACACTCCCCACCTGTCAGGCATTGCAGACATAACGCTTCGAGGTTATTCCCAAACTTCGAAATGTTATAAGCTTTATACTGCTCAGGCAGAATCGATAAAGCTGCTCAAGGTTTCAGCGAATGCAATAGGTGTGTCCAAGAGATACGAGTTCCAGTCAGTGAGCAAGATGGCAGCTCAAGGTCATCACTTGGCTGTTGCGAAGCAGAACAATTACGAAATCCTAAATTTGAAATCATCCAGTGTCATTCCACTGTTCAGAGTGAGCGAAATGAATGCACCACTGCGACCTGTTGTCATACGGTTTAAGAACCAAGAATTTTTGGTCGCCACAGGTGGCGGCTCCTATGATGACAGCTCAATGGCACTTGTGGTCAACTACAGTGGTGATATAGTAGTTGCAACAATTGTGTTGGATAAGTATCCATCCGAAGTAATCGTCGAATACCCTTACCTGATCGTGAAATGCAAGTTGGATCAAATTTCTATTTACAAGCTAGACGACGAGCCCAAGGCGATGCAGCATATCAAAGTAGAGTCACAAGAGCTGCAGGTAGCAAGAACAGCAAAGAGGTTTTCTGGCTTTAAAAGACCCAAAATCAGGGAACGAGTAGTTGAAATGATCAGGAAAGTTCCTCTAGTTGAAGTAGCTAACCAGCTGAAAGTTGAAAATGAACAAGTTTTGGCGGAACAAATCTTTGAGGAAGAATCTTCCATAGTGGTATATGGCTCGTTTGGGATACATGTTCTTATTAGTCCTCTACCCATTCTAGAATTTACCGAGCATAATGAGGCAGCCCTTAAGGCTATCAGAGATTACCTGGTGGAGGTTGACACATCCGGGCTATCGCAGTTTGGGCAGCTAGAAAACCACTACCTCCAGGCTCTAATGCTTCTGTTAGAGCTTTTGCATAGCGACAAGATCGATCAGCCTTTGATAAACAAGTGGTGTTCCGCCTTGGGAAGCGTCGACATAAGGCTGCTGTTATACGTTTTAGGATTCCAAATTTACGGCGCTCTATGGATTTTCAATGGTCTTGTTGATATGGTGGAGAGACTTAAATCACTAAAACTATACCACAAATGTGATGATGTAAAGTGGATACTTCGAAGTGTGGGCAATTATATCGAGGTTAAGAAGAACAAGGAGATATCTTGGGACTATCTGAATGTTGTCAAGACTTTGGACGTTAACATTTTCAAGATCGACATCAATAGAAATCCAGAGGACCTCGATATTGAAGCATTTCATGAAAGCAGTCTCGAGGAGATACTGCATGTAGTCGAGGACAATCAGAACATTAGCCTAGATCTCCGCCTTCGAATTATGCACAAAATGGGATTGATTGAGCAATCAATTGAACTCATCAAAGAAAGCGGAAACACCGAGAAATTACTTGAATTCCTGGAAGTTAATGTCGAAAAACTGCCGTCTTCTTATGGCCCAAAGATTTTGGAGGATGCGCTATTCCTTATCAACAATTCGACGTCAGTGGATAAGAGTTTGGTT
This sequence comes from Torulaspora maleeae, assembly GCA_003708055.3. NCBI lineage: Eukaryota > Fungi > Ascomycota > Saccharomycetes > Saccharomycetales > Saccharomycetaceae > Torulaspora > Torulaspora maleeae. The sequence goes on along the minus strand of PPNA03000001.1, from coordinate 895,966 downwards.
TCAGCGATAATTCGCTTGTTATCAAAGCTTGACATCGACTCCCGTGACCTTTTGAAGCGCATCGATAGTAATGCCACCGTAAAGGTTCTGATGATCCAGGAACTAGGGCCTAAAGACGCAAATGACAAACAGTTTCTGATTGATTATTACATCGCCAAGATGCAAGAATTGCTACAAAAAAATAACGTACAAGAAACTTTGAAGGGCTGTGTAGAATCCTATTCCCAAGACATCTCATATGCAAAGTGCACTATCAAGGAATTTCTTATTATTAAAATGAAGGGTGATGAAAGTTTACGAGGTCTTTTGGAGATCTATGAGACACTACAAGCATTGTGTGAACAGGAAGATGATAATTCATTGATCAGATCAATCCTGGACATGATAGAATCTTTCGATATCGGTCATATACTCACAGTCCTTTTCTTACCTGGAGGAGAAACAGCGAAAGGACTGACGACTCAAAGCAAACTGCTCGACATTTTCATCACATTCAATGATTTTACAACTATCGAAAAATTCATGGGCAGAAGTAACATTACCCGTGTTCTTCAGCATTATTCGTCGTTCAAGCGGAGACAACACTCTTCAGCTTTAGTAGCTAAACTTCTGGAAAGAAACATCGATCTTATCAGCGACGAAGTTACTATGATTTCAATACTGTCACAGCTCCCTCCGGACTTTACTTTGAATGCCTTATTTGAGTTTCTCTTTTCGACGCTCAAGAATATTGCCAGCGAGAATAGACAACTAGAGCTCCAGAAGGCATTACTCAAAAATCAAATATCAAACTATCATAAAATGATCAAGAGCAGTGGCATCGATAAATTTGAAGGATGATGAAAGCAGGTGCATTATCCTCTCTTATAATTATAAACATAAATATGTACAGGTACTGGGACACGCAAGAATGAATATAGTCATGACAGCAAACTATTGGGTCAACTTAGCAACTGGGCTTAGACCTGAACATACTTCGTAAACAGCTTGCTTTCTGTCGGAGCTTATGCTGAGGTTTTGCAAACTTTGTCTGACGATATTACTGTTTCTTACCAGTTCTTTCCTCTTTGCATCATCTTTAGCAATCGATTTAAAGTTTTTGGCTTCCAAGGGAGAAAGGACCTGGTATTTACCAAGCACTACAGATTCGAAACTGGAAGGATCGGCTTCCACGGTCAAGTTCTTGAACATCTTTTCCTTTTCGAACGTCAATGGCATGGATTCTGTGTACTGCCCAAATGTTGGCGTCCTCAGACTGAGACTCAAGTTTTCTGCAGGTTCATTTATCTTTTCCACCAAGCCGTAGTTTGCAATTCTGTACAAAGGAAAGTCTGCATTCCTCATCAATCCCAATGAATAATTGATCAAACGCGAGGTTGAAGTGTTGGGCAACCCAGGATAAAACTTCATTAGTGAAGCCAAGGTAGGCTCTTGGGGTGTGTAAGCCTCCTGACTTTGTTTCATTCTTGTTGGAGGAGCCAATGCGGCTTTATTGGGATTACTCCTCTTCGTCAATCCAGCTACTTCTCTCTTCTTGATCGGACCACTTCTTCTTGTTGGAGAAGTGACTCTCGACTTTCTTCTATCAGTGTTACTGGTGGCTTCAAATGCATCTATCAAATCTTCCTCTGCAGCCGATGGGCTGATGCCCTTGGCATCCTTTCTTTTAAACTGAGGCTGTCTATTGATAATACTGTGATTAAAAGTTGGCTTAACTCTAGGAGTTACCGTACCCACAGATTGCTGCTGGGAACTACGACGACGATTGCTACCAGCATTCTTTTCCTGAGATCTCTTCCCATTACTCTTTCTCGATCTGGCAGCTGGTGCAGCCTTCTTGGCAGTGGCTTCTTGGGCTCTGATCAAGATACCTTGCAAAAATTCCTGGGTCACTCCAGTGCTATAAGGAGCTCTTCTGATCCGACTGAACATGACGGTTGACAACGAACAGGACACAACGAACTGCTATAGTTGGATTCAGAACTCTTCGTCTTCTAAGAATATTCTTCACTATCAAGACCGTTATGAGCTTGAATGCCTATTACGTATCAAGTGATTATAATTACAGTCGAGCTAGAATTAGCTTATATAGTGCTACTAACTCATCAACCAGAAGCCTATGAGACTTCGTAACGTATTTGAAGCTTGTCGAGCGTATCTATCACAACTTTGAGACCTGTTGCGGTCTTTTTTGGAGACCGAATGATCACTTTCTCGAAGAGTGACACATCTATGTCATTCGGAGTCAAATAGACGTTGTTCAGGGACCTGAATAATTGCAATTGATTCAAAAGTTGCTGGTCACGCTTCAGATGTATGTAGACATTACTGGAATACCTCATTCCACTGATAACCTGCGCATCTTTGCCAGAAACGCCGGGCGACAGATGAACGTGATTTCTTCCCAGCTTCTTAATGCTACCAGACTGTAAAATGAGCAGCAGTTTCGATATGTTAGTCCCGTGTATCAGTCTCTCGGGCAGATCGGCAGGATTGGTGATCTCTTGCAGCACTTCGTTGTCAGGATTGATGTCTACGATCGAGTGGCCCTGAGTAGCACAAATAAACTCTTGAGATTTCCCACCCGACATGGGTCTTTGCATTATGTGGAACCTCTTCTTGTCATTATTCTCAACGATCCTATGAAGGTCTACTATCGTGCACTTATGAGATTTCAACCGGTTATGACCTAGTATGGCATCTACGGGCACATACCCATTGTTGTCGATGGGCAGCTTCTCCTTCGAAGCACCGTGTCTGAGTAAATAACTCAGTGCCTTGGATATTTGGACATCTCTCCTGGCAGGATCCACTTTTTGGCTCATCGCACACACTGCACTCTCATCATTGGACGGTCAAGATGAAAAGTTACAGTTTTGAAATCCATTACAATTATTTACAGAAATTTACCGACTATTTATACAAGTTCTTGCCACCACCACAGCAGCCGCCACCTTGGGCTGCCAATGTCTGCTTGGTCTTCTTGATCGATTCGTTGTCACCAAGTTCCGTGTCCTCATGAATATTCAGATGGTACTTCTCTTCCGCACCGGTCTTCGTACCTTGAACCAGGTTCTGCCTTAGAAAGCGTGACACTTCCTCCAAATGCTCGATTTGCTTGTCCACTGGAAGTTCTGGGTTGGGAGGGTTGATCATCCCATCTCTCATTTTCTGTCTAGCGGCCAAAAGCATCCTGCTGTCGCCATTAAATACTACTCTCGTGGCTCTTAGGCCATTTCTGTAAGCGTTCAAAGCCCTAGCGCTGGTACTCATAGCCACTGAATCGACGCAACGTCCCTGGTCTGTAATTAACTGGCATCATCGATCTTTCAAAGCCTGAGTAGCTTCAAATTGGTCCATGCAAGAACAGCGTCACCCGGCCTTCTCTAGCAATCAAAGCTATAAGCGAGAGAGGACGAGGTTCAATTACCAACGTTTATCTTTAACCGAGTATAGATCTATCTAATTATCCAATGTGTATCCTTTTAAGAGTGCTAATTAACCTTTCAACGAGAGTAGATTTGGAGCGTTGATGTGCGAGTGCATGAACATGTAGGAGCCCAACACAGCTCTCAGGTGACAGAAGGAGCCGATGACCACAAGAACGTGGAATATCTGATGGGAACTACCGACGAAATCGAATTTACCTGGACATAGAGCTTCAGGGATCCTGTATCCGTAGATGACGGCTCCGCCAAGGTAGAAAAACGCTTCCCAGCCGACGAAGCGCAGCTGCACCCTGTGGAACACTTCAGCCAGTCCAAATTTGAAGCAGCCCGTAACGATGGGAATGATGGAGCTGAACGCGAACGTGATAAAGAAACTGGCTCTCAGAGGCCTCATGTTCTTGGTGTTGAACCTGTCACTCAGAACACATGCACTGCAGGCCATGGCTAGAATAACGGTGATAACCGAGAAAAGCTTGAAATAGAAGACGTGGTCAAAGTACCCGTAGTACAGCAGGGAGATCACCGAGCATGAGATCAGCCCAATAATCCCCATGTAGTCGACCTTACTCCACGCATCGCTCTGAGAATTGGAATGCTGCTTGAAACAGTGGAAACAACTGCTGCACATCAGACACACAAACGCTCCCAACAGATAGAAGTTGATCATGATGTAGTCCGTCATTGTTGTAGAAGGAAACGAGGGAATCAGAAGCATATCCGTGAAGAATAGCAGCATGACAAAGTAAACAACTGCTGACACCAAATGCGTGTAAATGTTGACAGATTCGTTGTTCCAGTACGAAAGGGAATCCAGACACTTCAACACAGACTTTGTCTCGCGCACGTAACCGGTCAGGATCTTGTCGTTGTCCTGCTGCCACTCCGGCAATTCCTGGTAATGGAACAGTTTTCTTCCCTTCACAGCGCTGATTCCCGCATCTTTGCCCTTGGTATCCACCTCGGCGACTCTCCTCTGCTTGACCGTCGTCGTAGAACTCATCCCTCCGCTTCAAATGCTCTCTGTCACTCTTGGTCTAGCGAAACTGCTGTATTGATGAACCTTGGTGAAAATTCGAGAAATACACCTCGCTCGAAGAAGCAGAAACCTGCAGCACCTAAAACAGTGAATATATATATAAACGTGTCCAGCCGCCAGCTGCTTGACGGCTCGATAAGCTGATCAACCGTTAGAGATCTGGCACTTGAAGTGTTGGGAAATTTTCTTTTTCGCTTGTTGAATACCTGCAATTTTTGTTGAAATGGGATCTTGCAGCTTAAACGACAGTCTCATGTAACCATGGAAGCGAGGGGGTCTTGATGGACTTGCAGTCCAGTCACCTCGAATGGTTACAGGGCCTTCACAAGGACCCGGGGCTAGCAAGATCTTTGGGGTTATACGAACAATGCGTTTATGTATTGACTTATTCTATTACTTGTATCAGACGCAGAACATTTGTTGTTGAGTTGGGCCTCGTAGCGCGACTTCTGAACATCTCGTTATGTACAACGGTTCCGCCGCTTGCCGGCGTTGAACAATAGCTTAGCGCCGATTGCACCAGTGGGTGCTGGTACTCCAGCGCTGGCGACACACAGACGTATCCGCTGTGGTGTATCGGGGCTTCCGAGACACACCCGTTTCGGGAGCCGCGAAGAACGGTGTGCTTGACCTTGGCACGTATGGTCGAGAACGACTGCCACTCTCTGAAGGTCTCCTTGAGCTTCTTTTGTTTCGGGGTCTCTGCCTCGTTTACTTGTTCGGTGGCATCGATGGTGGTTTCTGTCGTTTTCGAGATACCGCTCATGGTCATCAAGTGCAGTAGCATCTCCGAATCGAGACAGAGCTCTGAGGTCTTGGTCTGGAGCTTGCCGTCCCAGCACGATTGTTCTTGCAGACACCGGTCAAAACCGGTGACATAGGCGTCGAAGCCACTCGGTCTTAGGAACGAGGCTATTTCCTCCTTTGCACAGCTCTTGATTCTGGAAAATTGACCACTGCCAGGTCCTAGCATTTTTTATCGAGTTGAGTCTAGCACTTGGCGGTCTAGACAGTTGCTTTCTGGCCTATTACTCTCGGTTTCGTTGTTTTATTTCAGGTCTTTTTCACCTTTACTGGCGCACGAAGACGATCGCGCAGAGACCACAAAACAGTACCTCCAAAGAGGGCTGAAAGAACAATCTGCTGGAGAAAATCATGTTGCTACCGCTTGATCTCCGGATGTGACTGTTCGTTGGCATGTCCTCCACAGCGGCCAGAGCAAAGGGTGACATGGGGCTGTGAAACAGCTCATATCCGGCCCAAAGTTGGGAATTAAGAGATACAGATATGGTAGCTCAACCCTGACTGAGTGGTAGAGGATCCGCCACATTCAAGGCAGGATTCGAACGTTTACACCTCGAATCCATCCAGATGCGTTAAATCACGAGCTTGTCATCACATACCACGAATAACTGTTCTTTATTGAAGGCTAAGTGCCCCTGCCTAAGAATGAGCATTATAAGTAGCGTAAAGACCATTGGAGAACTAGGAATACTCAGCTAAGGGAGCTGAAGACGGTCATTTTTGTGTTCTATTGGTCATTCTGGCTTTGAGAATTGTGTTGCAACTGAAAGGCTTACTTGGTGTTTTAAAACATACGTTGCAACCAAAGAGCGGCGGCTACTGATTACATGGAACTGAAGTGTAGAGGGTATCGAACATTTGCATTTGTTTTCTGTCTTTTGAACAATAATGACGATAATCAGGGATGATTCGAGGCCCTTACTGCCCACGGACGAGTATCAGATAAACTCACAGCTGGCGAAGAACCACGGTGTCGTACAGCGAGGATCTTCCAATTTTGCTGTGAGAAGCTCTTCTAATCGAAATATTGCAGATCTCAATCTAAGAAAGCCAGCGCCTTTGCAAAAGGCATTGACCGACACAGATAACTTTATCCAGATGCACGCCAAGAGGTCACAACAAAGTACGACTGGAAGTAGCGAGAGTGAAAGCAGAACAGAAGATTTGGCGGACGAATCCAGTGCTTATGATGATCAATATTCTTTAGATAGCGAAAACGCGAGCTCGGGCTCCGGTAATGACAGGGTTTTGTCCAGCGAAAGTGACAAGGATTATCTGGACTTGGGACATAGAATGGATTTGGACCCGCGACTCAAGAAGCAGCGGGAGGAATGGGCAGACAAGGGTGCAGCAAAGATAGTGCGTGAAGTAACAAATCCAGAAACGGGGAAGACGATGAGACACGTTGTGACAAAGGGAATAAAAGATTTTGCATTTGGAGAGACTCTAGGAGATGGCTCTTATTCGACCGTTTTATTGGCGACATCGAAGGAAAGTGGGAAAAAGTATGCTGTCAAGGTCCTCAGTAAAGAGTACTTGATACGTCAAAAGAAGGTGAAATATGTCAATATCGAGAAAAGTGCTTTACAAAGACTCAACAATTCAAGAGGTATCATCAAACTTTTTTTCACTTTCCAAGATGAGTCTAGTCTTTATTTCCTTCTAGAATACGCTCCCAATGGTGACTTTTTATCAGTGATGAAGAAATATGGATCATTGAACGAAGACTGTGCTTGTTACTATGCAGCTCAGATCATCGATTCGATCAATTTCTTGCATTCAAAAGGTATCATTCACAGAGATATCAAACCAGAGAATATTTTGCTGGATAAAGACATGAAAATAAAACTAACTGATTTTGGAACAGCCAAGATTTTGGAACCAGAATCCGATTCCACTGAATCTGGATCTGCTGAATCGTTTGACTTATTGTCTAGGTCGAAATCGTTCGTTGGTACGGCTGAGTACGTGTCACCTGAACTTCTGAATGACAACTACGTCGATTATCGTTGCGATATTTGGGCCTTTGGTTGCATTTTATTTCAGATGATTGCGGGCAAACCGCCTTTCAAAGCGACCAATGAGTATTTAACTTTCCAAAAGGTTATGAAAGTGCAGTATGCTTTCACCGCAGGGTTTCCATTAATCGTCAGAGATCTGGTGAAAGGTATCTTGGTCAAGCAACCGGACCAAAGATTGACCATCCCACAAATTGAGAAGCATCACTTTTTCAAAGACACAAATTTCAAAGATGGATCTGTTTGGGACAGTCCAGCACCGGAAATACAACCATACAAAGTCAGTGCAAAATCAATGCAACCCATTCCTGCTCTGAGTAGTGGAACTATCCCAAGGCGTCCTGTCATCACCAGACCTTACGCTAAATCAACTTCTAACTTACCAAGCAATTCAGTTTCGAATGGATCATCAAATTTAAGTAGACTTCCTCCATCATACGCTGCAGCTCCGTCCACGAAGAAAGCATTAGATGAAAGAACAGCCCAGATACTGCAAAATGCCAAAAGAGCTGTTGGAAATAGAAAGAGTTCCAACCAAGGAAGCAGAAGAGCTGCAAGTGGAGCCGCTTTGGCTGCTTCGGCAGCTCTTACAAGGAAGGTTTCTGATCCTCCTTCACCGCAAGTTGCAGGCACGACACACAAAGCCAAAGCTCCTGCGTCCTACAGAAGCTCAGGCTCTATTTCGACTTCGCAGATAAGCACCGGTGATGTACTTTACAAATCTGCGCCAAGTTCTTCGGGAGGAACCTCAAGCTTAGTTAAAACATCCAGCTCTCTAAAAGTTGGATCGATGGAGAAGACAGCTTCCCACTCAATGAACAAGACTGATATATCATGGTCTTACTACCTGAAAAACATTGATGAACGTGTGCTGGGTGTTGGAGAGGTAAATTTAGCCGTCGTACCTACAGATATCGTGGAAAAACGTGTCAGCAAGGTCCATGGTTCTTTAGAAGATCCTGATTATGCTCTCAGTGTAAGAAAAACCCGTCTGTCGCAGGTCGTCAGAGCGGGTGGTGATGTGACTGGGTTTCGCACGGATCCTAACCAGAATATACCCCCTGAAGCAGCTTTTTACGAAGAGCTTGGCTACGACCATGATGACATCGCTAAGGATTATAGAAAACCGGGAGGAGAATTGCCACGAAGTCCAACTGACGAGAAAAAGCTCACTAGCTCCTCTGCTGAGTCCAATGGTTCAGAGGAATTTGGAAATCTGGCTATTGCAGGAAAGTTCAAAAAACTTTTCCATCACACTAACAGCAAACCAGAGAACGGTACAGAGCCTATAGATTCTAGCGACTATTTCAAAAGGATGTTGTTGGTAACAAACCAAGGGCGTTGCCTTGTCCTCGTTAAGAAAGCAAGGGTAGCTTTAGGAGCAGCTTCGAGCTACCAACAGATCTACGACATTGACTTATGTCAGCCTGGCACAAGATTAAAGGAAGTCGTTTTGCCCATAGTCGAGAGTAAATGGAGAATATTTTCAATTCAGACCCCTTTTAATTCCTTCATTTGCAAAACTAACACGGAAAGCAATGGAAACTGGCTTCGAACGATAACCAGGGCGATCAAAACCGGGCATGACTTTGTCACAGCAAGAAGTAGGAAAGATGATCAATTGAGAAGTGAAGCGTTTGTAGCAGCTAGGCTGGTAAGTCCCACTTTCAATCACGGCCCAAACTTCTCTGACAACGGCGAATTTCATTCAGCAAGCAGTCCCTCTTCCCCAGTTAAAATCAATGATACGAGTTCCCCAACAGCATCATTTGATAACAAGCACGGCAATAGCGCAGCTGTTTCTGGAGCCACCAAAGCGGGTCGTTTCTTTGATAGTTTCATTAGCTCGAAGGAGAGGACACCAAAAAAGCATGCCAGTCCTGTGCCCTTACCTACCAAACTGGTGAATGGGCTTCCCGCTCACTCGCCTTCCAATGTTCTGGGGTTGGGTCTATCTGAGACCCACCGTGAATCAATCGGTTCACCGACGACCTCCAATGAGCCGCGTAAAATTATAAATAGTGCCAATTCAAGACTCTTAGCAAGGAGCGAGCATACGCTTCGTGCTTCTAGGTAAGCGGCATTAAACAGGGAATTTACATTTGGAACTTCGAATCGAGCAACTTTCGAAAGAGTGATCGATTGACGTTGTTGCGAAGCAAGAAAACGACTACCGATTAAAACGTAAAACGTACATACATATATCTACAACTCATCATGAATATCTCGTCTTGCTCAATCAATGTCACTTTATTCAATTTTATCGTCTTCTTCATCCCCAGACGTCTCTTCGTCTTCATCGGACTCATCATCCAGTTCCTCAACATCTACAGTGAAACCCTCTTTCTCTAGAAATTCTTGAGTGGCCTCCAACTTAGAAGGATGACAGCTGACGAAAACACAACTCTTTTGGGCATTGAAAAGATTGACGAAATATTTCTTTATGATGTGCTGGACATCTGCTGCCGTTACCTCGGACAACCTCTTGATGTGGTACTCATTAAAATGAGGCCCACGCTTCAGAATAAGATTGTCAGTGTAATTTGCGATAGCAGCTGATGCATAGCTGTTCTCTTTGGTGGCTATTCTATTGATAATCATACTGACGGCTCCTTCGAGTAATAAGTCGTCAATCACTATAGCACCCGAGGCGTGTTGCTCCACAATCTCCTTGGCAACTCGATAACATTTCAATATATCGGCTCCACGATATACATGGAACGCCCAGCAGTTTGCTTCAGGTAGTCCCAAAATGCTTGCACCATAGGCGAGACCGGCTCCACGAATTCCCTTCCAAAAAGGCCCTTCAACACATTGCAAATATTCAGAGGCCAAGGCTACCATTGAGTAGTCTGGGTGACGATAATCCATGTCAAGTGGCACAGAGGTGATGACGTTCATGTAGCATGACTCGGAAGCAGGCGTACTAATGACGAAAGCCCTCTCGCATGGGTTTTTGCATAAAGAGGATGTGGCATCTAGCAGCCTAGGTACTGGCGGAAGTTTAACTTTGTATTCCTCAGGAATACCGCCGAGTTTCTCAATCAGCGAATTCCAGGGTGTGAAAACATCCGGATCGACCTTCAAAGCATCTCCCAATACCAGAAGACTTAGTCTAGCAAAATTTGACCTTAACTGATCTCTGACACTCTCAAGCTTGGGCCGAACATTCTCTTCATAGTGACCATCTTTTATGTCATTCAGAACTGCTCCGAGAATATCTTCGACAAAGAGGGGATCTGCAGATTTCTTCAGCGACCTCGTCGAGTACAAGTTTCTATTGGTTAGCGACTCAAGCATGATATCACCTTCTCTTTTTAGCTCTACGATGGACGCCAAATAATTATCCAAAAGAACAGTCACACGCTTTTCATCAAATACCATATCGAAAAGACAATGCTTGATCCACTCAACAGCCTTCGCATAATTCTCCGCCCTGGCTCTAATTCTGATATCAATCAGGTCTGTTGCACTGCTACCCAGACCCAGAGAGACTCCCGAATCAACAGTTTCTGATTGCAAAGTGGACACGACCTCTTCAAAAGGTATCAGTTTGCCCTTTTCAACCTCCATAGGCATAGAAAATAATTCATCTAAGACATGGTAGTAAGGAAGTAGGCTGGTATCTTTTATATTATTCGTGTTCAGCAGTATGTGGACCTCGACGAACTGAGATGGATAATGCTCCAAGTGTAGAAACAATGGAAAACCTTCTGGTTTCTTGGACAAGACATCCTTTGTGATCTGATCTTTAGTATCATTGTATTCAAAATCTTCCACCGCAGTTATGCTCTTGGTAGATATGAAACTCACGCTTTTACTGGGGTCTTGGATTGTGAATTCTTTCAACAATGAGGGAGGAATAGGCTTATCATTTTGTGCTTTAGCGGCATCCAATGCCTGGCGCAATTCGGCCCTCTCCACAGTCCCATATTGAACTTCTCTGTTTTTGATGAGCTCATCTCTTTCCTTTTGCAACTGCTCATACATTGATGGACTGGGCACACCTTGGACAATGATCGGTTTGTTTTTGACGAATAAGCGATCCAAAAGCTGCTGCCACTGCTCTTGGGACCACTTTTGAAGTTCGTCAAAATCGGAAAGGTCCTTCAAGGATCTCTTAAGTGATGATCCATTTTCATCTCCATACAGGAAATCAGTGATGACTGCCTGAGATAGTACAGTATCACCGTTCTTTTCACATCTTAGCACATAATCCCACTTGTAGTTGTCAATTACCTTTCTCATTCTAGAGACGTCCATCTGATGCGTGCTCAGGATTTTCTGAACTTTTTCCTTTGTTTCATTCATTCTTTCGGTCGGAACACTGTGTATACCTAGGTTGATGATTGTTCTGGAGAATTCATCCGTCCAGTAATCAGCCGAGTTGGCATAAGGTTCGTCAATTTCGATCAGTTCTTTGGAGAATGGCGCCAGGGCAGTCTCTGTGAAATAATCTAGCAACATCGTCACTGCCAGGTCATTTGTATAAGAATGAAAAGACTCTCCAATCCAGGAGAACAATAACTCTCCTTGACTTTCATCCAACTCTGGAAAATCCACCGATGATTCACGAGTCTCGAGCAAGCATTCAGGGATCTGCGATGCTTCTGAATCTAAGAAAGGTCTCTTCCGACTATCCAGTTCGAATGCTGGGAGTGTGTCATCCCATTCTTGCACAAGATCTATCAATTCCTCTTCGGGGATGTTCCCGCTGATGATCAGGCAGAGATTATCCGCTGAGTAGGACTGTTGATGGAATTCTCTGATCTCTTCATTGGTCAATTGTCTCAGATTGGGCGTCAATCCTCCCGTCTCAGACCTATAACCGCTCCCTTCTTTGAACATGAGTCTTTGTTTCTCCAACATGGTGACGAACCAACTCTGGGACTCGATGGCATCCATTTCACTGTAAACCACACCTTTATCGCTCAGATCCTCTGGATCGATGTGGTACACTTCTGTCAAACAGGCCTCATCGGTCAGTGTAGGATGTAGAATGTGATCCAAGTAAGCAGGCAATAATTGCTTGAAACCCTTCCAACCTGCACTAGTTAAAGTGTAAACGGTTTGATCAGTAGCTGTCCAAGCATTGGTTGACGACATACAAAGGTTTCCAGCGGTATCCAAGAGCCCTTTGAATGGATGCTGTTGCGAACCCATAAAGATCAAATGTTCCAGCGTATGTGGAGCACCTGAATCTGTTGGACATTCTGTGGCTACAGCAAAATAACCCTGAACCAATGGCGATGACTTGTGGTTGATGTGAACCAACTGAAGACGAGTCCTGTTGGATATGTACTTGGTTAAATGATACTGCGGGGCATAGTCCAATTGGAAGGAGATCAGTTTGTTGAAGACCATCTCGAAACTCCCAGAATACTGCTTCTCGGTCGTCTCACCGAAGTATTTGTATCTCTAGTGGTATGTATTTTACAATCAACTATCTTCACTTTTCAGTACAAGAACAGAGAACAGAGATATCTCAATGAGAAAGCCACAAGAGCCAGCTGCTCCAACTTTTTCAGTGGACTCTAAAGCATGGCAAACTGTCAATTAAGCTATAAAAATCAAGAGAGTAACAAGATGAAATGATCTCAGATATCTATACGAAGTTCTCTTCCAAGGCGAAGACTAGCTTGCCGATCAGAAGTCTAACGTCTAAAAATTCGTTTATATCATCATTGTAGTCCTATGATCCTATGATAAGTATCCAGGATCTGGCTCGTCAAACCTTAAACAGGTCAAGAAGAACATGGTAACAGCAGCAATTGACCAATTGCTAACTCTCATGAAGCCGTTACTATGATTTCTCACCTTACCAAAGGCTAGCACCCTGTAGGTTAGGATAGGACATGGCAAAGTGACGAGTAGTGAAGAACAAATTTTTAAAGGCTGCAGTCGAAGATGGTCAACAGTCCCTCAGAGTCATCGAGAACGATTGTTTGCTTCAGATCAACTCGACTTTATCGTCTCGTAGTAGGTCTCTAATAACCTCGTATCTCATCACGTATATGCCGCCCACGGTCAGCTCGACGTCTTCATTTAGCTCTTGGATGGTCACTGTGTAGCACGGTTTCCCGAACTCGTTCCTTCCGAGCAGTGGATCTTCTCTCAAGACCTGATCTGATGGCGTCTTGACATGCAAAAAAACAAACTTGCCCCACTCCGGCTCATCAACCATGCTGATGCTGCCCTCTGTATCGTTGACAGCCTGCAGTTCTGGAGGCATATGCCTCAGTACCGAAGAATTGAAGAGTTTTAAGAGACTGGCGAAATGCCGGCTGTGGTAGAGGAGCTCTTGTTCCGAGAGTAGTTCATTTAACGGGGTAATACCGTTGCCACCAAATTCTAGTTGCTTCAGGTAAAGCATATACTTGTCTATCTTTTGCAATCGGCATCGCAGGAAACTTCTCATCAGAAACTTGACTCTCTCTAGTTCTGCCTCCATGCATAAAAGCGGTAGTTTATCATTATTGCTTCCAAGTCCAGGCTCGTTGGAATCCTGTTTGACAATGGCACTGGGCTCCTCATAAAACCCCATAGATATGTTCTCGATGTTCTCCATCTGCTCTTGCACACGGCGCAACATGCGACTCATCAGCAGTGTTGGGAAGGGCAAGAGCTCTGGTGAACATCTTTCATTCCTCCATAGGGTCATCAGGTGACCGTAGTCCTTGTCTGGCGTAAACTCATCCGCTTGTCTGACTTTCCTCGCCGTGATGTGTCCAGGGTCGAACGATGAGTTGACCACAGTGGTGTTTCCATCGCTGGGAAGTTGCGAATGGGAGCCGGGATCGGATCGATCTACAACCGTGGTGTCTCTGTCGAGCTCTGCTAGGATATCATCGATGCTAATGTCCATCTTGATGGTCGTCAGTGTCACTTTTACTGTGTACCTCTATAGTGATCGCGTCAGATCTAGTCAAATTCGGCATGCGATCCACAATGAACAATCCACCAGGTTATAGATCACCAATGGTGAAGTAAGCTGATCAAACATTGGTCCTCATTCAAATGGATAAGCTCGCCGAGCTTGAAGAGAAGAAGAGAGAGCTGAGAGAGCTCAGGGAGAGGCGTTTATGTGGAGACGGTAGAACTTTGGTCGGTCACCTTCTGCAGGGCTCTCAAGATGATGAGAGGAGAGACTGTACTCCTATGGTGTCTGTATCGATTCAAACTGATATTCATGAGAACGAATCAAGTTTTCAAGCAATTCCATGCAATATTAAGCACCAAACTGTGAGAGGAGACGTCATCACCTATGATAAAATGATTCAGACGAGTGCTATACCTACAGAAGAGGCACAGACAATAAGAACGAACCCCCAAGTGGTTCCGAAACCTCAAGAGGACGACAGAGTTGACTTGCTGCCGCCTTTGCTAGTTGAGGACCAACGAAACACCGTACAAGTCAAGAGTTTCTCGATGGAGGAAGTGCTTAATGACACTTTTCCTCGAGATATGTCACTGCTGGCTGGAAAGTCCAAGTTGGGAATGACTCTCATACATCGCTGGGATCCAGGTTTGGAATTGCGGCTCGGGGCAAGTCTGCGGCCCGTCTGCATCGATAGTCTGAAGAACCTTGTCGCTGTGGTTTTTCAATCCATTCCCACCGACAGATACAACGTCCTGATGACTCCGTGGTCGTATTTATACGTGTTAAAGTGGGACTCCAACCAAGTGATCGATAAAATCGAGTTTAGAGGTCAAGTTATCACAAAGGTCGTGTTCTTGAGAAAGGACACCAGATCGAACGTTGTATCCATTCTAGTCACCTCACATACAGGAAAGACGATACTTCATGAACTCCGATTTGTTGAAGATGGTAAGTCGTCAAGGAGACTGGAGAGAAATATGATCTCGCAAAACGTCTTTGCCGCCAGCATCTCTGCAATCGAGGAGTATCGCAATGTTCCACCCGGACACGAAAGGTTCATTGCAGCCGGCGTTAACGGGGTCTTGAATGAGTTGAGCTCGCTAGACCTCTCGATGTACGTGGACGCTACTTCTTGCGATCCTCCATTGTCAAACATTAAAGTTGTCCCACCAAGACCCTCTGAGCTCGTCGTGTTGGGTGAAGATGAAGACGAGCAGGAAATGATGAAGGCTGAAACTCGTGTCGCACCAGGTGAAAAACTGTTTCGTCATCACCTCCTCAAGGTTTCTTTACTCGACTGCCTGGCCATAACGGCCATTGCCCTCTCTCCCAGTGACTCAAGATGCATTTACGTTGGTACCGAGGATGGTGGAATATACAAGCTATTTCTGAACGACTTTCAAGGGGCAAAGCTCAAGATCCAGCTGAGTAACAATGATCTGCTGCCTGTCAAGGGAAATCCTGCCCAATCTGACAATGGCTTCCCCATGTTCCATTCAAGTCATGTAACGGCACTTTCCCACAACAACGGTGAATTACTTCTATCGGCATCGCTGGACTGGACTTGCGCCTTGTGGGATCTGTCCCACAACTCCAAGCTGGGTGCCATTGACATGGGTTCGCCCATCATCGACGCAGATTGGCTAGAGGGCGAAAACCAGCTCTGCGCAATCTTGACATGGGATGCCCTCTCCATCGTCAGGTGGGAATATGAGCCAGTTTACAATCAAAATACGCTAGAAAACCACTGGCAATCCTTCACGCCTCCCAAAGTCGTCTGCAAGCTTTCCATCGACGAAGCCTCAGGCAAGAACTTCACCTCTTTCAAAACTTTCAAAGACAGCGACCTCCACCACATAATTGCGATCGGCCGTGACAACCAGGAGATCATTTTCTACAGAATGTCGTCGGTAGGCCGCTGAATTGACCATCTATTAGAAGCTCATCGCTGTAACCATGGTTTCACGTGACGGCCTAAATTTGGCGATTTTATCTCCGCTCGTCTAGACTGAAATTTGTCAGATTTACGAGCGAAGATCATATTACGTGATAATGGCACCAGTTGATGCCAGCAGGTCACATATAAATCAGCATCGAGTTGTTTGGTATTGATTATTCAAGTTGTGGGTCTACCAGAAAGATACGGTAAATCGGAAAAATGACTGGAAAATCGACATTCATGGCAGTTGAAGATGCAATTGCTCACTTTAAACAGAACAAATTTCTAATAGTAATGGATGATGAGAGTCGTGAAAATGAAGGAGACTTGATTTGTGCTGCTGCTAATGTTTCTGGAGAATCTATGGCATTTTTGGTTCGTCATTCGTCTGGTTATGTCTGTGCGCCAATGTCCAACGAGGTAGCCGACAGGCTGGATCTACCACTATTGCGTACGGGGATGAAATATGTATCCAACGCTGATGATAGACACGGTACTGCATACACGATTACTGTCGATGTTGCAGAGGGCACTACGACCGGAATCTCAGCTCACGACAGAGCTTTGACCTGCTCAAAATTGGCCGAACCTACCGCCAAGGCCACTGATTTCTTGAAACCTGGTCACATTTGTCCACTACGAGCAGCCGATGGGGGTGTCTTGACGAGAAGAGGTCACACAGAAGCCGCTGTCGATCTTTGTAGGTTGAGTGGACTTCCACCTGTGGGCGTTATCTGTGAGCTAGTGAACGACAGAGATGGCTCTATGATGAGGCTGAACGACTGCCAGGAATTCGGTGAAAAACACAACATCCCATTGGTAACGATTGAGCAACTTGTCCAATACTTGGAGAAGTCTCAGTAGGAGAACTCTCAACTAAGTGTTAAAAGTTTGTCTTATTCTATAGCGGAATTATGATTCAAGATTTTACGTATGACTACCTATTTCTTGGTCTTTGGTTCCTTTGGTTTCACCGGAACGAGTCTCTCCTTTTGACCCCAGACCAGTTTATGTGGTTTCATGAACTTCTCAAGAGTAGCGTCATCCACTTTAGCTCTGCTTTCTTGGAAGCCTTTGACGAACTCCTGTAACACTTCGATACAAGCTTTCTTCATCTCACCGGATAGCAACTCACCGGTCCTGTACTTGGCTGCTAGTTCGGCCAATAGTTCGTCGTCATCTTTGAAAAATGACATGTATTGGTATGCCACATCGACGTCTGGGTTACCACCGAGTTCTCTGTGCAGGTCAATTGACACTTGACCACCACTGAAAGCGTATTTGTTGATCTTCTTTTGGATCTGCTTTGGGGTATCTGTCATGAAGATGGAACTGGTTTCATCGGACGCAGACATCTTCGTTGTAGAACCTTGCAACGCTGGGAAAAACTTGGAATGTATCAAAGCAGGTTTGGAGTACTTTAGTTTATCAGCAACGTCTCTGCAGACTCTGAAGTAGGGATCCTGGTCGATGGCACAAGGAATCAAACATGGTGCCTTATCTGGCAGACCTAGCACATCTGGGAACGAGCTGGGGAACGCAGATGCGATTTGGATGGAGGCAAAATGGAACTTACCTATACAGTCTGAGTCGTTGAAACCAAAGACTGCTTTAGCAGTGGAACCAGTGATCTGTCTGGAGACACGAACAACTGTCTCATAGAATCCGCCGCCCATGTATTGAAGATCGGAGAAGATGAAAGTGTTTTCTGGCTTAAAACCAACTGCAATGATATCCTTGGCATTCTCAGCGGCAAACTTCTTGACATCATTGATGGTTAACTTTGGCTTGAACAAAAATTTCTCGTCATCTGTCAATTCGATGACTAGAGGCACATCAAAGACGTCTTGCAACCACTTAGTGAAGACGAAGGGAATCATATGACCCAAATGGACCGAATCACTCGAAGGACCTCTACCCGTATACAAGAAAAAAGGTTTCCCTTGCTCATACAAGTCCAGGATCTTGGTCAAATCACGCTCACTGTAAAATAGACCTTTGCGCAGGAAATGGTGAGGAATGTGTCCAGTAACCTGCTCAAATCTGTCCAAGGTTTCTGCGCTAATCTTCTTAGTACCAAATTGCTTCAACAATTTCTCATAATCGATCACTTGGGCTACACCTTGCTCATCGACAGCACCTTCAACATCCCATGGTGTGACAATCTGTTCCTTCTTGTCTGCACCTGAAGCATTGGTATCAATATTGTTCACACCTTGCGTCACCTTTTCCACGTCCTCGGAGCTCATTCTGAAGTTCAATTGCTCCTTTCTCTGGTATTATCCATCGAAGCATTTCCCGAAGATCAATCAAGCTAAAATTTTTCAACCTTACAATCCATCACCAGAGGTCATCTCAACAAAGGCCTGAAGGTTGCGGATGCTGTCCTTACAAAGCTAGCTGTCTGTAGATGATCTTACCCCTGGTGAGACTTTGACTTCAGCATCTTGAGCTCCGATCTCTTGCTCAATTTCTTGACTGAGTTTGTCGCTAACACATCGCCATGCTCGAACCTGCTCAATCTTGGCGTATTGCAACCAGTTATTGGCAACAGCTGTACATAGTTTCGAAGTGGTTCCTGATATTCAACAGTGGTTGGACTGTAGATCTTGGTGTCCGAGCGGACCAGACGTGAGCATCGTTTGACAGCGGGGCTGCTAATATATAGATCCTAGCAGATAGGATATGAGCTTCCTATCAGCTTTTCAACACCACGAGGTACGTTTAGGTTTTTGATAGTGACAGTAATCAGCTCCAAGTTCAGCGATCAGCCTTGGCGGCTAATCTCCAATAAAACCATAAAGACAACGAACAGCACTTGGACCATACCCAATCTGAGCCGAGAACTGATATTTTTTACCCAGATCCAGTTTTAAACAGACCATATCTCCTAATGAGATCGATGTTTCACGGCATGTGAGGGCGTCTTGCCAGGACACAGAGAAGTCGCTCGACCAAAACATCAAAAGCTGGCACCGATCAAGCTTGAATCCAACTCATCGATAGATTTGGGAGACTTTTTGACCACCATTGGAGCATTTTTCTGCGTCAACAAGTAACACTTCACTTTACACACCGCTTGAACGGCAGACACGCCTACGACCCAAAGGGAGGAGGGCAAAAACCGACTTGGGAGTCCTGAATAGTGCGATTGAAGCCATTCAATCCGCCAGACTAACAGAAGAAGCCATGAGATGGGGAAGTAATATACCACTAGAAACTTCACGTGACTGCTGAAGATAGAGTGCCAAGAAGGTGAACTACCTATAGGATAATGACTAAAGTCACACTTTGTCCAGAGGAAGACCAGCTTGGGCTACTAGAGGTGTCGTTTGATCTGTTTGGAACGTATTTTAAGGATGGACAGGATCTTTGGCTATGGGAACAGGAAGACTCATGAGCAGATGCTTCAAGAGTCCGGTAAGGCTATGAATCAGGCTCAACAAGGTCTGCAGGAACGAGTATCACAACTAGACACACAGATCTCGCAGCTTAATTTCCAGCTACAAACTTTGCAAAAGAAGATTGCGACTTCTAGGTCTACTGCTGGCCAGAGACCTCTGAGGCAACAAGCACTTAAGTTGCTGAATAAAAGGAAGAAGCTTGAACAGATGCGAGACTCATTGGACAGTCAATCCTGGTCAATGACACAGGCCCAGATGACTAGTGATAATTTAAAAAATACCATGGTCACTGTCAATGCACTAAAGCAAACCAACAAGGCCCTGAAAGCTCAGTACGGGAAGATCAATCTGGACAAACTTCAAGATATGCAAGATGAGATGGCAGATTTGATTGAGCAAGGAGACGAATTGCAACAAATGCTGGCTATGAACTCAGTAAGTGGAGATATCGAAGACGTTGATGAAAGTGAATTGGACGCCGAATTGGACGCGCTAGCTGAAGAACAATTAATGGGAACTGGCATCGAAGAGAGTGGGTTAGACGTACCCTCGTATTTGACAGATACAGTACCTCAGTTTATTGACGAAGAGCCGCAAACAGAGAATGCTAACAAGGCGCTGGAAAGCGCTCAATAGATCATTCTAAAATGTGTAAACTATTTAATTTTCCTAATTGCCATGAAGTAGTTCCCGATATCAGAACAATCATGCTCCACCCAACCTCTAAATGGTAGATAGGACGTACCCTTGGCCTCTATAATTTGATGCGTGTGTGGCTCCTGTTTCTTGAACCAGTCAATAATCTCTGTAGCCTTTATGTACTTCTCCAGGTGATGAGTGCCCTTTGGTACAATACCCAAAGCGTATTCCCCCATAAAAATCGTCGTGAACCAGGAGACGAGGTCTCTGTTGATGGTGCTTAGAAACAGCATGCCATTTGGCTTCAACTTCAACCAGGCATGTCTCAAAATTTCGCTTGGAGCGTCGACGTGCTCCAACATTTCAAAACAGGTTACCATATCGTACTGAGCCTTGATATCCTCCAATGCCTTCAACTCGTAAGAAAGCTTATTCTCAAGCTGTGGATCACGCAAGGCATGTTCACGAGCCACCTGTATACACTCTTTGGTCAGATCAATTCCCAATACGTGTTCGATGTAGGGAAGACGAGCTAGCGACTCAGAGAGGATTCCTCCACCACAACCGATGTCCAAAACCTTCAATTTCTGACCTTGAACTTTCAAATCGACCTCCACATCCAATTCACGCTGTATATTGCTGGAAACACCTGCTGGGAAGAATTCTTGGTAATTGAAGCCTGGTATGTATGTGTCAGGATTGGTTACCTTTACCCTCTGACGCATAATTCGTTGAACAAAGTCCATTCTACCATTGTTCATCAAGTGCAAAATCCTTTGCGAGCCGTTGACATTCCACCAGGAGGGTGCCAATTCCTTGAAATGGCTGATTTCGTCGCTGGAAGTTGAAGTGCTCTTCTGCCTTCTAGCAAGACATCTATAACTGTCTCGAGAACACCCATCAATTCGTCTCAAGGAGGACAGAAACCTCACCGCAAGCTTCTGCTGAGCCATCGCAACCTACTCAGTTCTTGGGAAGTGACAAGTCGACTTCAAATATCAATCTTTCACGGTCTCTCTGAGTAGGTTTAATACCACGTCTTTTTATACCCTCGCCTTATAACAATTGAACTTCATAGTAAGAGATGCTCAACTAACCCAAACAAAGACTAGGCAGTCTCAACGTCGGCATAATGAGCGAATCGGACTCTGGAGATCATGAGGAGGAATATCTCATGGCCAGTAGAGAGCGTCGTGCCAATGCTGGTAACAAGATGAAGAAGCTTCTTCAGCAGGAAGTGGAAGAGATGCAGTCCAAGACTGAAGCTTTGGATGACGATGAACTTGATCTGCTATTCAAGGAAGATGCTGAAGATGAGGACTTTGAAAGTGCAGAGAGTGCAGAAAGTGATGAGGGTGGTGAAGGTGGTGATGACAGTGATAGAGATGACGTGCAGGAACAAGCGTCGCAACCAGAAGTGGACAACGATCTGGTCGTTAGTGAATCAGAGGAAGAGGCTTCTGATCAAGATGATGAGAGTAACGAGAATGAACTGCAGAGACAAGAGTCTTTAAAAAAAAAGAGGAAGAGGAAAGCGAAGCCACCTATCATCAAGAGGAAAGCTCCAAAGCCTGTAGGAGTTACTAGTCCTGCTGAAGTAGCAAAGAAGAAGGCCACATATGACTTGTTGAAGGCTGAAAGTCTGCTGGTTTCAGACAGACGTACTTCAAAGAGATCTCATGTTGTAGCGAACAAGCTGGAGGTTTACGAGAAACTGTCGTTAGCAGAAGAGAAGCGTAAGATTATACAGGAGAGGCTTAAGAAGCATAAAGAGAAGCAGAATGAGAAAGTCTTGACACAAGAAGATCGGCTGAGAATGTCCTTAGAGACAGAGAAACTGAACGTGCAAAGTCTCGATAAATACAAAGAGCAAGAGATTTACAAGAAGGAAACGAGATTGGCCATCCAGCAGCGTCAAAAGATGAAGTTCAAGGTGGGTGAACCCATAATAACAGAAGTGACGACATCTTGGATTGTTACGCCGATAATGGAATATGAAGATAAGCTATATTGGGATGAACAGCTGAGGAAGCGTGAAAAGAAGAGAAAGAAGTATCCTCGTAGACAATCAAAGAAGAAGAATGCTGGAAATGGGAGTAAAGAAGTCAAAGAAGAAGCTCAGCCGAAGGAAGGAACAGTGGAAGTGAAGAAGGAAAATGAGAAGGCTGGGGTTGCAGATATTGACGGGACAAACGATTTGACAAATAAAGGACCTGGGATTCATGAACCTAATGATGCATCGACAGATCGGGTAGCTCCTGATCTGGCAGCTGATAAGGAAATCGGTGAAAATCGAAGCACTGAGCTGTCTATCGATGCGCAAAGTGACTTTACACATGAAGCAAAGGTCGAAGAGAGGTCTGCTAAGACCGGGACATATAGCGCAGTTGTTGGATCTGAGGAGCACGAGGCCCCATCTGCGGAACGACAAGCGATGAGAGCCGAAGAAACGACTGCGGTCACTGTGGATCAATCTTCCACTGAGAACACAGAGAAAAGCGACGGCGAGGAAACTAACTCAGTACCAGTATCGGACAACGTTCAAAACTCACACAACATGGCAGACTCATTGATGGATCAAAAGCCAGTAGTCGATCAAGAGACAGCAGGCGAGCAGCATATAGAATTGGGGGATACTTCAAAAGCTGAGGAACGAGCCAGCACCCATGTGTCATTTACTGACGCTAAAGCTCCCACTCCTGCCCCAAACTCTACAGACACTACAAAACCGGAACAAGCCAGTAATTTAGAAACGCCTGATCTCACTGATGATAACAACACTGAGGAAGAACCTATATTTGAGGGCCCGCCTCAGGAAGTATCAAGAAACTTTGTTACGATTTACAACTTCGGTCTAGATTCGTGCAACGTTGATGTCCGGGGTAGTCTCTTTGGGCCAAAATGGCAGGCTTCTCAAAATCAAAGGTCTACGAATGTTGAGAACATATGCAAGATTTCAATGCCCGAGAACCTGAATCAAACTACAGAAAAATCGCCTCTTGTACCTGACTTATCATTTTTGAGTAATTTCCCAGTTTTTGGAGAGTATGGTAAGAGAGTTGTTTATGACGTTGGGCTCAATACAGGCAAAGAGATGGAGATAGAGATAAAAACTCTACCGCCAAGTGGTGTTCTATTCTCAAATGGCGTACGGAAAAAGTGCTTCATAACCAGTAAAGAGTGTCAATACTTTGATCCCAAAAATGGAGTTCCTTATTCCGATGTCGAGGCATATAAGGTCATTCAAGAGCTACAAAATCCATTGGGTGACGGGACTGAAGATAATCCAAATCCTCACTTTCAGTGGCTTGGTTTCAGAAATGGGGGTGTTTATCTTGATGCATTACAGAGACCGGCAAAGGGGGTGCCTGAGGGCTTCTAGTTAAGAGGGCTTACGTCTTCACTTTCTTCCTCTATATTTAATGAAAGTAATGAACTTTCTGGCGCATGCCGCAGAGAGGGTCGAAAGCGGCCGAACACTTTGAGAGCATCCGAATTGTTTCTGTCGAAGCAGTTCATATCTTTGAAAGGCTGTCGAAGAGTTCATCGGTGGAGCCCTTTTCAAGTCTGCATTGTAATAGCGCCAGAATTCTTCATTCGGGATAATTTTCTTGTTAGCGACTTGATTGATGAGTCTGGGATGCTTTGTATTGACCAAGTACAGCAAATTCTTGGCGCGGGTCATTCCAACGTAAAGAACATTGTCCTCGATCTGATTAAAGAAGTTGAATGAACTCAGGCCACCCATTAAAAAGACAATTGGAAACTCAAGACCTTTTGAGGAGTGGATGGTTGAGATTTTCAGAGCATCCTGATCCGATGACATGGATTGCGAGTTTTGGTGATGGTAAGCTAAACTCTGTTCGAAATGTGTCTGAAGAAACCAGTCGATGAGAGAAATCTCAGTTGGTTTATTGCTTAAACAGAGCTTTAGTATCTTGTACATGTCTTCCAAATGCTGTTTGAACTGTTCAGCGTCATGTGTGGTCCTAGGTTGGAGCACCTGATAACCCATGTCATGCGCAAAAGTGCATATCATCTGTAGAATTTGCATGGGATCATTGCACCCCGAGAGTTGTCCATTATCGATGAGTTTCTTGAGCCCTTCAGTATACACTACAATTTTTCTCTTATTAGTGACTGTAGAAGGCCAATTGCTCTGTGGTACCGTAGATATATAGCGCCACAACGATATGTCCTGACTTTCGCACTCATTGTATAGTATTTGGATTGACTGATTCCCAACTCCCTTCAGAGCACTTAGTGTAACGATAATGCTAAAATCACTTTTCCATGGCCGACTCACAGATTTCTCCTGCGCGATAGATTCTTCGCGGTATGTCAAGCTGATAACCTTCATAAGATCTATCAGGAATTGTATCCTGACATCATTCATCCAATCAGGTTGGGCAGTCAGCTTTCGTGACTTAATACCTGATAATTGGAGATAATCAGCGATCTGCTGCATCTGATTATTCGTTCTGGTCAAGATTGCCACATCGCTAAGTTTAGCTGATGCGCAAACTAGCTGGCATATCTGATCTTTCATGTATTCAAGCTCATCAAGGACGTCAGGGAAGTTTTCAACGATTGGTTCTACCCCACATAGATCTTTACATATAGTTTCATCATCTCCATTGTATTCGTTCCGACGCTTTGGGTGGATTACTTGCGTTGCTGTGGACATTATTTCTGGTGTGCATCTGAAATTGTCGTGTAGATGTATGACGTGGAAATTCTCTCCGGTGTGGATGGCTTCGATACCTTCCATTGCCTCCTTGTTACTCCCTAGGAAGCTGTAAATGCTTTGATTTGAGTCACCGAAAAGTAGAAGCTGCTTTCCAAGAGAAATCTGCCGGATCAATAGTAATAATGATGGGTATAAATCCTGAAATTCATCAATGACTACTACTTTTATTTTGTTCTTAAGCGCAGTTGTGTATTTCAACGTATCAGTCGCAGCTGAATCTTGCACTTGATCGTCGTTCAAGTACCTTGAGGCACGAATTATCAGTTCATCATTGGTCACTACACCACAATTTCGCATTACTTCAACTAGTTTCTTGACCACCTCGCTCGAATTGCTCTTATCGTTTTTATATTTCTCAAACAGCTTCTTGAAGTCTTTGGTGTTTGGAATCTTTGGTCGCTTGTTCTTCCAGAAGTCGTCAGAGGCCAACTTCATCAGTCCTCTCCATCCATTCTCCTCGATAACATTGATTATTCCCTCCCTCTCGATGACCATCCGATTTGCCAAACCATGGATTGTATGAATTTCAATCCCACTAATGATTTCCTTCAATTGCTCTTCCGTATACCTCTCATTCAATGTTTCAAAGACATCGAAAAGTCTCGTTATCACATTGTCAACAGCTTTGTTGGTCAAAGAAAGAATCAAGATCTCATTTGGTGCAACCTGTCCAGCTTCTATGAGGTGATGAACTTTGTGTAGCAAAGTAAGCGTCTTACCAGATCCAGGTCCGGCAACAACCTTGACAGTTGAGTTGGGCTGGTATGGGAACGTCACAACCTTCTTTTGCGAAAGTGTCAAACTATCAACCATGTAGACAACATCAAATCGCTTTAACCGAGGATAGGCATTATAACTGTTTTTATCGGTGCCATTTGCGTTGTATGTACTTCTTATAAAGGGCAACAAGACATTAGATGTGATGATTCTTGAAAGATCCCACTATATCATGTGACTTTACTGAAAGCTTCAACCAGGGCCTTGCAGTGATCCTCAGTCTCTTTAACAATCAACGGCAATGGTTCTGAGTCTGGCTCATGTATGTGCATGTGTTGTATGGCGTTGTAGAGGAACATGTAGTTCGTCGCTAGCATTCTCTCCGGAGACGTTGACTTTTTACTACACTTGGTCATTACGGTTTCAAAATCATTTCTTATCCGAATGATTGAGTTGTAAAGTGGCTCTGATCTCTCGTCGACCTGTTCCCCGTGTGTAGTTGCAAGCTTCAGTAAACTGGTCAAAAATCGCGAGAATTGCACAGTCAGTTCATGAGGTGTTGTGAGAGGATCTCCTTGGTTGCCGTATATCTTTGCTACACTGGTAGTTATTGGCACCTTGCGCAGACTGTCACATTGGAAGTCGACAAGCTGCTGAAGTTTAGGCCATAGTATAATCAGCTGGCTGTTGAGATAGTCGTCCATTACCGTCAGCTGATGCTTTTGAGACTCAATTTGTAGCTGCTGGGTCACTCTGATGTTTATCAGAACACCAAATAGATCGTATGTGTGTTGGACCAGTTGTCTGGTGTAATCTAACGCCTCTTCGAATGTACTTTGAAAAATCTGCTCAATTATTCCTCTTGCTTCTTCTTCATTGTCACTGATCTGAAAGAAGCTCTTGACAAAGTTCAGCTCCACTCGACAGTTATCTAAAATGGCTAAATTCAGATTTTTGAACCCAATTTCAATGTAGTTTTGCATAGTATTGTTTTCAGCGATTTGCGACACCATGACAGTGTTATCCTCCTGCGTCAGTAAAGAGATTCTCTTATCAACTTGGAAGTATTCTTGTATTGATTCATCTCTCACAGGTCCAGCAGACCTCCCGTAATTTGTCGTCAGATAATTGGATATTCCAAACGCGCTGGACCTGTTGATTGAGGTGTTGGAAAGGCCATTTCCCAATGCGTATTGAGAATCAATATTCTTGAACTGCAGAATCGTCAAGGATCGAATATAACGGGCAAAATACGCCTTGTAATACCATCTCATACTATAAGCGTACGCCTGTCTCAATTCAAGGGCCAGAGAATGATTGTTCTCCACAATGAACTGAAAAATCTCTTTGACTTGAATCATTCGTTTTTGAATCTGCTGAGATGGGACAGGTTGGTGGCTCCTCAGCAGTTTAATTTGGTGGATTACGTATCGCCTAGACTTTTCAAGGATAACGACTTTAAGATATTCCAAAACCTCGCACATTCGATCGAAGTCCTTAGGGACAGCTACTTCCCCCGCGTTCTGATATTTCGCATAGATCTGCTGTTTATCTTTCAGGTATGCGATCCCATCGAGCCACGCTTCATTCACCTTACCATGCACGATTTCGTTGATCACTTTAGGTGATAGGATGAGATCATTTACCAGCGGGCTGACATTTGCTAACTTTGTAGAATTGTACTCGAGAAGGGATTTCAGTTCAGAAGATTTGTTCCTTATGAAACCCAAGTCACTCGTAAACTCAGTCAATTGCTTGTTGAAGTTCTCGATATATTCTCGCAAGGGCGGAATGACATCTTGTAAAGTCAATTGAACCTTTTCATGCTTCTCTTTCAGGTTATCCAGCTCTTTCCACAGACTGTTATTCGCTTGGAACCTCTGATCATGACAATTATCTAGGTAAGCCTTTTCGTAATCTATCTCCGCTTCTGGCTCGTCATAGCGTTTTGGCTCATCGAGATTTATACCCAGTACAGTTCCCAGTACCTCCATTGAGTCTGGTAGCTTCTCACCTCGCACCCCCTGAGTAACGTTCTTGCTTATTGCCTTCTGCTGCTAAGCGATTGTTATTAAGCGAATCAATCAACTTGACAAAGAACTTTCAATTGAAGATTTCTGAGAGGGAGGACCTGATTATCAAGTGCAATATCATTAAGTTACTTTAATTTATGTATTCTGGCCAACAGACTGGCCAGTTGTAAGTATGTACCGACACCCTCTAGTATCCTCATGTGAGTGATTCCGATTTCCTTGATCATCTCAAGCCTTTGAGCCTCCTTCAACTGGTAAAGAGACTTAGTCACACGGAAAGAAGTGGTGACAATGTCGACAGCCGAATAACCCTTGTCCCAGAGGTCGTTCTTCAAGTGACTGATCGACTCGTCGAGCGTCTCGGCTAACAACATCTTCTTGACAATTAGAGGATGAGGTGAATCGACAATCTTGAAGACATTATCACCGCTGACTAACCCGTGACCGGCCACTGTACTCTGTAAATTGTTGATGGCTTGTCTCATATCTCCCTCTGCGGTGAATATGATGGCTTCCAACCCATCATTTGTGTACTGGACGTTCTCTGCCTTGATAATTTCCAATAATCTCTTCAACACTTGTTCATCAGAAAGCTTGGAATAACGTAAAATGGCACATCTACTTTGCAGTGGTTCAATGATCTTGTTGGATTGATTACAAGCAAAGGCGAATCTCGTAGTGTTGGAGTACAATTCCATGGTTCTTCTCAATGCCTGTTGAGCACCCGCTGTCATTGAGTCTGCCTCATCCAAGATAATAATCTTGTGCTTCCCTGGTGGCAAATGACACTTCTTTTGGGCAAAATGCTTGATTTGATTTCTAACCACATCGATACCTCTATCATCGGACGCGTTAAGCTCGAGCACTGCCTGCGAAAACGAATCTCCTAGCAGCTCGTGTGCAAGACAGTGAATGGATGTGGTCTTACCAATACCAGGCAACCCTGATATGATCATATGCGGCATGTTGCCATCTTTGGCAATTTCTTCAAGTCTCTCGACGGTTTCTTCGTTACCCACAATATCTCGGAGCAATTGAGGCCTGTATTTCTCTACCCATGGCAGTTGTAGAGTCAATTGAGGCCTAGACATTTTCCTAAACCGTCTCAGCTATCATGATTCTGGCCCTAAGCTGCTGGTAGAGGTGTCAAACGTTTTATATTTGATCGGCTGTTACCCAGCCCTCGAGAGCATCGCCATGAAGGCGAGATGATTCGAGAGCTTGATTAGTTCCTGGAGAGTTTGGACTTCAAATCGTTTGGAATCTTTCTCTCAGTACTTCACTGCCTCTAAACTTCCAAGTACTACTTCTGGCAGTACTTTAAATTGGAATGAGCATGCCTGCCGATTCCTCCAAGTCGCAAATAAACGTCACACTTGCACACCATGATCCAGAAGAAGGTACTTCCAGAGCTTGTTCAGATGACTTAAACTCGTACTCTTGATGTGTCTGTTCTTTCACACTAGTACCCTTTGTACTCAACTCCAAATCAACGATACATGTTTTGAAGCATTGTTCGCCTCACGTTGGCCAACTACAGTGTATGGCCAGGGCTCAAAAATTGCTGCATCTATCACTTTGCTTCATGTGACATGCTCTTTTGTACAGATTTAGTTCGCGGAGCCGCGCCTTTATATACTCGAGCTCGGCGGCTAACTCTTCATACCAGAAAAACAAGTATAAGAAGGACAAAGCCACGAATAAAGATCTTGGGAGCTCCCTAGAGCGTTTTTCAATAACTATCACGTTTAGTTGTGGTGCTACCTTGGTCGTTAGAGCGTGTTTGAAGTTCCAGTGGGCGGGCGAACAAGCTTCGGCAATTACCTTTCCTAAAGATAAAAAGTACTTGGCAGTAGTCTCTGACAAGATTCCAGCATCTTTCGGTCACGAATGAGTGCTGTTCAGTCAAGATTCGACGAAAATGCGACTTCACACGCCCAGGTCAGTTTGATACAAAATTTCCGAGACACTCGTCCAATACAGAGCTCCTGATTTGATATTGAAGCTACAAAGAGGCTCTAGGAACTCAGATCAGCCCAGTTCTTTGCTGACATAAGACTTTGTCAGTCTTCGATCAAGATTTTCAAGCGATGAGCTTGGAAAAAAAAATGGCTACAACAGGCCTGCTCATCTCTGGTTCGATAGATCTCAGTCACTGCTGTTGAGCTCATCAAGATGTCCGAGTCTGAAGAGGAAATTGTAATCAGGAGGTCAACGGTGCTACCACCGGTTCCCGAGGGAATGTCCAAGAGGCAGTGGAAGAAAGCCTGGAAGAAACAACAGTACAAAGATCTGGCAGAGGAATATGCCAAAGTCCGCAAGCAGAAACGGAAGAGGGCCAAGGAGAACAGAAGGGCTAAACTCCAAGAGTACGTCGAACGTGGGGAAGAGATCCCGGAAGAATTGAAGAGACCACCAAAGGTTAACGTGAACCAAAAACCGTCGGGAATAAAGATTCTGATCGATTGTGCATTCGATGACCTGATGAACGATAAGGAAATCGTTAGCATGTCAAACCAGATCACCAGGGCTTACTCTAGTAACAGGCGTGAGAACCACTCTGCCGATATAGTGGTCACGTCCTTCAACAAGCGATTGAAGGAAAGATTCGACGAAGGTCTCAAAGGTTGCAAATACGAGCAATGGCAAAACTTCAAGTTTGTGCCAGACGAGCAGCTTATCACAGAGACAGACAAGTCGAAGGTTGTCTATCTGACCGCTGACACAGACGAGAAGTTGGAGTCATTGGACCCTGGGATGACCTACATCGTCGGAGGCATCGTGGACAAGAATAGACACAAGCTGCTATGTTACAACAAGGCCAAGGAGCTGGGCATAGCGACAAGGAGACTGCCGATCGGCGAGTTCATAAATCTGGCCGGGAGGAAAGTGCTCACAACGACGCACGTCATACAACTAATGTTGAAGTATTTCGACAACCACGACTGGAAGGAGGCATTGGAGTACGTGCTCCCACCAAGAAAGTTCGACCGTTCAGATAACGACCAAACAGAGGATAGCGAAAACAATAGCAGTGTCAGGGAAAGCGCAGAACCCGCCAAGCTCTGATGCGAGAGTGTTCTCTTTGCATTGTCTTTAGACCTTTGACTCATTTTTCGAATTTGACGGGTAACGGGTCCTCTGGCGATGACTTGTCGAGAGAAAAATTTAGTAGTTGCTCCAGCGTGTATGACAGTAACAATATCACAGTCAGGGAACCCAGGTTTATCGTCTATTAGACCATTCGAGCGTATTTGAGCTCGTTATACTAAATTATACAAAAGTTTTACGTTTTTTCTAGAATTTTTCAGAATGCAGTTGGTGCCCATCGAATGGACATCTCAGACAATAAGTGGAATCTCTGGATCCATTTCCATAGCATGCTGGGTGATCGTTTTCGTTCCCCAGATTTATGAGAACTTCTACCGGAAATCTGCCGATGGTTTGTCGCTGCTTTTCGTCATTCTGTGGTTGGCGGGAGACGTTTTCAACCTTGTTGGAGCCGTGATGCAAAATTTGCTGCCTACAATGATCATACTAGCTGCATACTATACCGTTGCTGATATAGTCCTGCTGTTGCAATGTTTGTGGTATGGTCCAGAGAAGAAAGTGGACCCTGTTCATCTGTCACCCGCCAACCCCATCAGCGAAAATGTTTTGAGTGATGTGTTCCACGAGAACCAGCCTTTGCTGCATGCGCAGGCCTCAGATGGTCTTGTTGAGACTGCAGATGATCTGCTGGGCACAAGGGTTGAGGTGACCAAGAAAAACTACTTGCACGACAGTGTCATCGTCACCGCTGTGGTCCTAACGGGATTCCTTTCCTGGTACGTTTCCTACTGTCAGAACCCACCAATTTCCCATCCTGACGCTCCAGAATTGAAAGTGAACTGGCTGGGCCAAGTCTTTGGATATTTGAGTGCTGCTCTTTACTTGGGATCCCGTATTCCTCAAATTCTTCTAAACTTCGAAAGAAAATCCTGTGAAGGTATCTCATTCCTCTTCTTCCTGTTTGCGTGTCTAGGCAACAGTACTTTCATCGTATCTGTGCTGGCCATCTCCTTCAACAAGAAATATCTAATTTTGAACGCATCGTGGCTCATCGGTAGCATTGGTACTTTGATAATGGATTTTGTTATTTTTGCACAGTTCTTTGCATATCATAGGGACCCAAAAACATTGACTGAAGACTCGGTTTGAACGTTATATAATTGGACTAACTATTTGTTTAAACACACTTTTCCTGGAGTTGCTAGTTTTTTCACCATTTGGCGGGGCTCGCTTCGTATGGACTTTTCACAGAACGACACAAAATCCAAGAGATGGCGTCAGAAAATACGGATAAATCATAGCGAATATAAAAACCGAGGTTGATATTGACTTCGACTCTTATCAAAATTCTTTCAAATTTTTGAATCAGATCGTTATTGAAAGGTCCCAATATGTTGAGTCAAGGTTCAAACTCGAAAGATGACACAGAACATATAGAATCCTCGGATCAACCCGATGGTCAGATTCTGATTGAGGAACACGAGATTCCGCAGCTCGAAGATTATCAGATCCGAGATGATGATGATGAGATAACTAGTTCCGACGAGCAATACGAGGAACACCACGATTCATCTTTCAGAAGTTGGTTTTCTCGATCAAGGAACCATAAATCCACTACTGTGAGTTTGAGTCCTGTCAAGCTGGAAGAGTTCTCTTCAGCCGAACGCGCTATCGCTGAGGGTACTCCTAGTCGTAGTGGCAGCAGCTCCTCTTTCAGGAAGGGCTTCAGATCTCTATTTAAAAGAGAATCCTCGGCTGAGGGAGAAGAGCTTCATGCAGATAGCGGGAATATTCTTCCAGATACTCCCAAAGATGATGACGGGGAAGTGAACGGACTCGATCGTGAAGAAACTGGGGACGGAAATGAGAATTTACCCCAGACCCCGACTAATGGTAGGTTCTGGAGATCCTGGAGGAGTGGACATCATCACCATCGTCATCATCGTCATTCAAAAGAATCGTATGAGTCTTCTCATGCCATTGAGGAAGCTTTTGTGGAAACTCTGAGAAACCCAAGTTTAGATGTCGAGTCCATGATTTCTCATGAGGAAAAACGTCAGAAAAACATGATCAAACTAGCAGATCAGTTGGAGGATGTGTCAGCGAATCCATCACCTGAACGTGATGGTAACAGCTCCAATGTCAGTTCTACACCGGAGAAAAGAAACTCAGATGTCGAGTCTTCTCACTCTGACAGCACTTCCAGTTCAGTCGAACGGGCTTTGAACCTCAAAGAAAGAGTCGAATTAGTATTCTCTGCATCTCCTGATGAGAACGGTGGCCGAAAGAGTGATGAGATCTCTCCCTTGACTCCGCCAGCTGATGTGTTGGAGAATCCTTACAAGTATGTGTTTGATAAGAAAATTGATGAAATTGTCGAGGTTGCCAATGACACCACTTTTGTGCACAAAGAGTCAATGGTATTCAAAAACTTTAATATCTCCTTAAAACTCCTCACCAGAAATCTGAAGACTCTAAGCGCGGACGATGTGCATTCAAGCGTGACACTATCTGAGATTAGTAAAGAGTTGTTGGAATTTGTGAAACATGAAATGGAATGCCGTGAACGCTCGATTAAAGAGAAAGAGCTTTTATCCAGTGAGTTAGTCTCATTACAACAAGAGATAGCAGTCCTGCGAAACGAGTCTGAAAGGAAAGACACCAAGATTTCAGAGCTTCAAAAGACTCTTCACGATGCTACCAGTGAGATGGAGAAATTTAACATTGATCTGGAAGAGGCAGCTGAAGAGATCGGTACGCTCACTCAAGAGGTTGAAAGTTATAAGGGCAAAATCCAAGAGGCTAAGTCGCATGAGAGAAAAACAGTTGAAGAGCTTGAGAAGTATATCACAAAGTTAAAAGAGGAAAAGGAATCAGAATCGAAGAATTGGACAAAACTTTCTGAACAGAACACTGCAATGAGACAAAAAATGGAAAAACTTCAGAATGAGCATAAGAATTTGATCTTCGACCATGAAATCTTACAAGAGAAGCACAGCATAACCACAACGAAAATGGCCGATTTGGTGGGGAATTTCAGCAAAGGACAAAACCAAGAGAGGGATATGCGGGAGAACCTTGACGCAACTGGCAACAAATTACGTCGATATGAAAACACAATAGAAATACTCAAGGTTGGGAACTTGAAAATTCAGGAAAACTTTCACCGGGAAAGGCGAAAGCTGCTGGACTCACGGCAGGAGATTAACTATCTCAAGAGGCAAATGCAGTTCATTGAATGCCACAAAAATCAATCGTTGCAATTCATGTCTCACTTGATGTTCTATTACAGAGGTATTGTAACAGACGAAACACTTACTGAATATGATCACTATCTTAAGAAGTTGAACGAATCCGACTTCCCGTCTAACTCGGTCCAATTGAAAGGCGATGAGTTAAGGTCTTATTTCAAGGAACGAGAATCCCTCGTGATGAAGTTCTATAACGACGTGGCTAAGAAATCATTCCTGGATCAAGTCGTCTCAAAGCATGTCTCCTACATGCGTTCCAACAAGTTCTTGAGTAGCCAACTGGCGGGCCTGAGGAAACACATCGACGAGTACGAACAATACGTCAATCGATTGCTGAAGGAAATTCAGACGCGTAAGAAGACAGAGGAGAAGAGCAAGCAAAGGATTGCCAGTTTGCACGAGAAGAATCTGGAGTACAAATCTAAGCTCACCCAGATAGCCAAGTGAGGTTGTCTGTTTTTTAATACTTTAGCTTTCTTTGTAAGAAGGATGATCGAATAAGCAGTAAGTAAAGCAAAATACAAAGCACTTGTTAGATAAACGACGAGTTAACGACAGTATAGGCTTATTTAACGCCTGAACTCATCTTAAATGGCCCTGTGTTAGGTTTTCAAGTGTCTGTGTGGCCTTACGCGTTCTTTCAAGCCTTTACGCGTCATGCGATTTTTCAGCTGTATTAATTGACTTGATCATCTCTACAATAAAACACCTTTCAGAGCTAGCCAACGATCAGAGGCCCTTGGTACGCTATGTCATCTACGAGACCCGATCTAAAGTTCTCTGATGTCTCTGAGGAACGAGGTTTTTACAGAAGATACGTCAGCTTACCGGAGAAGCCATCGACAACCATAAGGATTGTGGATAAAGGTGAATACTACACTGTCATTGGAGAAGATGCGAGTTTTGTGGCAGAGAACATCTATCATACTCAGTCTGTGCTGAAAGATTGCAAAGTGGACTCTGTTGTTGCCAAAGAGTTCAAAGGGCCAATGAAATATGTCACTGTTTCACCACAAGTCGCCAGCAATTTACTCAAAACCTGTCTATTGGATCTCAACTACAAAGTGGAGATTTATGACAAGTCATGGAGGCTCATAAAGAGTGCTTCTCCGGGGAATATTGAGCAGGTACAGGATCTCATGAACGTTGCGATGGACAGTTCCATT
The DNA here is from genome assembly GCA_003708055.3 of Torulaspora maleeae. Taxonomy (NCBI): domain Eukaryota; kingdom Fungi; phylum Ascomycota; class Saccharomycetes; order Saccharomycetales; family Saccharomycetaceae; genus Torulaspora; species Torulaspora maleeae. The sequence goes on along the minus strand of PPNA03000001.1, from coordinate 860,829 downwards.
GTCATTGCAAGTTTGAAGCTTCAGTTCAACTCTCAGGAGGGCTACTGTGTGCTTGGTGTGTCGTTCGTGGATACTAGTGACTACAAGATTGGAATGCTAGATATAATCGATAACGAGGTGTTTTCGAATTTGGAGAGTTTCTTGATTCAACTTGGTGTGAGAGAATGCCTTCTTCCAGATCTAACGAAGAACGAAAGCGTCGCTGGTGAACTTAAGAAAATATCTGGAGTCATCGAGCGTTGTGGATCTGTTGTTACCTTCATCAGGAGTCAGGATTTTTCCGAGAAAGACGTCGAGATTGATCTGACCAAGTTAGTCGGCGATGAATTGGCGCTATCCCTAGCAAAACATTCCAATCTGGCGCTAGGTGCATGCGGGGCTCTTTTAGGATATTTACAGCTTCTAAGCGAGCAGGATCAGATGGGAAAGTTTGAGATCGTTCAGCATTCACTCGAAGAATTTATAAAACTAGACGCTTCGGCCATCAAGGCATTGAACCTCTTCCCACAAAATCAATCTCAATCATTCGCCGCTCCCAATGCTCCCAATATCTCGTTTGGTGGTTTGGGTTCAAACCGCAACAAGATCGCATCTCTATTTCAACTATTGAACAACTGTAAGACGAATGCTGGTGTAAGACTGCTCAATGAGTGGCTCAAACAACCTTTGACAGACGTGGAGAAAATCACCAAGAGACACATATTGGTGGAGTATCTGATAGACCAGTTGGAATTGAGACAGATGTTGCAAACCGATTATTTACCAGCAATTTCTGATGTTCGTCGTCTCACAAAGAAATTGCTGAGAAACGGCAACCTGGAGGACGTCTTGAAGATCTATCAGTTCTGCAAAAAAATACCAGAGATAACTGAGCTTTTAGACTCCTTTCTAAGTGACGATCAGGTTTCAAAGGATGTTAAGGAGTTGATCAGAGTGGTGTGGCTAGAACCGCTGCTTGCTCAAACTGAACCTCTATCGAATTTGAAAGAGATGGTAGAGACTACGGTTGATTTGCAAGTTTATGAAGAATGCAATGAGTATATGATTAAGGTGGAGTTTAATGAAGAGTTGGCACGCATCAGGGAGAAACTTGATGTGTTGAGGGATCAAATAAGTACAATTCATATGGACTCAGCGGAAGACCTCGGTTTCGATCCAGAAAAGAAGTTGAAACTGGAGAATCACCACCTTCACGGTTGGTGCATGCGACTAACTCGTAATGATGGAAAGGAGTTGCGGAAGCACAAACAATATCTCGAACTTTCGACAGTGAAGGCCGGTATCTACTTCAGTACCAAGCAACTGAAGGAAGTTGCCAGCGAAACTGCGATTTTGCAGAAAGAATATGAGAAACAGCAATCAGCGCTTGTGAAAGAAATCGTCAGCATTACACTAACCTACAATCCTGTCCTCGAACGTCTATCTCTCATTCTGGCCAATCTGGATGTGCTGTGCTCGTTTGCTCACGCATCCTCGTACGCTCCAATCCCATATGTGAGGCCTATCATGACGGCACTCGACGGCAAGAGGAAGACACGTCTGGTCAATTCAAGACACCCTGTGTTGGAAATGCAGGACGACGTGACATTCATATCCAACGACGTCCTTCTCGATGATGAGAACGGTAACTTTCTGATCATCACAGGCCCCAACATGGGCGGTAAATCGACCTACATCAGACAAGTCGGCGTTATCTCACTGATGGCGCAGATCGGCTGCTTCGTGCCCTGTGAAGAAGCAGAGATCGCGGTGGTCGATGCCATCTTATGCAGAGTCGGAGCAGGAGACTCCCAATTAAAAGGTGTCTCCACCTTCATGGTCGAGATGCTCGAGACCGCCTCGATTCTGAAGAACGCCACGAAGAACTCTCTCATCATCGTGGATGAACTGGGACGAGGAACAAGCACCTACGATGGCTTCGGACTAGCATGGGCAATAGCCGAGCACATTGCCGGCAAGATCGGCTGTTTTGCCCTCTTCGCAACGCACTTCCACGAGCTAACAGCCTTGGCAGACAGGCTGCCCAACGTGAAAAACATGCATGTTGTTGCCCACATCGAGAGAGGTGAGCAGAGCCGCAACGACAGCGAAGACATCACCCTTCTCTACAGAGTCGAACCCGGCATATCCGACCAGTCCTTCGGTATTCATGTCGCCGAGGTCGTGCAATTCCCTCAGAAGATCATCAAGATGGCTAAACGCAAGGCCGATGAGCTGGAAAGCCTCAAGAATTTCAACGCAGGTATCAAGAAGGCCAAGTTAACTCCTGAAGAGCTCTCCGAGGGAAATCTTGCCCTCAGGCGCTTGCTCAAGGACTGGGTGCATCAATTGAAGGAACAGGGCCTCGACAATCCGCAAACTTTAACGGAGGAATCCTCGCAGGAAAAGGTCCAGCTCCTGTTGCAGTCGATTACCAAGGAGGCCTCCGCCAAGAATGACAAATACCTAAAGCATCTATCCGACATGTTGCTGTGAGCGTTGGCCTTGTCTCATACGCAATTGGCATCTTTTTTCACCTAATCCCGTACTACGATTGTTGCCTGATGACGACCCTCGTTGAACAGGGGGGGGGGCCAATTGGCGCAACCACGCCACGACTTTGATGATTCAGCGACGGCTCCAGCAGCGTTCCAGTTCATTGTTTTGCTGTCCGAATGGGCCTCGTCATCGGACTCTAAGGGATCTTTGAGTTGCGAGGAAAATCACCATAAAAGAGGACATAAAAGAGCTTCATGGATTTTCAAGGCGTCGGAATGCAAGTCTGCCAGCTAGACCGGAAGACTGTGTGAATATGACCGACATGTTGCATCCAAAACTGACTGAAATTTCGTTTCTACTGAACAATGGTGTGAGAATGCCAGCTCTGGGGCTGGGAACAGCCAATCCGCCAGAAAAGCTCGCTGAGACCAAGCAGGCTGTTAAGGCTGCGGTGAAGGCCGGTTACAGACACATTGATACCGCGTGGGCGTATGGTTCTGAGCCTTTTATTGGCGAGGCGATTAAGGAATTGATTGAAGAGGGTGTCGTCAAGAGAGAAGACTTGTTCATCACCACTAAGGTGTGGCCTGTCATGTGGGATGATGCTGACACTTCGCTCAACCAGAGTCTGGAGAACCTGGGGATTGATTATGTGGACCTGCTGCTACAGCATTGGCCGATTTGCTATAACAAGCATAAGGACCCTCATGGGATCAGCGGTTTGAACAAGAACCCTGTGAAGGAGGATGGCAGTCCAGACTACAACGAAGAGGCTGACTGGATCGAGACGTATAAACAATTGGAAAAAATCTATAGCGACCCTAAGGATAAGCGAGTGAGAGCAATCGGAGTTTCTAATTTCCCCGTGGAATACTTGGAAAGAGTCTTGAAAGAATGCAAGGTCAAGCCAACTGTAAACCAGGTGGAAATGCATCCTCGTTTGCCTCAATTCGAGTTGAACGAGTTCTGTCGTGACAAGGACATCAAGTTGACTGCATACTCTCCCGTTGGTTCCCATGGTGCCCCATTGGTGAGATACCCTGCGGTCGTGGAGATGGCGGAGAAATACAACATCTCTCCAAATGACCTGTTGAGTTCCTACCACATAAGGCAAGGAAGTTTCGTCATTCCTAGATCGGTCAATCCCGTCAGAATCGCTTCTAATATCGAGTTTGCAGCATTGACAAAGGAGGACGTCCAAAAATTGAGCAACATTGGCCGTACTGATCCAAAGAGATACATTAACGAAGAATGGAATAAGATCGTTCCCGGTTTCACAGGTACCGGTCCAGAGATCTAAATGAGTTATGTAAAGATGAATGTATTCTAATTTGTTTACGGCTAAAGTTCGTTGAATCAAGTGAAGACAAAGCTATGCCTCAGAGCAGGCGGCGATTCAAGAAACTAAACCGTGTATGGGCTTCATGGTCATGTATCGGCCCTTTTTCTTGATATCGATGAAACTGATTTCATTAGTTACAACTGTTTGAAAAATATTAATCTATGATCTTTAAACTTGAGCTCAACTCAACGGCACCAAGCGTTCGGCCAGCACTTTCGAAAAGGCTAAGTCTCTATCATAAAACAGGGCGTATGGGAAGAACAGATCTTGAGATTCACTGGAGAGCTGATGGCCACTGCTGGAAGAGAAAGTCGAATGCTTCCCGTTAGAATGCTGACCAGATGCCTCTATTTCAGAAATTTCCAAAAATCTGAAAGAAAGAGGACCTTCTGTGCGGAACAGAGAGCCATCAGGATGTATTTGCTGATTAAGATCCTTATAGCCTGCAGCAGGTTTTGATGACAATTCAAATGGTTTTGATGAGCGGAAAAAAGTCACGCTAGATTCATTCATATCAACAAACGGCGAATACAAAGGAGCAAATAATTGCGGAGAGGTTTGAACTCCCTCTGATGCGAGATCAGGCTTCGAGGATTTTGCCTGAGTCTCCGTCATCTTGAAACATTCTGTGTAGAAAATTAGGCGGTCCAAACATCGGTCTTTCGTGGCAACCGAGTGATCCATGATCCTTGTGAGCATACCGTCGTAAGCCTCGACGCTCAATGTGTAATACTCAGTCTCTAAAATGTTTTCCTGGTAATATTTGACTGTGGCCGACAATAGAATGGTGTAGAAGAAAATTGAGGTGTTCCACTTGGGATTGTCAGATACAACAAATTCTCCATTTTCGCCGACTAGGTGCGAGTGAGTCGATGCCAAAAGTGATATTATTTGAATGATCTTGTCTCTCTCCTCCTCTTGATTGTACTTTATAATGTAAAGAAACAGAGCAAAAACACCAGTCAAAAGGCTGTAAAGTAGACCAGTGTACATGTGTCTTTCATAATCGACAGTTTGAAAAAGTTTTAGCATTCTCATGCATACCTCCACATTATCATTGAGGAATAAGTTGTATATGCTAGCCGTTGGATGTTTCGAACTTCGGAGATTGTCGGCGTTATCGACAAGAAAAGATATGGCAAATAAGCCTAAAAGTATTCTGGTGTGCATGCTTCGGAAGTGACATCGAATAACACGAGAACATGCAACCTCGTACGTCAAAGCCGGATTTTCCGCCGCGTCTCGCACATACAGTAAGGAGATGTAGTTCTTGTAGCTGTTCAACTGCATAGCTGGGTGTAAGTTTTCATCCCAGTCCTTCAATTCATCTCGTAAGCTAAGCGACCTATCAATCATTGTATCGAAGGGACAGTCAGTGGTACTGGTCACCGAAAAACAACTCTGCACCACTTTTGCCTCTATCCTTGTCAATTTGAGAGAGAAATACGAGATGTATGTGGGCAAGAACTCGCAGTAATCAACTGAATAGTCTAAAATTTCTTGCAGACTGGTCAACTTTTCTACCTCCTCAGCTACCGCAGGACTCCTCAGTTTCAAAAGTCTCGTCATATATTCGAAGTAATTATCATCAGATAACATATCCATATCATGCTCTTTGATTAACGGCGGTTGAGACTGTATCAACGAGAACCATTTATCAGCGTTAGCACAATGCCACCAGACACTTCTTCGTATCATCTCTTCCTCTAATGTTAGGTTTTTGTATGAATACATTTCGTTGAGACCCAAGGCGAAGGCGAATCTCACGGCTGTGGTGAAAACACCGAAAGCTAAGCTTGTGTCCAAAGTTTCTCGTAGATGTAAGCTTAGTAACATCAAACCTTGAGTAGCTATCACACTCGGTAGGCCGATGGAAACTTTGTTATAGTAGTAAATAGCGTTCAGTAGGCTATCCTGTTCGATTGATTGTAGCTCTTCTTTACTTGGATCATATCTGTCCTTTCGCACAGTGTAAGAATCACCTGCGTTCATGATCCTCATTCTAGATGCCCCGAAACAAATGCTTACATGCAGAAGCAGCAACTCTGCGTATGAGAGAGGTTTGCCGCTGTAAAATTCATTAATTAGAGAGGAATAGTAATCGGCAGCAACCAGGCCCGGAGCCGAAGAAACAAGCATTGCGGACCTGAAACTCTCTACTATCCGCTTGGCCTGAGCCTGAGGTGGGAGCTGATGGAGTTGGAATTTCCCATCTCTAAGCATTGGCGCCGAAAAATCTGTCAGGACCTTTCTTTGAATCATTAACCACTTCAAAGTGACAGTCAACAGCTCATTAATCGGCGCGATTATTGTCTTGTCTGTCCCATATGTGTTCATCCTCTTGTCAGCCCACGTAACGATCTGCGGTGTCAAAATTGTGGTGAAATACCTTTTATGCTTCGAACGCGGCAGTGTCTCAGACACCTTGGGCTTGCCATCACTATCAACCAACTTCGCGAGCAACCACTCCAATTCTTTCAAACTCCGAGAAATCGATGACACTTTCATGTCCAGTTTTTCCACTTTAGCGCTCAGATCGGGCGACCTCATCCTTTCTTGAGTTCTCGTGAAAGAGCTCTGAGAGATAGATTGATACAGCTGATCGTCTTCGTAAGCACCCAGCGCAGGACCGTTCCCTGCAGTAGACGCCGATGGTACGAAACCCAACACGTTTGAGTCCTCATGTCCCGATCCCGTCGTCTCTATGAGATCATAGCCTCTCTTACGCCTTTCCACGTCTTCTCGTACTTTGAACGTACATCTGGCATTATATTTGGTGCAATTGGTGCATTTTTGCGTCTCGGGATTGACAGCATCACATTTTATCTTCCTCTTTCTGCAATGATCGCAAGCCCTAGCGACCCGTTTCTTCGAACCGCCGCCCGGCTGAGGGCTAGACGGATTACTACCTGGAACTATCAAACTTTGGCCCGTGTTGGAAGCCACAGACTGCAGCACAGGCACTTGGTACTGTTGTGGAGGCTGCGGGCACTGTCTTATGTCCGGGAAATTCTGAAACCCGGTCGCTCCCGCGTAAGGTCCCATAGATCCACTGCTAGAGTTCCTACCGGTGTTCGTTCGAGGGTCATTGAAACCAGCTTGGCTCTGATTTCCCCCATTTGCACCTCCCCCAGCCGCCGAAAGTGTACCCGATTCGCTCCAAAATTGGTCGGGCAGTGCGGAACCGTCGCCTCTATAATAAAAGTTGGATCCGTTCATCTCACTGGTCTTCTAGCAGACCTTCAAATAGCCATTAGGTGCTCTCACTGTCGCGAATCCTCTTGATTCATCCCATTGTCAGTGAACTGCACATGCCGTTACCCTTGTTGGAGTCTTGGCTCTTTCCAAAGCGGGTAACCCTCGCTCGAGCTAAGCTCATCGAAAGAGAAGACCTGTAAGATGGCATCTTTCGAAGCTCATCAGGCTCCTCTGAGCAATCTTTTGTAAATCCTCAGCTCTTTTGAAGCCATTGCTCGAGAACGGGGCTTCATAAGTTGCTCTCTGCGTCGTGTTCGTCGAAACCGAGCCGTGCGGGAGCCATTGAGTTGCTTGGAGTCTTGAAAGTTATTTCCATCCAGTCTCGCTGGCATCTTGAAGCCATTGAGTCCATTCTTGGGTGTTCCTCTCGCTTTATCGAGAGTCTGTTTCCTGAACGGCGTTATACGGAGATTGGGTTCTTGAAGAACATAACTACATATGGCCTGCGATACATAAAGGCGAGGGAAAGCGACGGTTGGCGAGTCGTTGAGAAGGGGATCGGAGGCTGCGTTGAGTTCATTATGGTTGGCTTTAGAGATTTTTTTAGTCGCAAGAAGGACCCAGTCGATGCGAAGGCCAGGGTGGACATTGGCAAGGTGGTGGAGATTTGCGATGGAAGCTCCAGCTGCGGCAGTGATTGCGAGGGTGATGTGGCCGAGTTGGCCGAGGACGATAAAGCTTTCGAGAAGCTGAAGATCGACCACGAGACGCCGCTGTATAACTCTTCCAAGCCACCCAAGATTCACTTTGTGGTTCCCACATCTCAGGTCGACTGGCAGCACGATGCATGCCTGGAAGATAGCTCGAGTGTGCAGTACAAGATTTACAAGTGGTGCGACCAGCATAACGATGAGTTTTCTGGCATGGGCCAGGGTCAAACACTGACCTGTGCGGTCTCTTCTTTACCGAAGGACATCATGGACATCGAAGTGATGCGTGGAACAAAGAATAACGTTCTGGTTTTACCACACTTTATCTGGATAAACGATCTGGAGAGTAATCAGGTGGAGCAGACTTTGAACGAGCTGGTACCCAAATTGCTAAGCTCTGATTTTAAAGTGGATAGATTGTTGGCAGAGCATTCTAAGCTCTCAAGGGCTGTTGAAAAATCCTTTGTGCTCATCTGTTCTCATACAAAGAGGGATAAGAGGTGTGGTATAATGGCTCCATATTTGAAAAAGGCATTTGATAAACTGTTGCAAAAGAAGGGTTTGTTTAGAGACAACTCGGATTTCCGTCCCGGTGGTGTGAAAGTTGCGTTTGTGAACCACGTCGGCGGTCACAAGTTCTCTGCCAACGTTCAAATCTTCCTACGTGATCCCTGTTTGCTGATCTGGCTGGGCCGTGTGAAGCCTACAAATGTTCCCTTCATAGTAGAAGAAATGCTAGCTCCCGAGACGCCCAAGCTGCAGTGGCCAGAGAAGGTAAGGTGTGTGCAAAAGTATAACTCTTGGTAGTCTCGATATTTACACTATTGAACTAAATAAGCGCCTCAGAGCTCATCATGTATGTTTGATTTTAGAAGCAGCTGATTCAAGATCAGTAATTTGAGCTGAATTTCACTGTAAACCTTGACATTGTCTCTCAATTCTTCATTATTTTGCACAATATTCTCTAGTTTCAGACGCTCTTTAGCCAGATGGTCGCTTGAAAAGTCCCTGATATCTTGTAGGTACTGCTTCCCATACTCGCACAGCTGCTCATCTTCCTTCAAGGACTCTGCTTGGCACCCATTAGAGTCGTCTAAAACCGCGTTCAGTACTTTCAGAGATCTATCGTTTCTCCTTATGGCTTCTATAAAGAACTTCATTGACTTGGCATCCCTGCTTCCCCTATACTCTATCACCCTCTCAGAGTCTAACTGCCACCTTGGGTCTCTGTACTTGCTGGTCAAGTAGTTGAAAACCTTCCGCCACAGAGGCACGGGCTGGTCTTCAACCGGTAGGTCCAAAGGCTTTTTGCGTGGCTGTACAAGGTGAATCATTGGGAAACCTGGGAATCCTTTGCAAATGGTGGATCCGAATATTTCACAGTTGACTTCCAGGAATCTCACTGGCGGTTTGGCTTTATCATGCTCAAAGGACTGCTTCAGTTCCAAAAAGTTGGGAGCAAGCTTCTTGCAATGATGGCACCAGCTTGTGGTATATTCGACCATCGTGTAGGACTCGTTGCTATTGACAGCGTCATAGTACTGGTCTAGCGACATCACCAAATCTACCGACTTGGAGTCCTGTTTGGCATACCCGATTCCTAAAAGCAGTGAGAGCACGTATAGTGCTGGTAGCACCCTGGCCATTATCAACCCCATCTCTTTGCAATGCCTGCTGTTCTGTACCTGTTGCTGGCCTCGTTTATGTAAGCATGCCCACTTAGACTTTCGATGCGCCCTAAGGGATCTACATCACTACAAGAACTACAAGCAACAGGAACTGAAGAACGTCGACCCAGCATATCTGTATTGGTTATTACAATATGATGGCCGTCTTTGGATTAGTATTGAACCTGCTGTTGCTTTTGGTGGCTGCCAACGCCCACAGCGAGAAGCATGCTGCAGTATTGGCAAGGAGGATGGTTAACATCGAGTCCAATCTACATTTCAATTCTTTGAGAGCTGATGGCACTCCAGTTTCGTTGATTGAATACTACGTGTCTTCCGATTCCTGCCCTGATGTTGAAGGGCTGTCTAATAACGGGAATCCGATCCTGCTGCTCAGTAAGATGAGTACTTCCTACAAGAATTGGCAGCGTAATTCGACCATATCGGTGACAATCGAGAAGGAGAGAAGAGGTCCTTTCGAAAGTGCAATGGGAAAGCCAAGAGCCAACTTTTTTGGCAGCATGAAGAAATTGGACTTGTCCGCTCAGGACGCCAGACGTCTCGCACACCATTTTGTGATCAGACACCCTGATGCTCGTCATTGGCTGCCAGGTGATGATGAGTCTCATGTCCATGACACTATATGGTTTGAGTTCCAAGTCGAGTCCGTTTATTTCATCGGTGGATTTGGAGACAGATCCTACATCGGCAACATCTCTGGCGACCTGTACCACGAAAACCTCGACACGGAAAGGATTGTGGATTCTTGCGACTACTTGCACTGGAATGAAGAGTCGGACCGAGAGGATGCAGAACTCGAATCTGCTGTGGAGAAAGCCTCATCTCAAGGTTTTTTTCAATTGCTGAAGTACATTATAACTGAGTATTGAGTCGAAGGTGGAACATCCCATTGGGGTACAAGGATTTGGTATTGTAACGAACAGTCGGTTTTTATGATTATAGTTTAGTTTGAGTCTTTATTTTTTATGTTTTGCTCTCTAGAAGGTATTTTGCCAAGTCTTTTGTAGATGCAAGACCAGTAAACATCTCCATTAAAACATAATGCCAATTAGCCAGATAAGATGGCCCTTCGACATTTCAAGAGGAAGCTTCAGCATACTAACGATTCAGAAGACTCAGGGTGTGATGATTCTGAGCAGGCTGTTTCCAAGCAAGATAAGGTAGTCAACGATGAGAGCGAAAGCATCGAAGAGAGCAGTGATGAAAGCGAGAGCAGTAGCAGTGATGACGATGGGTCTTTGGTGTCAATCCAACGACCACAGTTCCTAGGTAAGAGCAAAAGACTAAAAACCGCAGAGTCTGTTGAAGAGAAAGAAGCCAAGAGGCGACACAACCTTAGCGAGAGGATCAAGCAAGATAACCAGGCATCTAAGGCTCGCGAGGATACCGAAGCACAGCTTAAGGCAAACTTGGGTACTGAGGATGAGCTGGTAAGGCGGATTATACTTCTAGATGACAACGATTCTCTGAACTCTGACAAAGAGAGGCAAGAATGGCTGGAGAGACGCATAACGAGACAGAAACTTCGACGGGATGCCCTGCTCGCAAAACAATTGGAATTGGAACAATACGAGGCTAATAAATTGGACCGCAAAAGACCAATTGATGACAAAGATCGGAGTGGAACCGGGGAAACTGACAGACCCAAGTCTGCCAAAAGCGCTTCTGTCTTCTCAAAGGGCCCGAACTCGAGGTGGAAACCTTCAAGAGCTCAGAATCCACAATTCTCACAGTCTGCAGGAGTGCCAGAACAGAAAGAAGAGACTGAATATTCCTATATATGAAGTAGTCATTATAGCTAACTCGCGCCCTCTTAAAGAAAAACCTTACTCCATGGCCAGCAGCTAATGTCATTGCAACCGCTCAAGGACGATCTCCCAGAGTTTCTGGGACCATACCTTCCTCGCTTGTCAAATCACAATGCTAGTAGACCGTTTGTGACGCTTACCTATGCCCAGTCGCTGGACTCCAGAATCTCGAAAGGTAAGGGCATTAGAACTACAATCTCTCACCCAGAGACAAAAACCATGACCCACTACTTGCGTTATCATCACGATGGAATCCTGATAGGCAGCGGAACTGCGCTGGCGGATGATCCTGGCCTTAATTGCAAGTATGGCGGCCAGGAATGCTATAGCCACAGTCCAAGACCCATTGTGCTTGACAGTAGACAGCAATGGAAGTTTGAGGGCTCTAAAATGCAAGAATTGTATCTGAAGAACCAGGGTAAGCCACCCATTGTGGTTCTTTCAGAGGAGCCTAAGATCAGAGAGAAGGGTGTAGCTTACGTAGTTGCTCCATACCAAGCTTCATCCAGGGTCGATTGGGAAGCCCTGTTGGGCAAATTACACGATATATTCGGTCTGAAATCAGTAATGGTCGAAGGTGGAGCAACAGTGATCAATGATCTTCTGCTGAGACCGACATTGGTGGACAGTCTGATTATCACCGTGGGGTCAAGGTTTCTTGGCAGCGCAGGCGTTGAAGTTAGTCCTCCACAGTCTGCAGAGCTTGAAGCCGTAAAATGGTGGAAGGGCACGACGGATGCTGTACTCTGTGCTCGATTGAGCGCTACGAAATAAAGTCCAGTCAGTTTTTGATTTACATGTATTTAATACACCGAGTAGGAGTATGATTATGCGATAGCGATCACATGCAGATTCTATAACTTGCATAACGACCAGCAGTCTCACTATTCCTGATGATCTTGACTACTTCACCTCTTTTCAACCCCAAGTACAATGCCACGGGATCAGCTCTTTGAATTCTAGGCAATTGAGATTCCTTCAGTCTGTACCTCTTCAAAAGCTCCTTTTTTTCCTCGTCACTTAGCCTTATATGTTTAGGAACTAACTCGTGGTGAGTAATGTTGACCACTAACGAAGCCTCGTGGAAAGTCTCGATAGTTGCAGGAGGTATCGATGGAACCAACTTCATAGCGCTAGGTGTGATATTATTCTGGTAAACAAAAATACCTGTTTGGAAGTTTTTCTCCTGAATGTGTATGACGAAAGTCTTCATCGTCTTGACACCAACGGTGGGCTCGTCACAGAACTCCACCCAAAGAGTGCCCATACTTGGAAACTTCGCTATGGATTCCTCTGTTGGATTGGACTGGAAAGACATCATCTTACGTTGTGGTCTACCCATGGAATCACAGTATTTGACTTTGAAATCCTCCAGAGACAATTCTATTTCTTCCTGAGCTATGAAATATCCTCTATCCTTCACCATCTCCTTCATCGTACGGAAAGTTCTCCACAGTCTGGAGATATTTCTCTCATTTTCTTGGTCCATGATGCTAAATTTCTTGAAACAGAGGAAAGCTCACCCAGCACACGATTGATAGCTGACCAGTCAGTTTTATCCTGATCACTCGAGACTCGATGAGTATGCAACTTTTCATCAACTTTGTTAAGCTAAAAATTTTGACCAAGAAAGTCGCCAAATACGAGGAAGCATAAGTCGTTATAATAAAGGCATCACTAAGCATATACAGTCTACCATGAGTCTCTTGATATTCTGTCAAGCGTCTCCAAAGCCTGATCCGTGACTGTTGTCAGTTCCAGCAGGCAGCGACAAGTCTGACATCTTTCTTCTGTACTCGAAAACGATGTCGCCTTGCGATTTCCAGTAGAGAGTTCTCACTGTGCTCAACGTCATGTCGTTATCGAGTATCTGATCCTTGCACAACAGTTCCATCCACTCGCTTGGGTTGATCTTAGCCTTCATCTCGGGAGTTTTGGTTTCGAATCTATCGGCTATGTAGACTTTGATCTTTTTGACTTTTATCATTCCTGGAGCAACCAATTTCATGTTGGCATCTGAGATCTTGGGCAGCTCTACTGTTTTGGGAATAGCGTCGGTAGACTTCGTCTTGCCGAATTTGAGTCTGTGATGTGACTGTTGCTGTGGAGGTGCGACTGGTTGCACGGGAATATCTTGGTCTTGCCATGGGGATATGATGAAATTCAGCTTGGGCTGCTGCTTGGCAGTCCTGTTATCAGAGAACAGATACTTGGCAAACCAAAATGGTAAATTTTCCTCTAGCTGTTCAAAGATTTGCCGTCTGTTCATTACGTTACCGTATTCGTTATCTTCAAGGTCATACTTGCTCAATATTTCATCATCCTCGTAACTATCACCATCTTCATCACTTTCCTGTAAGATGGACCCGGTGCCATCGTCAAGCAACCTCGAGGCCGGGAGGTAGGAAGAAAACAAGACCTTCCCGCCACAACAAGCCTTGTTCCAACTATGCACCACAAGCAACACGCCATTCTTTATTCGGATGATTGGCGATAAAGAGTCTCTTATGATTTTAGTCTCTGGGAGTTTTCTCGATAGCAATTTCAATGAGTTTGAATTATTATATTGTTGTCTGTAGTTCTCATGCAGCTGGTCAAAGAAATCAGATATGTATGTAGCGCGAACTTTTTGTGTGGAAGTTGGTGCTTCAATATCTGTGGTTGTGGCAGTGGCCGTAGACATCTCTATGGGCTTCAGTTTGGCGTGCAAAGCATCTACCACTTGTTGTGAGGAGAGGTTCTCACCATTGTAGGCTTGATTCCAGACAATGCGCTCACCAGGGTTATCATCTTCGAGCATGGAGTCCTCAAAATCTGAATTGACAATGGCTTGAGATTCCACTGGCGTATTGCTTCCCGTGCCGCTACGAGAATATGGTCTCAATTTCTTAAATTTACGGGCTATCAATGAACCAGAACTCATAGTTCTTCCCTCTGAGCCTCTGATCGGTGACATGTTTCCCAATTCAGCCCCGTCAGTGTTCGATTTGTCGCTCGCTGGCACGCTAGGAGGAGGTAGAAGTGGATGTTCATCATTAGGTCCACTTAAAAGATCCCCCGAAAAGAGAGGAGTATTTGGAGCTGACACTGATGAGTTGCTGTAGTCCAGATTGGGCGTCGTTGAGCCAAAACGGTAGAAAGCCGACTTTCTTCTTTTATCCTTCACCTTTGGCTCAGTAGAGTTGGAGCTCAACTCCAGAGCCGACCCCACAAGATTCAAATCTTTCTTCTTCGAAGATAGTTGTTTCCTGAAGGTCTTATCCTTTTCGATCTCATAAGACACAAACTCATTGAAAAGGGAGTTTATGACGATCTTTCCCAGGTTGTATCGTTCATCAGAATTGACTTCCACGTCATTTATAATCTTGTATTCTTGTAATGCTGATCCATAGACCTCCGTGTTAAGGATCCTAGGGTTCACTTTAATGAAAAGCATACCAACCTTGACAGAAAGTGTACACCAATGAGAGAGAATCTCCTTCGATGTATACTTAGACACCACTTCATCAAAACTACCTTCTGAAGGGTCAAATGTGTTGACCAATTCACACAACACAATGTCCCACCTTTGAATCTCTCCTTTGGTATTCTCTGTGATAACATGGCGTCTGTTGGTCAAAAGTGAACTCTTCGTGAGAGCGAAACCACCTTCGACAACTGTGTGCTTCCCCGTGGAGAGTTCAAGAATGGACAAATTGGAGTTCGAGCATTGCGAAAACATGATCAAGCCATTGGACAAAATCATAATGTCTAGGATACCGCCATTTTTAGTTTTTTTACCACGAGACTTCTCATGCACATGTTGTTGGTCATCGTCGAAGATCGTATTCAGTTCAACTTGGTTATTTTTCGACAAATTTGATCTTTTTATTCTACCCTTTGAATCGCCAATGTAAACACTACTCAAGTCCTCCCCGTACATTCCCCAAATCGAGCAATCCCACTTGTAAGAGGCACGCTTAACCAATTTGCTATCCTCTTTGACCAGATCCCACACACAGATTATGCCGTTAGAGCATGAGGTGACCAATTTCGTCGAATTGTTCAAGATCTTGACCACTTTGATATTTGTCTCATGCGCCTTCACTATTCTTCCAACTTCTACCTTATCTTCGGTAGAATACAGAATGATATCACCATTGCAATCACCAACGACCAAGTTGAAACCCATCTTACAAGTTTGATCGATGGCGACCATTGCGTAGATTGAGCCCGTCTCGACATGTTCCGAAGTATTCGAAAACTCATGCAGTAGGAGCGCCTGATCATTACTTAAACTCCAAACTTTGACTTTCTTATCCAGCCCACCAGTTGCAAAGACAAACTGATTATCATCTGTTGGTATACGAACGAGGCATTTGATGTAGTCTCCATGATCTCCTATTATCTTTGTTTCCCAAGTCTCCGAGTCATCATGCAAAGTGAGCAGTACGATTGAAAAATCGTGGCTCACTGTGATGAATCTGTTATGGCTGATCTGTATAATGTCTGTAATCCAGTCACTATGAGCCTGCATTCTTTTGCCCCGGATTGGCATGCCAGCTGCATCCAAACGATTCTTAATAATTGATCCATCTCTGCTGCAGGTGAGAAAATAATCATCTTGGCCCTCTGGATAGAGTATCTTGGTTATAGGTAGTATATGCGAGTCTCGAGAAACCTTCGATTGCGGCGCCAAGAGCCCATAACTTATCGTCAACTCATCCATTACTGCTCTCAGAGATCTGAAAAATGATCTAGGTCAGTCTGATAGACTAGGAACCACTGTGGGCGAGCAATTGGTTCACGGATTGGCGATCTTCCGGACCTCTTGGTGCAATTGTTGCTCCGATATCGCTCGAAACTTGCCGACTGTGAACAAGTCGCAAGTTTCAATATCCGAAAGGGTAACGTTAGAACGAGCGAACAAGACTCAACAAAGCATCGATTGCAACGAAGCTGGCTGGATATCCAGGTTCTATGATGTACTATGAGTACCAAGGAGACCGAAAATGAGAAGATCTTGGCCCAGTTGAAGGGGAAGCTTTGGTACTGCATTGAGAGACAGATAGGCGAAGAGACGCCGTTTGACACCGATTGCACGCCCAGCTTCACAAATGCCCTGGTTGAGCTATCCTACTTACAGCTGGTGGAGATGGGGAAAGATTTAGAGGCGTTTGCCCGGCACGCTGGCAGAGAAACAATCACTGTCGATGACATGATGCTGCTCTTGAGGAAGACACCACAGTTACAGAAGATACTTGCACCTGATGATTTGCAATGAAATATTTACATGGATATGTAGTGAATTTGACGACTACACAACTATCTCTTGACCCAGGTTGGCATCTTTCTGGCCTTCTTCTTACCGGGTTTCTTTCTTTCAACGTGTCTGTAGTCTCTGGTGATGACGTCTGCCTTGCGCAGTCTTGGTTTCAGAAGTGGATTGAAAGTAATCAAAGACTTGGCCACAGCAAGCATGATGGCTTCAGCCTGACCAGTAGGTCCGCCACCAGAGGTTGTTGCGAAAATGTTGAACTTCCCAACTGCATCGACCACTTGCAGCGGATACAGAATGGATTCTCTGTCCTTGAGCTTCACGAAGTAGTCATTCAACTGACGATTGTTTATCAGTATTTGACCAGTACCTCTGACGACCTGGACTTTCGCCACGGAAGTTTTTCTTCTACCAATGGCTATACTTCTACCGAACTCGTCTAAGCTTTTCACAGAGTCCTGTACGGATTGGATCTTTGTCTTCTTGAAATACTGAGCCACTTCTGCCTTGATCTCGTCGTTGACTAATTGTGGATCGATAGAATGTAGTTTATTGAGGAGCGAAAGTAGCTCTTGATACTGGATCGGTTTCAATCGACTACCACCACCTAGTAGGGCGTATTCATCGAATGAAATCCATGCTGGTCTCTGTTCTTGTTGTTGAGCTGCAGAAATAGTGGGTAGTTTCACGTATCTGCGAAGTAAGCTCTCCAAACGGTCAACACGATGCTCATGAACTGGGTTTGCTGAATAGAAAGTCGCCAACTTTGGAATGGTTCTTAGTGGGAAGCCGGCACCTTCTTGATGTTTGCTCTGCTGCCTCAGCCCTGGAACAATCGAGAATTGTCTAACCAAGGGACGATAGGAATCGCCCAGCAATCTCCTAACAAGCATCCTGGACGTAATACTCCTGTTTCCTCGCTCAATTGAACAACCTTCGTCAGGTCGTCATTTGATACCGAAGCTTGACCCAATATTTCAAAAATTTCATGACACCTTGTACGAACGCCTACACAATGGTATCCCGATCACCAGAGTTATCGCTATGTGCAAAGCAGCGCCCTACTAATGAGACACTTGAAGTCAGCTATCGTGTAAACCATCGTTGTTCTTGAAGTTACCACAGTAGACTTCTTGTCATGACCCTCCAAGTAGACTTTTGATAAACAACCTCAAGGGACCTGTAACAACCCTCAGGGTTGCAGCATCAACCAGTATATAAATCCAAGAGGAGGACGGTAATTGAGGTAACAGTTTTTAAAAGACCTTAAACATTTATAAAAGCTTATCATCAGTCATGATTGAGCAGCGGTTAGGCTACTGAGCTAGAGAAAAATTGGTTTTGATATCGACAGTGAATGATTACATCTATTTCTCAGTGTCGACAACGTATCTACCAACGACTTGACCCTTCTCCATCTTGTCGAAGATTTCTGGCAAGGTGGATAGACCGACAACCTTAATTGGGGCCTTAACCAAACCTCTGGCGAAGAAGTCCAAAGCTTCTCTGGTGTCAGCTCTGTTACCAACGTAAGAACCAACGATTTTGATGGACTTGACGACTTGGTTGAAGACTTCGGATTTACAGTAAGCGTTAGCTGGTAGACCGACTAGAACAACGGTACCGTTAGCTCTGGCGTATCTGGTGGAAGCAGTGATAGCAGCCTCGGAAGCAGAGACGTTGATGACACCGTGAGCACCACCGTCGGTAGCCTTGATGACTTCAGCGACAATGTCCTTGGACTTGGTGAAGTCAATGAAGTATTCACCACCCAAGCTCTTGAACAACTCTTCCTTTTCGGCACCACCGTCGATACCCAAGACTCTGCAGCCCATAGCCTTAGCGTATTGGACAGCCAAAGAACCTAGACCACCAGCAGCACCAGAGATGGCAACCCATTGACCGGCAGATAGATCAGCAGACTTCAAAGCCTTGTAGACAGTGATACCAGCACATAGAACTGGAGCGACCTCAGCCAAATCGGTACCAGCTGGGATTCTGGCAGCTTGGACAGCGTCAGCGGTACAGTATTGTTGGAAAGAACCATCGTGGGTGTAACCAGACAAGTCAGCGTGAGGACAGTTGGATTCGTTGGCCAACTCACATTCCTCACACATCATACAGGAACCGTTCAACCACTTGACACCGGCCAAGTCACCGACCTTCCAGTGCTTGACTTGAGAACCCATGCCGACAACGACACCGGCACCCTCGTGACCACCGACCAAAGGTAGCTTAACTGGCAATGGCCAGTCACCCTTCCAAGCGTGCAAATCAGTGTGACAGACACCAGAGTACTTGATGTTAATCAAGATCTCGTTTGGCTTTGGCACTGGGACTGGGATGTCCTTGTATTGCAATTCACCACCGTTCTCGTAGAAGATAACAGCCTTCTGGGTCTTTGGGATTTCAGTAGACATTTCAATGGTAGTAAATTCTTGGGTTCGTAAAATCAAGGTTTGATTCTGTCCTCTTTAGCAAAGACTAGAAACCACTACTTGCAAGATACCCAAGAGGATATACAACCTCTAACGTATATTTATACTCCCGTTTCCCAACAACTCTCTCGCCAACACTAGCCATGTTACTGCCGCAGACTGTTCATCTGCCCGTACTGACTCGCCAAAGCTCATCTATCCCCCCTAACCATCGTACCACGTTTGGTAAAATGGTCTGAAAAGTAACACCACGACGGCGGTACTACGACCTGCCAGTGAAATCGAATAGTTCCTCCACAGGCGATCATACGATTACATGGTTGCTGGCGCCGAGGCCCTGCCCATGACAACAGGCGATCCCAACTGCCCCTCTGGTTGTGGGCGCCTGGCGCCCACTAGTGGCGGATTACAGGACGCCCGCGCGCGCCTCGAAAATAGTGGACGCCCCAAGGACCAGACGTGCCCCTCCCCCTCCCCCACCCTGGCAGGCGTCCGGTGCGTGCCGGGTCTGTCCCGGACAGCTGCGGGTGTCACCGCGGACGGAGTGCTACGGCCGGGCCGCGCCGCGCAGAGCAAAAAATTCGCTGCATCGAACGGGCCCGCCCGCCGCTGCCGTGCCAAGCCGCGACCGGCGGTAGCAGAAACGGGATGCGTCATCGCGACGTCACCACTGACGGCCGCGGAGCATCGCAAAGCGCCCTTAAACGAAGGCCTGGCTGAGTTAGGCATATAAGGACGGCTAAGGACGCGACCCTTCGAGAAACAGGACCTAGTGGAAGGGTCACAAAAGCGCAAAGAGAAACGGAAGGAGATATGGCAGATCCGAGCGATGCTAGTTCTTCGACATCGGCGTTTGTCTCTGCGTTGGTGCTGTATTCGATCCTGGGGCTGATATTCTCGGTGGTGTTTATCCTGCTGAGGGCTAAGCGGAGTAGGGTCTACGAACCGCGGACGTTGACGGATGTGCAGACGGTTACTGAAGAGGAGCGGGTGGAGAAGGTGCCAGACGGGTGGTGCGCGTGGATCCCGTACTTGCTGTTCAAGTCGCACTCGTACTTGATGCAGCATGCCAGCGTGGACGGGTACTTCTTTTTGCGGTATGTTGGGATTGCCGCGTCGCTGTCGATTGTCACGTGCTTCATTCTTTTCCCCATATTGTTGCCAGTTAACGCAACGAATGGGCGTAACTACGAGGGTTTTGAGCTCTTGTCGTTTGCCAACGTCACGAACAAGAACCGGTTCTACGCACATGTGTTTTTGTCGTGGATTTTCTTTGGTTTGGTCATCTACGTGATTTACAAGGAGTTGTACTACTATGTGGTGGTCAGGCATGCGGTGCAGACCACGCCGTTGTACGACGGGCTGTTGTCCTCGAGGACCGTGATAGTCACAGAGTTGGCCGATAAATATGCGCGTGCCGGTGAGATGGAGAGAAGATTCCCCACTGCTTCAAAGATCGTCTTTGCGCAGGACCACACGCAGTTGCAGAAGTACTGCGAGGACCGGGCCAAGACGGCAAACAAGTACGAGAATACACTGAACAAGATCCTGAATAAGGCGGTGCAAAAGAATTTGAAGGCTGAGAAGAAGGGCAAGCTGGACGAATTGTACCACAACGGGTCCGAGGCACAGGACAGTCTAGAGACGTATGTTCCCACCAACAAGAGGCCAAAGCAGAGGTTGGGAAAGATCAAGTTGCCATTTTTCTCAGAGAAAGTTGACGTGATCCACTATTCTCAGGACCACATCGCAGAGTTGAATGAAAAGATTCACGAAGAGCAAAAGGAATGGGACCAGAAGACCACCAGACCAACCGTGTTCATGGAGTTTGCCACACAATTGGACGCTCAGAAGTGTTTCCAGTCATTGGAGTCCGTGATGGGCAAGTCCTCTTTTGGTAAGAAGTTCATCGGCGTCGCACCCGAGGATGTTAACTGGAATAACGTTTCTTTCACCAAGACCAAGAGACGTATGAAGAGGGTTGTTGCGAACACTTTGCTGACTTTAATGATCATATACTGGGCCATCCCAGTCGCTGTCGTCGGTTGTATTTCCAATGTCAACTTCCTTGCTCAAAAGGTGTTCTTCTTAGCCTGGATCACAGATATCCCTCCGGTTATCCTTGGAATCGTTACAGGTGTCGTGCCTTCGTTGGCCTTGTCCATTTTGATGTCGCTGGTGCCCCCTTTCATCAAGAAGTTGGGTAAGATGAGTGGTTGCATGACTGTTCAAGAAACGGAACTCTATTGTCAATCATGGTACTATGCTTTTTTGATCATTCAGGTTTTCTTGATCATGACATCCACATCTTCCGCCTCTGCAACCGTTGAGGCGATCATCAACAATCCAAGCAGTGCGATGACATTACTAGCTAACAATTTGCCAAAAGCTTCCAATTTCTACATTGCTTATTTCCTGATTCAAGGTCTAACGGCTCCTCCATTTGCATTGGCCCAATTGGTCAACTTGATCTTGAGTCAATTCCTCGGTAAAATCCTCGACAAGACACCAAGACAAAAATGGAACCGCTACAACACTCTAGCTCAACCAAACTGGGGGGTTGTTTATCCGGGAGTACAAATTCTTGTTTGTATCTGGATTTGTTACGCTATGATTGCTCCATTGGTTTTAATCTTCAGTTCTTTGACCATGTGCACGTTGTACCTGGCCTATGTCTACAGTTACAATTTTGTTCAAGGGTTTTCAGCCGACAACAGAGGTAGGAACTATCCTCGTGCATTGTTTCAAATCTTTGTTGCTATGTACCTTGCTGAAATTTGTCTACTAGGGTTGTTTATCATGGCAAAGACATGGGGTCCTCTTGTCCTGGAAGTGGTCATCATGGTTGTCACCGCACTATCCCACATATATTTCAAGCGGAAATTCATACCTTTGTTCGATGCCATTCCATTAAGCGCTATCAGACTCGCTAGAGGTGAAGAAGGTTACAGTTACCCATCTGATTTGGGTCTCAACGAGATCAGAGAGGTAGCTGAAGAGGCAAAGAATAGTTTCGAAAATGATGAAACTTCTGGTGTCATTCGTCCTGCTACTTCTGCTGAATTGAAAAGAGCCCATTTGTTGGCCAACGCTGAAACCAACAACAGCGAATCTGTTAACGGTCCTGAAGAGTCCATCTCAGAGAAGCCATTCAACGTTTTTGATGAGAATAGACGTAGCAGTACTTCAAGTTCGAGTTCCAATGCCGTTGGTAAAGCTACAAGAACCGGTGCTGCTTCATCCAAGAACGAGTCTACTTTTGTTCCTGATGAAGATTTCCACAAACTTTCCTATAAAGATTTGGAGAACAGACCCAAGGAACCAAGAGAAGAGTTTAGAAGTGCCGAAGGTGCATTGCAGGAGAATGCAGACGTGGCTAAAGTCTTTGCTGACCCTCAAGCCATCGTGACAACACCTAAATCCTTCCCACCAAATGTGAACAGAACCGCTGCTTTGAAACAGAGGTTCGTGAACTTTTTTTCACCTTCCAAGAACTATCCATTCGAGACTGTTCGGATGAGATTGCCTCACGTTTTCAACACTACCATAGAGTACGATGAACAGTTTCTTGACACTGCGTACACTGATCCTAGTGTCAGCGAAAAGGATCCAATTATTTGGGTCTGCAAAGATCATATGGGCCTGTCTAAGCAGCTCATCGCCGATGCGAGGACTAAAGACGTGGTGGTCACTGATCAGTTCACCAAGTACGACGAAAAGGGGAAGTCAATGTATCTATTCAACCCACCAGACTTCGAGTACAAGGCCAAGAGGTGAGCCATCCCAACTACAGGACTTCATTATTCATTCACTATTCATCAATTGTTCAATTAATTAGTTTGTCTTAATCATATTCTTCGATATACTTGTCATCTTAGACGGAGCCAAGCCAAGTTAAGGGAAGGTGGACGAGATAGATACATAGATAAGACTTACTTTAAGCAACACTTTAGAAGGTAGATCGACTACCCTGTGAATAGCTCAACAACAATCGAACAATGTCATTAGGAAATGCGGGGATAGTTTATGGGACTCGAGGTGAGGTCTTTGAGGGTAGTCGTGATGGGACTTTAAAGGAGTTTATCGCATCAACTTTCAGCATCGATAACGTGTTTCAGACTAAACTGGTCATGGGTAGATGTATATGCCATGGTAAGAAAGCATTGGAGACTGACATGTTGCTGGACAACGAGGAAGAAGCCAACAAATTCATCTCTTCGAGAGAATCGAAGAAACCTCATGTGATTCTCATATATGATAAGCACGGTGACTCTGCCTCGGCTGAGAAAACCCCTGAATCAAGCAGTAATGTCGTTATTTCAAGGGATCAGTGGGATGAATTGGTGTCATCTTTGAAAAATGTGGAAATCACGATGAAAGAGAAGGAGAAAGAAGAACAGACTGAGCCCAATGTGGTTCACTCCTATGTTGTGTGCGATGGATGCTACCCCACTGAGCAAGCTGATGCCACTGAGATCTGCGGAACAAGATACAAGTGCGTAACTTGTCGGAACTTTGATCTGTGCTCTGCTTGTGAGAAGAACGGTTACGAGAATTTCAGACACAAGAAAACTCACAATATGATCAAAGTGAAATCGGCCGCTAGAAATGGATTGCTATTCAGTGTCAAGGAGGAGCCTGTCCAATCGACGACCAATATTATGAGCACTGAGAAGGAAGTCGTCATTGATATCTCCAAAGACAGAAAGGATCTGTTCGATATGTTCTCGAAATTAGAGAACCTAGACGACATCGTTCATGGCTACAAGATGTACAAGAAATGGACGGAATCTTTTGATGATGAAAAGATAGGCGATATCCTGAAGAATACTGTCGTAGGTCAGGCGGCTGAGAAAGAGCTCTTGCAAAAGCCCCGTATCAAGCAAACAAACTCGGCAGCCAGACCAAAAGGACTGATTGTGGAGATGACCAAGAAGGACAACGCCATTATCTTTCAAATTCACAACGAGGAGGGCATCATTGTACCCGGCGGACTGACTTTGGTATACTCGACAGTCAAAGACAACCCCCAGGCAAGCGGCTCGAGCGTCAGTTGCGAACTGCCCATGGGTCCCCACGAGTTATTGCCAGGCTACAATAAGGTGTTGAAGTTCAACTATTTTGGAGTTCTCTCCGACATATCCATGGCTGCAAGGAGCAAAGTCACTCTGATGGACGAACACAGAAACATCAAGTATGAAGGTACAAACAGTGGCGGAGCTGGCTCCCGCTTTATTCTCAAGCGTACCAGCGCACCCGAGAAGCACTCACAGGATCTTGTACTGCTCCATGACACCGAGATTTCACCGCTGCTCGAGAAAGACGACTCGGACGGCGTTATCAGTTCGACCATCACCAACGACAACGAAACCTCACACTCCATGTCGGGCCAGGAGACCACAGACTGGGATGATTACGATTTCCTGAGCGAAAGCGACGTTTGAACGTCATCACCTTCCCTCTCGTTTTCCTATCTACGACGATTAGTATTTTTTCATTGATGCAGAACATTCTCTTGGCAACACAAGAGGAACGATGCCCTTTTAATGGCATAGTCTCCTTGCCGCGCTCTACACACGTACGTAACAGCCGAGAGTCTCTGGAACCAGGGCCCTCGCTCTCACCCATCTGGTGGACCTTGACACTTTAATTGTCTTGCGCGAGGCCAAGAGGTAACGACCACGGCAGCCGAGCACTGCGCAAGGACACAAAATTCTGGCCATCCACTCCTAGAATTGCCAGATGGTCATCCTGAAGGCCGTAGCTTCAACAGGAGCAGCCGAACGATGCCAAAAGACTGTTTTGCCATTATCACGTGAAGGGTGTCTATGAGTTCTGCCTGCGTAGCTTAAAATTTTTCAGAAGATGGCATAAAGAATTGAAGAAAGACGATGAACAATCTACTTTCTGAGCTTCTGGTAAAGCTAGGATCACTTTTGGAGCTTATCCTGTTGCAGTAGAAGTGAGCTGGATCTGAATAAATATGGAGACTGAAGCTGAGAAAAATATTGAGATCTGGAAGGTCAAGAAATTGATTAAATCGCTGGAGCAAGCCAGAGGTAATGGTACGTCGATGATTTCATTGGTTATCCCACCAAAGGGTCAGATTGCGTTGTACCAGAAGATGTTGACTGATGAATATGGTACTGCATCGAATATCAAGTCGAGAGTTAACCGTTTGTCGGTTCTTTCTGCCATCACGTCCACACAGCAAAAACTAAAACTGTATAGTAGAGTGCCACCAAATGGTCTGGTGCTGTATTGTGGTGATATTATCACGGAAGAAGGTAAGGAAAAGAAGGTTACTTTCGATATCGAGCCATACAAGCCAATCAACACTTCGTTGTACTTGTGTGACAACAAATTCCACACCGAAGTGCTTTCTGAGCTTTTGGAAGCTGACGACAAGTTTGGTTTCATCGTCATGGATGGTCAAGGTACTCTCTTCGGTCTGCTTTCTGGTAACACCAGAACGGTCTTGCACAAGTTCACAGTGGATCTGCCCAAGAAGCACGGTAGAGGTGGTCAGTCTGCTGTCCGTTTTGCCCGTTTGAGAGAGGAAAAGAGACATAACTACGTGAGGAAGGTCGCTGAAGTGGCAGTGCAGAATTTCATAACCAACGATAAGATCAATGTCAAGGGTCTTATCTTGGCCGGTTCTGCCGATTTCAAGACCGATTTGGCCAAGTCCGAGATGTTCGATCAGAGATTGGCTTCCAAGGTCATAAAGATTGTTGATATCTCGTACGGTGGTGAGAACGGTTTCAACCAGGCCATCGAGTTGTCCGCTGAGACCTTGGCCAACGTTAAGTTCGTGCAAGAAAAGAAGTTGCTAACAGACTATTTCGATGAAATCTCACAAGATACCGGTAAGTTCTGTTACGGTATTGACGATACTTTGAAGGCGCTAGATCTTGGTGCTGTCGAGACATTGATTGTCTTTGAGAATTTGGAGATGTTGAGATGTGTTTACAAGGATTCCGAGAACAAAGAAGTCATCAAATTTGCACAACCCGAACAGGAAGACAAGTCATATGCTATTGACAAAGCTACTGGCCAAGAGATGGATATTGTTGAGGAACAACCACTGATTGAATGGTTGGCTGAAAATTACAAGAACTACGGTGCCACCTTGGAGTTTATCACCGATAAGTCTTCTGAGGGTGCCCAATTTGTCACCGGTTTTGGTGGTCTGGGGGCTATACTTCGTTATAAGGTCAACTTTGAACAGCTGGTAGACGAGTCAGAGGACGAATATTATGACGAGGATGAGGGGTCTGACTATGATTTTATCTAAGTTCTGCTCTTGTGTGAACTAGTCCGCAGACGCTGTTTTATAAATCCTGCTCTGTACATTATCAAACGCCTTAAAATATTTCGGCTCTCCTTATATACGCTGAAGCCGTTGTTCAAGTGCTAGAAATCTTATTTACGTTTATTCCTCTTCTTATTCTTCAGTTGCTCAAGGGCATCTACCTTTTCATGACCAATGATAAAATCGTGACCTCTTTTCTTCACCAAGTTATCAGCCAAATTAACAAGACCACCAGTTAGATACTTCTTTCTCAAATCTTTGCGCAGCGGTCTTCGTAGCAGTTCATTGAGTTGTGCCTTTAACCCTCTCACACGATCCTTGCTGATAGTTTTATTGAGCTTTTTGGTTTTATTCTTAGCCAGGATGATGTCCTTGTCTTCTTCGTCAGAACTTATACTGATATCAAGCTCCTCAGCGGCTCTTTTGAGCCAATTATCGTCCTTTTTCAGAGATGAGGTTACAATCTCATTGTCGGCTAATTCACTGGCTATTTTGCTCCGCTCTCTCAGTTGGGTAACAATATCAGTCTCAATGGGAAGAAGTGGGACGGTTTTCTGCCATTTTTTCTTCTTGCTAGCTGACTCATCTGAACCGTTGTTTGTAGCAAGTAATTTTCTTAGTTTCCTCAAAGGTCCTAGTGCTTCCTCAGGGGAGCACAGCATTACTGAAACACCTTCTTTCTCAGCTCTAGCGGTTCTTCCAGATCTATGAATGTAGACGTCTGCACTTCTTGGCAAGTGGTAGTGAATGACATGTTGAATATTTGGGATATCAAGACCTCTGGCAGCCACGTCACTAGCTATCAGCACAGTAGATTTGTTGAATGCACGGTTTTTTTCAGATTGTTGCTGATATCTCTCTAGATTTCTCAATCTATTCTTTTGAGTCATGGAAGAATGGATTTGAAAAGTGGGAACTTTCAAATTATTCAGGTAAACGTTCAACTTTTTAACCGAGTCAATAGAGTTGCAGAACACTAGAGTGGTGCCTGGATACATGGTCACAAAATAGTAGCAGTACAAATCACGCTCTAACGGGCCGCATTCAATTAATGACTCTCTGATCTGCGAACTGATTCTTTGTTCGGAATTGGTGTCAATTATTACAGGTTTTGACTTGAAATGTATCTTCTTCATCAACTGTTGTAGAACAGCCTCCATTTCGCCCTCATTTGCCCTCTTCGTCTTTGACCATGATGTTGTCGACAACTTATTGAACAAATCCATGGCAAAAGTTGCAGAGTAGATCATAGTTTGCCAACCTTGGTTCTTACTACTCTTTTTCCTGGTGTTCCCCAAATGCTTAAGGATCTTCTCGAATTCATCAAAATGTCCATCCTGCAGTAGTCTATCGGCCTCGTCCAGAACCAAGACTTCAATTTTAGAGAATTTATCGAGAAGCTTTTTGTTTTTCTCAATGAGTTCTAAGAATCTACCTGGAGTGGCCACGATAATTCTACCACTTCCCTCGTAGTCCAGTAAACGCTCTTGCTTCTGGATAGACAACCCACCAGTCAGCGGCAATATAGCATAAGGTGACTTCTTCAACACTAATTTACCGAGTGCTTGAAGATGCTTGTTAACTTGCTGGGCCAATTCTCTGGTTGGAGTGAAAATCAACGCAATGGGACAGTTTTGATCCTTATTTTTCACTAGTCTCTCTAGAATGGGAATACCATAGGCCAAAGTCTTACCAGAACCCGTGGCAGCTTTCCCCATAATGTCTTCACCCTTCATGGCTATCGGTATGGCTTGCGATTGAATCTCTGTTGGTTTGATGAAACCCAGCTTCGAAAGACCTTGCAAAGTTGTGACGGACAAGGGGCCAAGTTTGTTCCATTCTGGCATGTCACTGGCATCTGCATCTTCGATGTCGATCTCTGCTTGGAATACATTCGATTGTAACTCATCATCGGCCACTTCAGTTTCAGCTTCAACTTCTTTCTCTTCTTCCTCTTCCACCTCTTCCTTCTCCTCCTCATCAGCCAAATCTCCGTCTGATAATGTTTCAAGTTTACCCTCTTCAATATCATCGAGGTTTTTGAATTCAATCAGTTCATCTGAATCATTACTATCAATTTCTTGATCCGCACCACCTTCATTTGATTGCTGAATTTGCGATTTATCCTGAGCAATAAACTGCACTTTACCATCGACGACCTTGACATCGACACCTTCAATTTCTTCCAACCCATAAAAACCACCAAAATCACCTAACGTATCTGGAACCGGCACGCTCTTCCATTTCAAATCCGCAGCTCCAACGACGATTGCTTCCCTCTTGGTTTTCTTTACAGGGGCTTTTGAAACACCTTTGGCCTTTTTGGTCCCGAGCTTCTTTTTCTTGCCCACTTTACTAGCCAATGCCATCTCTCCGTGGTTATTCTCCAGCTTATGATGATTTCTTAGCAACTCATCTCATCTCATCTCATTTTGCAAATTTTCTTGTTTTCCACTGTTTAACCGAGATGACGAAAAAGAACAACTTTGACAGAACAAACAGAGAGCCCAACTAGATGAGCTGAGGATGCTGTCACGAAGGAAGAGGAGTATCACTGGCAAAAAAATCGCCAAGTTTGCTGAAGTGAACATCAAACCGCGCAAGGCACGGAGGATCATTCGAAGGTACCATTTTTTAATCAACAAGAAGAAAATCATATGCAACAGACTTGGCCTCGACGCTGAAAAGCTAGACACCAAAGCCCAGCAGGAACCGGAACAAGGCCCGGACGTGGCAGGGATGGAAAAACTGCTCCTCAGAGTGCAGGACAAGAGCGTATCACACGATCTTCTGCGGCAATGTCTGCGATACATCGAGTGCGAGATATCGAGCCGCGGCGGTCTGGAAGAGTACCAGCTCGCGAGCCGTATAGGCCAGTCCAACTCCCGAGGCGGAGACTCTTCGAAGCTGCTCGTCACCTGGCTCAAAGAGCTGGGCTACAGCCGCGCCGACCCGATGACAGCCTTGGAGATCGGGTCTCTCGACTGCGACAATTGCATCTCCACCTGCGGGCTCTTCAACCCAGTGACCCGCATAGACCTGAACGAAACCAACAACTCCCGCGGCATCCTGCGACAGGACTTCATGCAGCGCCCCATCCCGAGGGACGACGACACCAGGTTCCACCTGGTGTCGTGCTCTCTGGTGCTCAACTTCGTCCCGACCCCGCCGCAGCGCGGCCAGATGGTCCAGAGATTCCACCAATTCCTGAAGGGCCCCAGCCTGCTCTTTCTCGTGCTCCCGCTGCCCTGCGTCAACAACTCCCGCTACCTGGACAAATCGCATCTCCTAGCGCTGATGGCAGACCAGGGCTACGACCTGCTGCGCTACCACGAGTCGAAGAAACTGTGCTACGCCCTCTTCACCCGGCAGCGTGCGCCCAACACAGATTCTCGCTTCACCACCAAGCAGCCGCTACATGACGGTCCCAAGATGAACAACTTTTGTATAACTCTGTAAAACTAGCCGCCGAGCCCTGCCTATTGAAAAACCCTCCGTCCAAGGTGACCTGCCACAAAGACCCACCCGTCACCCCAGACGGCAGCAACCCCTTCCCTCTTTTCCCATCTCCCCTTTTATTTCTTTTTCTACTTCTGTCACAAAAACGTAAGCACATTCACAGGAAAGTCGTCCCCGACGGCGGCAGCACGGGCGGCGCGCCTCGCGGCGCCTTGCGCCGCACCGCGGCCGACGCAGATGGCCGGCCCAGGCCGTTCCACGGGCTCGCTCCGGCCGGCTGCAAATCGCAGTTGCAGGCAGACGGGTAGGCAGGCCAGCCAGCGGGTCCGCTGGCAAGCAGGCTGCCGGACGGGCGGAGTAGACCAGCTGGACACAGCGGCTCGGCAGGCAGGGTGAGAGGGTGGAGATGTTGATAGTGCGGGCCGATTAAGCAAGCACAGTAGAAGAGCGAAAGGATGCACGAAGAACACCTTAAGGTGACGTAGCTAGGACAACAATAGCCACTTGCACCAGAGAGGACGACGCAACGGAGTAGTTAGTGATCACCGGTACCAGGACGAAGGCGATCATAGTGGCAACAAAGTAGATTTTGCCGTTAAGCGATTGTCTGGACTGTGGTATCGCGGATTGAGACGGCAGTTTGGGACGAGTAGCGCTTGATTTTAGCTTTGGGCAGGATAGGAGAGCGGTTTTGCAGAAGGGCGTAAGGGCGGAAAGATGTCGACGAGGGGCGATAGAACGATGGTGAACTCGCTGGTGAGACACCTGTATCTGGAGAGGCTACTTCCGCTGCTGCCAGTGGAGTCGACTTTGGAGGATTACCGTGCGGTAGAAGCGGATGAGACGTTTTTGATGTGCCGGTCGGTGCTGATGGACGTGGCGGTGGCGCAGGACGTGAATGCGGTGGTTGATCAGACGGTGTCGATGATGGAGTTGATTCTGCGAGATGGGTCGATCATTTCGGCGGAGTGTTCCGAGGAGGCGGTGCAGTCGATACTGGTGCTGTTACGGCTGCTGAGCGATATTTTGGAGTACTATTGGGATCACAACGAGATGACGCGGTTGGCGGCGGGCGGTTCGGACGACCACCTGGATGGCGTGTACGAGAGGCAGAAGCGGTTGTTTACAGGGTCGATGGTGGGTTATTCCACACATAGACCGTGTTTCCATTCTGTTTCGCCGCCTCCTTTGCACTCCGCTGGAGCCATGAGGGTCCTGGAGATTTGCTCCAGGATCAAGTTCAACACCAAGTCGCTGCAGATTCTCAAGGATATGTCGAGCCACCTCTATGGAAACTCATCGCTCGTGGCGGGCACCATTCTACCGGCTTACCAACAATATTTGAAACAGAAAAACAACCCAAGCTATACGCAGAAAGTGGATTTGACGGTGGATTACATCCTGAGGTTCTTAGCGGCGTCTAATGCAACGGAGTTCACCAGATACATCAAGACAGTGGTGCTGAAACCGCTGCTGGAGAATCATATCAGTATAGAGTTAAATGTTGTGCAACACTTGGACCTCATCGGATGCGTGTTTTTGAATCGCAGAAGTCTCACGAGATACCTGGAGATGATCAAGAACTTATCAAACACAATCAAGAAAACCATTTACCACTGTCTGTTGCTGTATTATGCGTCTAAGGCTTTGATGTTTTGGATTATGGCCAGGCCAAGGGAATATCTGGAAGTGTACCGAACTTTGAAAGAGTGTCCGTCCGGTGCTAACTCACCGGCTTCTTCAGAGAGGAGTAGTAATCTCCATTCGTCAGATTCAAACACGGAGGAAGATGAACAAGCGAAAGCGCTGTCGCAGTTGATTTCTTCCTTGTTCGATGATGTTTATTCCACTTTTAACGTTTCCACCTTGTTAACATCAGTAGTGGCGTACGGTTCGAGTTCTACACCACAGTCTGCATCATCACATTCACAGCAAACTCAATCAGCACAGACCCCATCCAGTGCTTCCGCACCTTTCCCTTCATCGGGTCCATTTTCTCCACCTCTATATGCTAGCATCCCGCAATCAGGAACACCACCATCTTTACCTTCACTTTCGGCTTCAGAAACTTCACCCCAACAATCAATCAACGAATCAACGTCAAAGTACTATCCTCAGGATACTTTAAGTCATTCCGCCAGTTTGGATGATCATGTACTACTATCCAAGAAAAACTCCACTAGGCCAAGCAAATCTTCCACTGTACCTCATTTGAAAAACATTCTAGATCTATATTCTACCTCAGATGACGCGGAGTCACTATCTCACACTTCAGTGCTAAGCTTTTTGGCGGTTCTAGTAGTCCTGGATCCAGATGTCTTTCTGGAGTTGAATGCAACGTCGTTTAGACATATTACAGACGCCAAGAAGACGGGCCCCGTTGAAGTGGAAGAAAAGGAGAAAAGTCAAAGCGGTATCAGGCATTTGACCCACGGATTGAAAAGATTGACTACTATATCTGTCGCCAAGAAGAAGAGTATCAAGTTCATGACCATGCTGGTTAGAAACTTGAATGGTTCACTTTTAGTGACAGACGTGGCATTTCTGGATACCATGAGAGCACTCCTGACATTTTTTACAGTCAGTTCATCGGTAGCGTTACTCGATGATGAAATTCCAGTAGTAGCATTCGCCAAGAGATTATTTCCCACTTTGGCTATTAATTTAGATCTGGGCACAAACTGGGGTTCGGAGGCCAAGATAAATCCGTTTTTACAAAAATCTTTGATGCGTCATCTGAGATTTCAAGGTCGTGCCCAGATTGAATTTTTCGCTGCGGCGATTCAGCTGGATCAAAAGGAGTTTTTGCATCATCTGCATTTAAAAGATCTGACAAATAATTTACAGTTAAAGAAGCTAAGCCTATACACAGAGGGTTTCAGAATTTTTTTTCATCTGCCGAGCACCAGATCTTTGCGGAAAGATACGGCATTAAAAACTTCGGATTTTTTCAAGACATTGTTTTTCACCATACCAGATACCCTATTGAAAGCTTTCCCTTACTTCGATGATAAAGTTGCAGATATTGTCACTGCGATCGTAGATGGTTCCATTCTGGAGGAATTGGGCGAGAACAACTTACTTAGAACAAACTCTCAATCTTCTGCGTCGTCGATTCTTTCAACATCACCTTGCCAATCGGCAACGGGGGTATCACCACCAAGCCCTTCGAACATAGATACAAATCTGATTGGCCATTCCATTAACACTACTCGTTCAAACACATCAAGTTCTTCAGATGCAAGCTCAGTGGGAAGCCCGGCAAATGTACCAGATGTACAATTGGGACAATTGATTGCTCCAAGAGCTCGCAGAGTTTCAAGTTCCATGAAACGCAATCTACTTTTATCTTCGCCTGGAGCATCCGAAATGGAGAAGGCCCAACAGGCGACAAGAACTCATGCTGAATTTACGCATGGTTCTTCACCAAATGCTCCAAAGGCTGCCAAATCGAGCTTTGGTCAAGTGAGGTCAAGAAGAGCATCTGATGAGAGCTTTGCTAAGTCTTCAAGATTAGTAAATACGGCAGGGGCCAACGAAAACACATTTACCACACCATTGGATGAGTATGATGATGCTAGAAGAATCATGGTGAACATATTCAGTATTTTCAAGCGGTTGACGAATTACTTCATTTTACCACACACAGAGAAAGTTGACGAAACTTGGGCTACGTCAGGCTTCCGAAATTTCATAAAGCCAATTTTTGTTGCCATTATAGACTCGGATAGCAATCTGCAACAAACAGCCCAGTCCTTTATGGATGTTTTGATCAATTACATTCCTGGTTTAAGTGAAGGAAGCAACTCGACAGCCATTCAGGGTTGTTACCTATTGTGCAGCTATACTGTAACATTGTTTTCGACAGCATTATTCGACCCTAAACTCACTAACAACAAACGCGAAGTTGTTATCGATATAATAGTGAAGTTCTTAAAACTAAGAACTCAACTGGCAAAGGCAGCCGAAAACTCAAAATCTTTGAATGACCTCATGGATGCTGAGACTGAGACTTTCCCATTAATTGCTGGTACCATGGGAAGAGCTTTGATGGTATCGTTGTATTCGAACAAGAGTAGTGTTCAAAAACTTTTGAAGACAGCCTATGGGGAATTTTACCAAGTTATCAAGTTTCATGAAAAGTGTATGGGTTACATACCTTCGCCATGGGCCGACAACCTTGGATTTGTCGAAGCAATGTCTCAGGATAACTACGTGGCGTCAGGTTCTGTCGCATTTCAACGTCGTTTGAGATTAAACATTTTAAAACACATCAAGAAACCTGACTCAACACTGCTAGACTCCATGGAAGTAATATACAAGAAATGGTTGGCATTCTCGAGATCTAAATCACTTTCTCAAGAAGAACTTGCGGATTTCAGAAGTTTCGCGGGTATCTTGGCTTCAATGTGCGGTGTTCTTTTAGCGGTCGGAGATGAGAAATCTCCACATTTGAAAGATTTGAAGATACAAGTAACGAATGAAATGGATTTCTTCATTAAGAAGCAGTGTATGTGGCTTAACAATGCCGATTTGTTGACAAGAGAAAATTCAAGAGACATTTTAAGTACAGAGTTACATCCTCTAGCATTCAAGCTACTTTTCTCAAATCTGAAGTCCAAGATCGCTGATTTAAGTTCTATCGATTTATCACAGTCGAACCAAGATCTTTCATTCGTGTTACTGGAGCAAATCATCATAATTTTGAGGACAATTCTAAGACGGGATGACGATGACAAAATTCTTCTTCTCTTTTCGCTGGATGTCATCACTTTTATTGATCAATTGGTGGAAATTGTCGACAAGATCCCTCACGAATCAACTAAATTTTACAAGGCCATCATTCACATGTCAAAAATGTTCAGAGCACTTGAAGCGGCAGAAGTTTGTCTTGGTGTTTCCGGTCACTTTCATTTGAAAAACCGTTGGCTGTGGCTGGTCACAAATTGGTTTAACTTAACCGTTGTTAAAGATTATGATTTGACCAACCTCTTCAAGCCTCATCGCGAAATGAATCTAAAGAGACGTGATTTCGATTATCTTTATATCGATACCCTCATCGAGTCATCAAAGGCTCTTGCATATCTAACTCATGATGTGCCTTTAGAAGTACCAGCATCTGTTTCTGAGGAAGAATTAAGAAGATCCAACTCAGTCGTTTTTGGAAACTACTTCAATATTTTTCTGAAAGGATTAGAGAAAAGCACCGACCTGGGACAATTCCCAGCGTCATTGAAACACAAGATCAGTACACTGAATGAAAATGTCATCATTGCACTGACAAATCTTTCAAATGCAAACGTTGATGCCGGTTTTGAATACTCATTACCGATGGGGTATTCACCCAACAGGAACATTAGATTAGCTTTTCTCAGAGTCTTCATCAACATATTTGGCAAATACTCGACGAATCGTGGACCTATGGGCAAGGCAAAGACCGATGCAATTAATGAAATACTATTGCACTTAGTCAAACATCCTTATTTTGCACTCAAGACAGCTTCAGTATGCCCAGCAGGTGACATTGAAGCTTGCGCCGCTGGGCTCATCAATGCTTTCGATAGTCGCAACGCTTCATACGTCGTTGTCTCAGAGCTGATCGCGGAGGAAATCAGGAATGCACCAAGACATATGGATATACTGAGACGGAATAGTTGTGCCACAAGAGCCTTGTCTCTATTCTCAAGGCTGAAGGGTAACGAATACTTGATAAAAACACTGAACCCTGTGTTGTCCGAGCTCTTGGAGAAGGGTGAGTACTTCGAAATTGAGAAGCCGCAAGCGGCCTCAGATGATCAAATTAGGCTTTTCGTGAAATATTTGAAGAAACTTGTTGATGCCATCACTAATTCAGTACCGATTTTCCCCCCTGAGCTTTTTATCGTTTGTCAAACGATATACACTTCGGTCAAGAAGAAATTCCCAGATTACGCTTATGTTGCTGCTGGCTCTTTTGTGTTCCTCAGATTTTTTTGTCCTGCTTTAGTGAGCCCAGAGTCTGAGAGTATTGTCGACATAGCAGAACCGCATCAGAAAAGACCCTTTATTACTTTAGCTAAGGTAATTCAAAGCATCGCTAACGGTTCAGATAATGTTACCAAATGGCCGTCTCTAGAATCACAGACAGATTTCCTGAGGAATTGCAGCAACCGAATTTTCAATTTTCTGAAGGAGGTTTGTAGGACAGACCGCGAGATTTCCATTCCCATCAATCTGAAACCTGAACCTGTGCCCTTCGAATCGAACTTTTTGCACAGATATCTGTATTCAAACGAACTGGAAATTAGGAAGGCACTTTTGGAAGACTTGAAATCAATGGGCGATTTCGAACTCTTAAAAGATACTATGCTTATGGTAGACAAGAATATGGCAATACTTGGTCAACCTAAGGTTGAGTTTAGGAACGAGATACCCTCGTTCATCAAGGACCACATGGAAGAATACCCTCAGTTGTATGAATTCATGAGCAGACATGCGTTCAGAAATGTTGACATTATTAATAGCACAGCTTTCGCTCATGAGTCAATGTCCTCTGATGGGTTTCCAATTTTGACTTTGACTTTTGGCAAATTCACCAGCCTCGACATAGATACAGTGGTTTACAGAACTTTCCAAATTTACGCCAGAATTTGGTCGGTGAAGCATTACCTTTTCCTAGACTGTACCGAATTTGATCATCAAGAAATAGACGTGAAGAAGCTAACTTCATTGTTTTCTGGGTTACTACCGCCATTAGCACTTCGAAACTGTAAAGGATATTTCTACTTTAATGTCGGTGAAAATTTCATGCGTAAGTGGGGTATGCTCTTCAGCCAAATCAATCCATTCATTACTCACAAGGTCCCTCATCATTTCCTGAACAGTTATACAGATCCAGATTTGACGAAGTCCCTGGGTTTAAGCGGGCAAAGTCTTGAGGTTGTTCAAGACGTTCGGGTGTCTCTACATGACATTGCACTGTACGACAAAGATCTGAAAAGGTTCACTCCAGTATCGCTGAAAATTGGTAACAAGTACTTTCAAGTTTTGCATGAAATCAGCAAACAGTATAAGTTCCAAGGATGGGATAATTTGATCAATTTGAAGTTTAATGATGTGTACCAGATCAGTGCCGTAACTTCCGTTGAAGTGACATCGTCCACTGGGGTACGCTCGGAATTTACAGTGAACATGGGAAATTCGAAGAGCCTAATACTGTGCAGCTCAAAGTACTTGGAGATTGTGAAAATGTTCTACTATGCATTGGACAGAATCGAGGAGGAATACGGTGTCGAAAATACTACATTCTCCATTAAGCACGATGTAGACGAAACCGAGCTCAAAGAACGTTATGATATTGTATGCCACCTGCTCCTGGTTATCTGGGTTGGGCTGGTAAGTGACGATGACTTGATCAGAGCTGTGTCATATAACCTTTTGGCAGTTTCACAAGAGACTTTCCATCTAAATTGTGGCATGGATTTTCGCAGAACACCAGATATTTATGTCTCCAGTGACTGTTGTACTTTCGTTTGGGTCATCTCTGAGGCACTCGCAAGAACTGCCCCAGAATTAACCTACGGCGTTTGGAAATACTTTTTGGATGCTCTAGAGAACCAACTCATACTGAAGCATTTGGTGCCTCAGACCGTGAGCTGCTTAGCGTACTGGACTCCAAATTTGTATCAGTACGTCTACCGAATGGATGAAGAAGAGGGACCAGAGACGGTTTCCCACATAGTTCGCTCCCTTCTTCGCTTAACGGTTTCTGATACGAGCTTCAGTATGATTTACGTGCAACAAATTTGGCTACTATTGGCAATTGATGGTAGACTTACATCTGTGGTAGTGGAGGAAATTGTCAATCATGCTCTTGATCGAGATTCTGAAGGTCGTGATTGGAGCAAAGTTTTGTGTATGATCAGTGGGTTGCCTACCATTGAAGTCGCCTCTCAAATCATCAATCGTTTGATGAAAGTCACAAAATCGTTCCTACCCTCTTTGAAGGTAGAGGCATCAACACAGAGTTGGTCAGAGCTTTCAATTTTGGTTAAAATGTCAATTCCTTTATTTTTTGAGAATACCTTGATGACTCAAATGTTTCTACCTGAAATTCTCTTCATTGTATCTTTACTAATAGACGTTGGGCCAACTGAGATCCGAAGTTCCCTTCACGCACTACTTATGAATGTAGGCCATTCGATCTCAATAAACGACGCCTTTCCCGAGGCGAGAAGAAAGAAGGTGGATGAGGTTTGTGATGTCCTTTCCCGCCAGCGCGCGAAGTTCATGTTTGGTTTCAGTGTCGATAAAGGACGTTTACTCCAGAATTTCACTACTTCCTCCTTCGTAAGCAAATTCGCTGCACTTCAACACTTTACCAGTAACTTGATGCTTCTAATGGAGTGCTCCTCCTATAGCGAAGCACCACAGTGGAAGACAAGGTACAAGAAGTATCTCATGGATGCTGTTTTCAATAGCGACTCTTTCCTCTCTGCTCGTGCTATGATGATATTGGGTATCATTGGCAGGACCTCGACGTCGGAGTCGCTTTGTCGACATTTGTTGGATGAAACAATGAAAGTTATAGCCGAGCCCCGAGTAACAGACGAGGCACTGTTCCTGCAGATTGCGCATATATTCACGTACAGCAAGATCGTGGAGGGACTTGATCCCTCCCTCGGCTTGGTCAAGCAATTGTTCTGGTTGTCAACGGCTTTGGTGGAATCTCCTCATCCTGTGATATTCGAGGGCTCTCTCATTTTTATGACGAACTGCCTTTCTTGCCTATATGAGCACCATTTCAAATCTAGCTCAGATGGTCAGACTTTGACATCGACTTTGGTAGAGTCCCGGAAGTTTGCTGAAACCTTACTGGTAGAGTTTGAAAAATACGGCGGTGGACACTGGAATGTGCCAAACTTTGCCCATAATATTCTTGCGCTGATAAGTCGTGGACTTTCGATTCCATTGGCAAAGAGTGGAGCGCTAGATTCTCTGAACACTTTGTTCCGTTATTCCTGTCGAGAACGTGCCATACACCAGGATTCCAATCATTATTTGTCCTACATGTTTCTGCTGTATCTATGCCAATCTCCCGAGCAATTTATCGAGAGCTTGAAGGAGAATAATTTCGATGAAGAGATGATCGGCTTTGATGATTACAATAAAATGCCACGAATTCTAGCGGACTGGTTAAGTTCCGACGAATGTTGTTCCAGTATCACTCTCTACCAAGGAGCTGTTTTGTTCAGAAGCTCGATATCTGATGAACCATGTAAACTGAGGTTCGCGTTAGTAATGAGATATCTGATTAATGTCTCACCTCTAACTGTTTTCAAGATTTACACCGTTGTGAAAGAAGAATTGCGGAGAATAGCTGCCTTAGATTTGACTTCGGACTGTGTCGAAGTCTCTTTTGATATTATCAAACTACTGGTAAAGTATCCCGAGTTCAACCATTTGAACGAGTTTCATACGGAAACTCTGAAGACACTTGAGAGACGTGGACTGCAATCTATCACAAACGTTGAGGTTTACGATCAAAATTTCAATAACATTTTTGCCGCTCTCGAAGCCAATTCCACACTTGTTTACAACAGGAAAAGACTTCTCACTATGATCCTTTCAAGGATGACATGTTATGTATGACAAATAGATTTATAATTGAATACTAATGACTTAGGTTAATGATGTGCATATTGATAACTACTGTTTAGCTATTTTTCCCGCTTGGGTACTTTGAAACTTATGCGATGCAGCCTCTCGATTTCTTTCCTGTCTGATTTGTATATCTGCATAGTGACTCTTGCATCTTCAACAGATGAGTGCTCTGCGACTTGGATATCTCTTTTCAATATTTCCTTCGCCAGTTTCTTCAAACTTGGGGTCTTGCCTTTAGCATAAGCTTGTCTAAACGGCAAATGCCTTGAGGTGTCTCTAATGCTAGATTTGGGATGAGAGATCAACAGCGCTTCCAGATCGTGCTTTATCGAGTGACCGATGAGAATCCTGCCTTCCAGTAGCTTCGACACCTGCTCCTGCACTTCTTTGAACAAGAGAGCTTCTTTCATATGCTCTGGCTTCACACCACTGACCCAGGTTCTCCAGTCAGTGACTTTCTCTCTAGTTCTGACAAACTCATCAAGGATAACATGTCCATAGTAGTTCACCAGTGAAACTCTTGCCAGCGCCGATTCTTTCCCCTCGGGTCCTACACCAACAAACTCACAATCCATGGCCAAGTATTTCCCAATAGCTGTGGCCTTCTCGCTGCTAACTTTTTCAGACGACTCATCAAGCCCATCAACATCAGCTTCGACCGTGCTTTCCTTGAACTCGAACTTTTTCCCATCTCTCTTGTTCTGCTGAGACTTCTCAATCTCCTCGTTCATCGAGTAGACCATACTCATGATTCTACTTGGTTTTCTAGATTTCAACGAAGGCTTACCTGCCGTTGCAACAGCCTGTTTCCGGGTCTTCTTCACCACTTTACCATTTTTCGGGCTTCCTTTCTGCGACTTCTGTAGCTCAAGCCAGTTGGAAGATAAGGCCATTGTATGTCCCGGTTTACTAATCTCTGGAGTCCACTTTCTTGAAGTTCTGTCTTCAAGTCATCGAGAGATGAGCTTGACCTTCAACAGGTCTTAAATTTTTCAGGCGCGCCTAGAAGAGACAGTAGGAAAGTTGATCAACTTCAAGACCACTAGGAGAGGTAGGTGAATGTAAGAGCCAGTCACAGTCTGGAGAGAAGTTGTGGTGGATGGACACTGTGGCATGTATAAACAGGTTGCGAGCCCAATTTCTGTGGGAATGCCCTGAGAACGAGCAGACCAGACGGATTATCAAGCCGTATAAGCCACATTTGGGGGCCGGCTCAGGCATGGTGGGCAGTGGAGAGGATGCTGTTGAATCAAAGGTGGCTAGAATCTACATAGCTCCTGATGGCCATGATATGCTGCCCGAGATGGAGTCTCCGCCTCTCTCGGTCGCACATATGGATGGATATCTCTCCAAGGGACAGCTCAGCCAGCGGAATGCCAGACAAGTGTCAAGATCTGAGGATCCAAAGCAGATCGCAGTCGCTGAAGGGTCCGCAACTTACACCGGCTACGTGGAAGATCATCTGAAGACTCGAACGGAGAGGAACTCGGCGTTCGATCATGACCAACAGAAGTTGGTGGAGTATAGCACTGTCACTAAGCGGCTTTCTCCTGTTTCCAGTATCTCTGATAGTACGTTTCGAAAGCATGAGGGTCACTCATTCACAGATAGTGATAGTGCAGAGTTGAGAGACTCGAAGAAGAAGAACAGTCGGAAGCTGCCCTTCTCCAGAATCTTCAAGGGGAGGCATGAGTCTAGCAATTCTAATGTCAAGAAGGATAGTAAGAAAAGAGTAGACCTGCACAAAAAGAGGCGAGACTTCAATTTTGACATCAAGTTTGATTTCGATGAGGATCTTGAGGAGGACGACGACGAGGAAGAAGATGAAGATGGAGAGAATCTACCATCCCAGTTCTTTCAACTCGACTTGGATTCAAGTAAGTCCACGCATGCGCACGGTGATAGAGATAACGACGTGCCGTTGAATAGAGCGAACAGTAGTAGTAGCAATGCCAACTCAAACAATCTGACATCTGGGGCAAGCGTCATCCCAAGCAGCCACAATAGAAAATCTTATTTCCCTCAGAACATCATGCCAAGAGCCTCACTGCTGGACGGTGGGAAGAATATCGGTTTGAGATCCGATCGATCTCAGATCAGGGCGAATGGTCACGAAAACGGAACCGTAGGGGAACATATCGAGGGCGAAGTGTTACCTGAGAACGAAGATTATGGGTCTGACATTGAGTCGTATATCAAAGAGCAGGACTTGGACAACCTTGATTTAGACGCTGATCTTTCTACCAATGAAGAACGTGCTTTCTCCAAAGGTGATATTGAGCCAAACAGTGGTCGTGATTCAAGCAGTGCTTCTTCATATGGAAGATCTCTCCTGGACTCTGACTTCAGTGGAGATGAGTTCATAAAGAATAACTCGTCTGCAGTCGATAGCACTTCTTTGCTTGACGATTCTGATATGCAAATAGATACCGTCTCACATTCAATTCCGATGACTGTTGAGGAATATGGTATTTACCATGGTCAAGACGATTCAACCCTAAACAATGTATTTGACGAAGCTGTCAATAACATGAGAAAATCCTCAAAATCACAGTTAAGAGAGAGGAGGTCGTCTAATTATTTAAATCCCCATAGTCTCACCAGCACCCGGCATTCTAGCACTTCCAATGCTGGACTCAGAGTCAAAGGTCATGCTCGTTCGTTGTCCGCTGCCAGTAACGACAGCAGTAAAATAAAGACTGACTCGGACAGAAAGTCTGTGGCGAACGCCGATATCAGACAAAACAAGCTGACACTGCCGTCAAGTATCTACCAGAACGGATCCACTCCCAAGGGCAGTTCCCTCGTGATACAGAAGGTTACAGACTACCAAGTGCCTGACACTAGTGATTCATTGTTGTCGTCACTATTCAGTCGCAGGAAACAAAACACGGCCAACACAGCAGATATTCTAGAATACTTCTCTTTTGTCTCTGGGAACAAGGTACCGAAAGGTGAAGCAAGCACTATCAATATTTACATCCAGTCTTCAAAAAAATACAAGCGGAAACCTTTCAAAGCAAATATTAGGAACTCAGCAACAATTTTCGAAACAATTGGATACATCCTTTATCTTTTCTCGACCGAGTTCAAACCAGATAATTTTGAGAGCGATGGAATGAATGAAGAGGAATTGAAGAATCCAAATAATTTTTGTCTCAAGATCGTTGATGAGGATGGAGAACCTTTTGAAGATGATTTCGGTAAACTGGACAGAGGTAAGACAATTCAATCACTCTCTGACAATGAGGTCGTTCTCTGCAAAGTGACTGCAGCCGAGGAAAAGTTAAATGAGATGAATACTCCACTTCCCTATGATCTTCATGGAGAGATCAGACAGAATGCTCGAGTGCAAGATGACGGTAAGTCAGCTTTGAACCAACTCAGCTATTATAAACCTATCCTGGGCAATGAATCGCATAGGAAGAACGAAACTTCCAAGACTATAGTGGTCAAAGTATACTTGTTCCCTTGCATGAACAAAAAGTTCAATTACACCGCTATTGAAGTATCGGTTACTTCTAGCTTAAATGATATACTGGTGAGATACTGCAAAATGAAGAAGCTGGATCCAAACCAATATCTGCTCAAAGTACCTGATAAAAAGATTGCCTTGAATTTGAATGACACAGTCCTGCGGCTCGATGGACAACATGAAGTTGAGGTAGTATCTAAACGGGAAGCAAGGGAGCTCCATTTAGAAAAGACCAAACCTGATATAGGCAAACCTAATCTCCCTACGATCCAGAGCACTGATTTGACCCCACTAACCTTGGAGCGAGGTTCTGCATACTTGATGCCCCAGGCGCCAACTAAAGAAGAGGTAACTCCCGTTGAAAATAAACCGATAGGAAAACATAAGAAGCTTGGGGCCAAGCACAAGCTTATGCTTTCCACTCAGCTTTCGGGTTCTAGTAATACTAGTGGTAGCACGGTTAACGCTTTTTTTAAGGGCAAGAATTCATCAAAAGCTTCCCTGCATGGTTCTTATTACGCACCAGACCACTCAACACCGCTTTCGGATACCATGAATACAGGTGGTAGCAGTAATAACTATCAAGATCTCCTCTCCGGGGCATATCATAAATATAAGGTTTGGAGAAGACAACTGTCCCTAATGAACAAACATGAGAGGGCTTTGGCTTTGGATGGTGACTACATCTACATCGTTCCTCCAGAAAAACACTTACACTGGCATGAGAACGTGAAAACGAAGTCCATTCACATAAGTCAAGTAATTTTCGTTGGGAAGTCGAAACGAGTACCAGAATACTTTAAACTATTCATTAGAAGAGGACAGCATGAAGTCAAAAGATACTACTTTGAGGCAGTGTCTTCGCAGGAATGTACAGAGATTGTTTCCAGAATACAGAACTCACTTAGCGCATATAAGATGAACCATAAGTAGGTATGTTTACATTTCAATTTTTCTGCCGGAGTTCAAGGAAGAGCTGGGTACAAAACTGCAAAAGTTAGCAGATATGTATTAAATCAAGTAGACGATCACAAATCTCATTAGGAGGCCATCTCTGCGATTTTAGCTTAAAAGCTCTAAAAGTAGCAATCTTATTGGTCCGCTTCTTTGTCGTGCGCGAATGCGCTTCGCTTCATTCAAGCCGACCTCGAAGTAATAACTACAACGCTAACAGAAGGCAGAAGTGGTAAGATACACACAGTTATTCTCGAAAATGGGTGCCGGTTATCAAATCTTGGGTAGACATGTTCCATCTCATCAGCTAGCTCTAGGTACTTTGGGTCTAGTTGCCCTACTAGTTGTTCCAAACCCTTTCGCTACCAAGAAGCCAAAGAGCGTGAACTTCGGTGCTAGCTCGAAAGAGGAAGAGCAATTCATCGAGAACTATTTGGCTAAGCACGCTGAGACCAAGGAGGGTCATTAGATTCTTGGAAACGTGCAAATATTCATATATATATATATTCGATATGATGTTAAAAGGAAAGATTTTCATCACGAGAGATCGATACATTCCACTATTGTACAGTTTTATTCATTATGTATCTACTTAATCCTTGAATAGTGCCTCATTTGATAGCGGATCAGCAGCGAGAACATTTTCTCTTAATTTAATCTTCCTCTTGACGGCCGCCTCAGCCCTGTCCTTTGCAGCGTTTGCAGCCTGTTGTTTCA
Source organism: Torulaspora maleeae (assembly GCA_003708055.3). Taxonomy (NCBI): domain Eukaryota; kingdom Fungi; phylum Ascomycota; class Saccharomycetes; order Saccharomycetales; family Saccharomycetaceae; genus Torulaspora; species Torulaspora maleeae. The sequence goes on along the minus strand of PPNA03000001.1, from coordinate 816,348 downwards.
TTTGAGCTCTGACAACATTTGGCGATACGTATTGCTTGTTCTCGTATATCTTTGGGCCACCAAATGAACCTTCAAGAATCAAAATGACAGTCATCACGAATCTTGGCCCAATCTCCACAAGAGAAACATCTTCTTGCTCAGCGGCTTTGTCTTCGTACTCATCTTGGTTTCTTGCAGAGTGCGAAATCTCGTAAGTTCTAACCCAGATCTTGTCATCCACAATGCTGAAGGACATAACGTGATCAATGAAAGGCTTGGACTTTCTAGCCATTGGAGGAACACCAAAATTGTGAACCAACAATTCTTTGACGAGCTGATAGTGAGGCGAAGTATCGAATCTGGCATCGAACGATAGCACTGGGCGCGAACCCTTTAGACAGTTACCGGTGAAGTTCAACTCATCCATAGTGTGTAGATTCTGCAGATAAAACTTGATTGTGGGACCATTGGGTGGTTTGGAGAGCCACAGGTACAAATCTTGATGTTTTCTTGCTTCAAAAAACAGGATGTTATTACAGTTGTACAGTTCAGCGATTTCATTCAACTGCTGCAAGTCCTTCTTAGTGTCCAACTTTGGCTCTTTCCTTGAATGTGGCAACAAGGAGTACAGGTCCTGAATCAAATGACGATGTCTAAAGTTCACACCTCTGCTGGAGATCAATAGAGTACGTTGCTTGTTCATGAACTGTTTCTCATTGCGTGCGATGCTCTTGTCGGATTGAGACTTCTTCTCCTTTCCGGCCAAGGCCTTGTATATGGAAGACATTATAGGCTTATGAAACTATCCAAACGACTGAATGCGATGGCTAAACAGCTTAACCTCTTCGAGCAATGGGTTTGAATATACCTGATAAACAAGCTCATCTCGTAGCTCATCGCATCTAAAATTTTTCAACTGATGTGCTTGTCCCTCATCACGAAAGTGAAAAATTATGGTCAGAATAATACGAATCTCAATGAACAATGATCATTGCAAGTCCATTTATTAGCTTCAGATCTCTCCCTAAATGAAGTATCTATGCGGTGCTTGAGAGCTTGCCTCGACACAGATTGAATTGCTTGGGACGATGTCAGAGCGATTGGATGATGACATTTCTACGCTGATGAAAAAGGGGAATTACAAGCTTTGCTTGCAAAAAGTTCTTCAGGCACGGAAGCAACTACCCAATTCATCTTACCTCAAAGTCTTGGAGATTTATATCAGGTATAAATCGTCTCCAGGGAAGTTTGACTACGAGAGGTCTCTGGGAGCTTTGTATGGTAGCAATGGTACAGAGATCACCAGCGATGCCAAGGCCTTAAACCTACTGCATAAATTCTTTGTTGAGATTCATAGATATGATGAAGCATTACACGTGTACGAGAGGGCTAACTTCAAATACCAGGGGTTCGAGGTGGCATTGAAGTGGTTTGAGAAGACGCTTCAAGATTTTAACTTTAAGCAGATGGTCAAAGCATGTCAGCAGTTGGCGAAACTGGGAGGAGATGTAGGTGAGGGCCTTTCTTCAAGGGATTTTTTCTTCTGGTATGCTCTGTCTATTGTTGGTCTCTTCCGATTTCAACGTTCTAAAGTCACTGAACAAGAGAAGAAACTACTACCACAGCTTGCTTACAGATCATTGAACAATGTGAAGCCATTTCGGTCATCACAAGAGGTTTATGTCTTTTGCACTGTATGCGAAGACCTTTTCCCTGGTGACCAAGAGAAGGCTCAAGAGATAGTCAACGAGGTGGTTCCGCAACTTCAGAGCGGTGTCGATCTTTACTTGAAGAATTTCCTCCTGAGAAATCTCAGAAAAGATGATCATGCGACGACTTTCAACCTTTGCGGTAAACTTTTGGATAAACTGGACGATTTCGATGTCATTACTAGATACATCTATTCAGGTAAAAAATTGCTTAAGTCGAAGGAAGAAATTATCCAGAGCATTAAAACATACGTGGGTGATTCTAGAAACTCTAGACTAGCACAACTTGAAGCGGACAAAGTTTACGGCGATCAGATCTCAAACGAAGCGTTAGCTCATTACCTCCAAAAGTTTCACAATAAACCCTGCTGCTCCATCGATTTGGGTAGATACTCGGAACTGCTCGATGACAAGGTTCTACAAGACGCATTCAGCGACTGTCAAGACATTAACGTGGTGCATGAAACGAATCTGTTCAAATTGGGCCTCTCTAAGCTCACTCCTGTGGAAGCATACGCAAAATACCGCAATAGCCTGGAGAAGAAACCAGTCACTGATTACTCTACTTGTTCCACTTATATTCTCAGGATAGCAAAAGATCTAGTGTTGACGCAAGGTGAACCATCGTTGGAAAATGTTTTGCTGGCACTAACTTTGTTAGAGAACTATCAGACCAACGATCCGCACAATTATGAAACCTCTGTTTGGATAGTGGCGTTGTATATGTATCTTGGATGTGTTCCGCCGGCATATTCTCAATATTTGGAGCTAAAAACCAAGAATGTGCAAATCGACACTGTGGATTTCTTGATATTCTCTCGTTTTGCAACAATGTTCCCTCTCAAACCGCACGACTACATCAAGAGAGCTCAAGATAATATTGATAGTTTTTACGAAAGCTCCGCATGTAGGTTGCCTCAGCTGGTTCAAATAGCCTTCGAAAGGAAGTCCTATAGTAAGATTCTAGGCATCCTGGAGTTCAAAGATCGAATTAGTAGATCGAGTGGTAAGTGGCTGATGACTTCCGAGAGTATAAAAATGGCTAGACTTTGCAACGACAAACGTGGGGAACAGCTTCAAGCCATGCACGATGCATGGAATCTGTTGGAGATGACAGGCAGTTCAGATTTTTCAAATAATAGAGACTATGGTATTTTTGGACTGAAGGCAGAAAAGGAAAGACTTCCTCATATTCTAAGCTTTCTTGATGTCGACGAGAAATCCATTAGATTGAACTGCATTGGGGAATTCATGGTTGAACTGATACCATCTAGAGAAAGAGACGCAAGACTAGAATCTTACCTAGATGATTCACTCACACATGAAGCCTTACACGGCGATAGTATCAATCCCATAGATGCGTGGTCCTTCGAAATCTTTCATGATTTGTACGCAAATGACGGAGCCAACATGCTCGAACGTTTGCGGGGACCGCAACTTCAACCACAACCGACCGGCACATGGAAATTATCGCATGAGTATTTAACCAAAATGCATACACTGAAGACATTGGATTCCTTCAAAAGAATAAAGGACAACGCTGTCAAAAATTCCATAAAGGCTAGTATCAAGCAACTAAGGGATAGCTGCGACGACTTGTTTTCGCACTACATGTCCCAGATATCAGAAGCATGTGAAAAGCTGAAGGAAGGTAGCAGTGCCGAACTATTAGAGTCATTGGGCTATGTTCCTTTGGATGCTGTAAACATCAACAAGGGTCTGCTCGCAGTGCAGAAGGCTATCAGAAACTTGTAATAGTAGTCTATTTTCTATGCATTTGAAACCTTCTAAATAGCCCGTAAAGCTACAACGGAGATAATTTCTCGATATATCCATCAGTGATCGAATCGAGTAAGTTTGAGCCCTCTTACTGTTTAATTTGAGCTGAACATACCACTTATTGAAGGTAGCGGCGCTACCAGAATCATATTTTTTTTAGTATCGAGAAGGGCTCTGCCTATTTCAGCAAGTAGTAAACACATACAAAAAATCAACTTTGATGAGCCGGGGCTATTTTAGAAGATCTCTCGATTCTGACCCCTTCAATACTCCGCTCGATACGAGAAAGCACAGGTGATTGAGTTGTTGGTTTGCCCAATGGACAACGTTTCTCACTCCAGAATTCTTGAGCCCATCGATCCCAACTCCATTTCGCTGATTTCATCGTCATCTGGTTCCAATCTTTGCAGCGGTATTCAGGACGGATCCCCATTTGGAAGACCCAGCAGCCCACCCATTGTTGACAATGAAGGCGCTTTGACAGCCAAGTGGCAGTTCGATAGAAAGGAGTTCGAGTTCGAAAGCAACAGCACTCCCTCGAAATCGGTTAATACACAACACCAAAAGATACTGCATGTAAGGAAGAGACGTTCTCAGTTGATGGGTGCCAAGCCAAGAATCCCTTCGAAACTTCACCATTCTACATCTAAGCTGGACTTGATAGATAAGAAGACACTGACAAGCTTTCCAATACCACCTCCAAGAGGCCCTGAAACTAGTCACAACGTTAAAAGACTGAAGTTGAACCCTGTCAATGAAATACGCATACACAATAATAAAGGGGACAGACGCATAAGTTATGGTGTCCCTTGCAAGAGTTTTATTCCGGAGGAAGGAGAGGAGGAAGAAAGTAATGAGCATCCCATAGTTCTAGTAGAGGACTACATACCATTGGATGAATGGGGCAATGGAAGTGCGGCAAAGAAGCGGCTTTCGCTGTCCAATTTGAGAACAAAGATGAACAAGAGAAGTGATACGCATCTGCCAGTAAGGTTGATCAACGTGGGCAGAAAGGATTGCTCCAAGACCCCAAATTCGTCAGTTACATTGATTCCTCACATACTGGATGATAATTTTATGCACGAGGACTCTGTTTGTAGTCTACAGGAGAATGATGCTAAAACACTGAGTGCGAAAGATGATGAAATTATCTCTGCCTCATTCCAGAATATGATTCGCAGCTTGATCAAAACGGAAGGTACAGAAGATAGAGATGAGTATTTATCTGAATTACGAATAAACTCAAATCTCAAGAAATGCGTTGTCTGTGAGAAACCACTCTACGAAATAAGTTCAATATTAGGCGGAACAGGTGATTTCAAAGAGATCGTTTGTGGTAAGTGCACCGAGAGATACGAGGAAGCTGCGAAGCTTTTCGAAGATTACGAATTTGAATCGTCGCTAGATTCGTCGCACGACTCGTCCATTGGGAGTTTGGACGGTGCAATCGAATTATCAAACATAGAGAATCTCGAGGTACAAGCGGCAACATTCAAAACTCCACAAAGGACAAGGTTCTCGGATGAGCTAATCAAGAGACTTCAATTGCAGTCAAGCGGCATGGCTACGCACAAGAAGGACATCCTCGATAATGGTTTGTTCCTTTGGTTTATGGAGGCCAAAAAAAAGATCACTAAATTACTTACAAAGGACCGAAATATGACCAACGGTCTTCGCAAATAACACTCATTCATTTAATTCAATTCAAGCATGCTTTCATTTTACATATATAGGCTAGACTCGTCTATATCGCATTTCGTCAACCTAATGTCATCCTTCCAGGTTCAATCGAGATCAAGGTCGCGCTGCACCTCCTGTGCAGCAAATTTGGTCAAACAAGTTACAGCCAACAGATGATCTTCCTCTTGCTTAAGACCACTGACGGTAAGGCACCCAATTGGGTAGTCGGAAGAACTCAAGTAAATTGGCACTGCACCTCCATGGAACGCATACTCTTTCGAATCGACAAAGAACTTGTCTTCCGGAGTGCGCTTGTCCATTTTAGTGCCCATGTAGAATGTAGAGCGACCGAATCTCAAGGCAGTCTTCCTTTTCCGTTCAATCCAGAATTCGTTATCCAAGTTACTGCCGCGATAGGTTACTGTACGAAATAAACTGTGCCCAGTTGCAGTGGAGATATCAATTGTAACACACCTCTCTGGAAAAATATCCACAGCTGTCCTCTTGATGAAGGAACCTAGCTGAAAGGCATCCGCATAAGTGAAAGATCCCAAAGCGCATTTACTCTCAAGAGCCTCCAATTCTTCGAGCTGGACACTTCTAGAGCTAAGCCTCCTCAACAGCTTTTGATCCAATTCCAACTTCATCGCTACCACCTCGTTTTAGGAGTTGAGCTAATTGACGTTCAATTCCTGGTATTTGTATCAATTACATGATAATTCCGGTCAGGAGATAAAGGTGACTAAAAAGCCTCGCACCTGCTGACGACCAAACGAAGATCAGCACGATAAATCTTGGCTATTGCCAAATGAACTTGTCCTGCCGATGTGCCCAGCAGGATTCAGGACAGTCCTTGCTGGTCTACAACAAGCTCTATAGTGCGGCTTCGCTTGGGACGCTATGTCTCTTGCAAGAAACCGGACAAAGAGCTGAACCAGTCAGTAATTACCAGGTCTAGGACCATGACTGAGATATCTCGTAGCCACTTTGAGCCCAGTATTCGCATATCATACGTGATTGTGCTGTCTTCTTGTATTCAATAAGCTTGAAAAATTGGATCCGATGACAAGAGACAACCTTGTAGAATCGCAAGTTCCTGATAGAAGAGGTAGGCTCTTTCAAGACTCAATTTGCCACGCTCAAGATGGACACACTGTTCAACTCCACTAAGACCAATCCAAGAGGAATTCCTGAGGCTCCATTTGTCGAAAAGGTGGAAACGTACATTAAGGACCCCAACGACTTCGACCTATGCTTTGGTAAATTTCAAGAACGATTATCCAAGTATAAATTCATGCAAGAGTCCAAATTGAGCAATATCAGGCAGTTAAACTCCAGGATTCCAGATATCGAAAACACATTGAAGATTTGTCGTACTCTTAGAGCTCAAGACGAACCTATCGAGACCAGCTACCAATTGAATGACACACTGTTTACCAAGGCCTCCGTTGACTCCGGGGAAGACATGAAAGTGGGTCTCTGGCTTGGGGCAGATGTCATGATGGAGTACCCTGTGGACGAAGCCATTGAACTGTTGACCGAGAAGCTGGAGACCGCCAAAAAGAATCTCGAGCTGTCAACTGAAGACATGGAATTTTTGAGAGAGAATATAACCACCATGGAGGTCAATTGCGCGAGGTTGTATAACTGGGACGTGGAGAGGAGACAGGCTTTGAAGCAGACGGAAGAAGCTACACAAAATCTCAAGATTTAGACTCATTCAAGTAAATTGTAGCATATTTCATCTTCTAAAAGTATCTAAGAATTGCACGCCTAATGGGCGTGCGGGTTCATCGTTAGCATTTTCATCTTCAATGGTTAGTGATTCGTTACCGGTACCACCAGCAGCATCGGTCTCCGTATCTCTATCACGATCGCCCTCATCTAGGACTCCACCAGGTGCTTCCCCCGAAGATGCAAGCATTTTCTTCAGAAACGGCAGCCTCCAGCGATCAATGCCGGGAAACAGTCCTCTGTCTAGAAATATCCCACAAAGCCAACTTATGAACCCGCTTCCAATCCCGGCGAATCCTTGGTTCACCATCAGAAGCACCACCAGGGCATTCACAAAAAACTGATCGTTCAATTGCCACTTGTGCTGCTTTGCATTAGATCCTCTTGTCCAAGGTTGTGACAGTAGCACATCGAATTCGTATATCTGTGGGGTGTACTCTTTATAGAAATGGAACATCGCTAGGATGACCGGCAGAGGTCCTGTACAAAGCGAGTTGAACCAATTCCAAGGCATCAAACTATTCAGCAAGATGTTCAGACCTGATAAGCATACAGTAGTGTATATCAGCGCCAAGGAAAGCACACTGATATACTTGTATGATCCCATTATTCTCTCCAAATTTCTTAATTGATACCACAGAAGTATTATCAGAGCAACATCTGACTCGTTAACGCATCCTATTTGAAACGTCAGGTATCTGTAATACTGATGATACTCAGAAATGAACGGCTGGTACCGTGCTAGAAAGATGTACTTGCAGTTGGCCACAGAGGCAGACAGTGCAACAACGCCCGTTGTCACCATACATAGCTTTGTAACTGGGAAGCGAAACAGACCAGTAGGCGTCTCCATCGACATCTTTTATATCCTTTTTCTTACTGATCCTGCTTGGTTTAGATTTGATAGTAAGCGTTGATTAGTATCCTTTCTTGACAATTCTTTGTAATGAAAAATCTCAACTCAACAGATATCTCGTTAAGTTGCACAGTCGGTTTGATTCATCTTGGAGCTGCTTCATGAGCCCCAGTGATCAATTGATATGGATGATCAAGCGATAAATCACCTATTGACAACCCTGGCTCAAGACAGGCCATCGTCGAGTCCGACCATATTGAACAACCTGGTATACTACACTCCAAGAATCAAAACAGTACCGCAACTAACCAGACTAATCAATGCGATATTTAACGGTACGAGTAGATCAAATTTTGATGTTTTAGAGCTCTTTGAAATGTCGCAAGCTATTGCGCAATGGAAGTTAGAAATATCAGAGCCTGTTATTCCACCATCTGAATTCTACGGAATTTGGGATGCCTGCTTCCAAGGGTGTACCTCTTGGACAAGGTCTAAGCTCGCTATCTTAGCTGGTATCGTGAGCACCAGAGATAATTTTTGGTCCATTCAGGCCAGCAATTTCATCGATGACTCTGGGAGGATCACGAAGTATTATGAAAGTTGGAGGCAAGATTTATTCATTCCCACATTTATCAGGTTTCTCACGAACTCGGCCAAAGATCCTGTCGGCTTGATACTGATCTATGGTGTGATAAGCGATCCTTCTGATGCGTCCAGGTACAGTTACTTTCCCTGGGATATGATAACAGTCTATTTAACAAGACTACTTCTACGATACATGGCTGACCCAGGTCGAGCCGAGTCCTTCTTCGAGAGGAATATAAGCAGAGTGGCTAAAGCGTTGCAAACATCACTCGCTAACACCAAGGAGCTTGTCATTCAGGAGTTCTTGTCGCAGTTATGCAGAGTCTGTTACGATCTTAGCTTTAAGGAACTTCAGGATCAGTCACAGAGCAAGGATTATTCCAGCCGTTACTACACAAACATTCTCTTCACAGTTGTTGTTCTTTTGAACTCTATCCTACAAACCGCAGCGACGACACCTCTTCCCTGGTTCAGCCAAATCATCATGATCTTACTCAACCTCAACTTCATTGTCGAAGATGTTGGAGTCGTGGGGTTTGTCTCTTATCAAAGTGTCTATGAGGTGACCTGTACGGGCATCATCTTAGCTGCAGAGCCAGAAGTATACACCGACACTTTGAAAGTAATGAATGGAAATATACTAACCAACGTTTCACACCAAAACAAAGTGAATCGGGCTAAACTGCTGTTTATGCTCAAGTTCATGGGATCTACTCTTTCCGAGGTTCTGTCGATCCCGGTTCAGTTCATCGAGGAATTCATCAAGCCGTTGCAGGTGGTCTACATGAGATCTTCAGAGAAGGAAATAAGAGAATCAACCCACATCATTGCTCTGTCCCTCTTCAGCAACAATCACAGTGGCAACGATCTCGTGCAATGGGAAGCTCAAAACTACTTGCCATACATAGATCTTTCCACACAACAGTTTCTGCGGGATCAAATCTCTGACAAGCAACTTATCATGATTTACCAAAAGATGTCATCAAGATTACCGGTTTTACAACTTGTCAACAGGCACTTGTCCAGGGAATCTCTGCATTTTATATATCTCAAGATCCTGAACAGCTACTCACAACATACAGACAAGCAAGCCGTCCTCCTGAAGTGTATGATCTATGAAATACTTTACTCAAGCGAAGAATTTCTGGTGAATTGGTTGGACACGACTCAGGAGCTACTTTCTTCTATCAAGTTCACTTCGGAACAAAGGAACGATGTCGTCACAACGTTGTGGGACGTCATATCACACAGCAAATCTGATACGGCTTTCAAATGGTGGTACGGACGAATAGACAGTCTAAGAAGCAGGTTATAGCCCATCTATATCATAAATCTTGAAGTAGATCTTTTTTTATTTTTTTCAGTAGGACTTGAAGTGTTGAAGATTAACAAATTTCAGCTTATAACTAAGAAACAATTTAGCGAAAAGAAGAACTTGACAAAGCAAGGCTCCAAAATGTCTTCAAAGCAGTTTTTTGACTTACTACCGGCCCAACTGAAAAGGTTTTTCAACAAATACCCTCCATCTATCGAGTATGCATCAAGACCGGTCTCCACGCACGCTGTCGAGGCCAACCCATTCCTTCCCAACAAGCACCCAGTTACCGGTCGCTACCATGAGCCCAAGTACTCTCTAAGGCGGTCCAGTGTTCTATACAAGATGGCTTGGTCCTATGGGGTGCAAGATCTACTACCTCCAATGAAGAAGAAGTTCTTCGAAGACAAATACCAGAACAAGAAGACGATGAAAGGTGTTCTGCTGCCCAAAGGCCACAAGCATGAACTGCAACGTGAAGCCAAGGTGGCCAGAATGCAAGAAGCCATCAAGAATGCGGACAAATTCATTGTCGAGGCTAAAGGTGCCAAATACAAGAGGAAACTCGAAAGCAAGAAGAAGGAGAATGCCAAGACTTGGTTCTAAAGGTGTTACAACTGTTCATAAGCACTCTGTAAATACATATATAAGATAGCATTCGAGCATTTCGAGTCACACGTGATGCTAACTGTCAATGCTTGATCAATCGACTAGATAGATCTTCTGATTCACTGGTCAGTCTCAAAGGGCCAAAGATGTCATTTGAGTTCCATGTTGAATCTTACTTGTCGAGCAAGCAGCTGAATAACCAGTCTGTCTCCCTAGTGATCCCCAGAATCGCTAGAGATCGCATTCATAATGTCATGTACTATAAAGTGAATCTTCATCCCGTGGCTATGAGAGGGGACACTATCAAACAATTGACAAAGGTGGTAGTCAGAGATCTTGGTACTCTAACAGACCGTTCTATCAATATCACACATGCTCTTGGTGGCTCTGAGTTCAAATGCTTGCTGATGAAATTGGTCGAACTGCGACCAACTTGGGATCAACTACAAGTATTGTTACAAGACACTGAAACGAAATTCAACAATAAGTACATTGTGGCACTGGTACTGACTTACTTGAGAATACAGTACTACTATCTGCACGATGGAGACGACCTTACCAAGAGAATTATTGATGTCTTTAAGTTATACAATGGTGACTATAGAAAGATGAAAAGCGTAGCGCTTGACATGGACTGCTGGTCTCCGTCACAAAGTGTGGCTGTTCGCATCGTTCACATGGACGAACTCATCGACTGGTTGATCAATAAGGATGAAATCTGGGGGATCCCACTGGGCAAATGCCAGTGGTGCCAGTTGGCAGAGCAGGAGGAGGACAGCAGTAGTGAAGATTCAGACAGTGGCAGCGAAGATGAAAGCTAAACGCCTCTCCGTATCCTCTTGCTTGGGTTGGCCACAAAATCTGCTCGTCTCTTCTTGTTACTCTCATTGGTAACTCTGCCAGACCTTTTCAGCCTTCTCCATTGCTCGTCATCGACAAGAAGGGCATCTAGGTTCAGGGAATCAGGTAAGATGATCTGCCTGATGGTGTTTCCACGGATATTGATGTACTGTAAAGAGGCTGCTGGACCAACCGACCCATTCGAGCTAGAATTGGTCGAAATCTGGCTGTCCGACAAGTACATACCAGCCAACGCGCTGGAACCTGCCGTATTGCTGGATCCTTTAGGTAAAGACAACTTTACATCTGTCAATGTTGCATTCATCTGAGGCGATACGTTTTGCAAAGTGCCCCATACAGTTGTACCGTTCTTCAACTCTATAGTGACCTGCTCATTACGAAGTTTTTTCAAAAAGTACACCAGTTTCATTTGTATCTTGTATACTGCTATCAGAAGTCTCGAAGAGCTTCAAAATGGTCCAGTTCACTTGAACTTTTCTAGGCTGCTTGTCAAGTTAATTAATTGAACTTTTCATCAAGGATCGAAAAACTCTACATTGAAAAAAAAAGTCCACAACATTCACGATTCTAGCGTGTGTGCCAACTCCACAGAATCTGGGAGTTTCAGTAGTAGCAGATTCCTGCCGATTCAGATGCTGCTCGTCGCAGCGCTATAGTAACCCATCTTGAGTTGCTGGGATAAAGGATAGCTCTTTTACTTGGCCTTCGTGCTGGAAGCTAAGCTATGGATCGGATTTCGCCTTGTTCTTATCACGGTCCCTCGAGTGAGATAAGCAAGAGATTCAAGGATAAATAGTATAAATTACTCCGAATTGGATCTGACTACTACGCTCTCCTGGAGAAAAGAGCTGGTCTAATAAGCTTGGCATGTCAAAGGTACCGCAGGGCAGATCGATAGTAAGCATTTATAATGGGTTGCTTGCGAAGCATCCGCTGCTGGTGAAATCGATCACTGGTGCGTTGCTATCATCTCTGGGAGAGTTGATAAGTCAGTGGACCAGTATCCTGTATGGCGGCGGAGAAGGTGACACGACTGACGAACAGGCGAAGGGTGCAACCGCTTTGCGCAAACTGATCAGAGAGGCAAAGATTCTGAAGGTATTTCTCCTGTTCTGCTATGGCGGATTAATCAATGCACCTATTAACCACTTCATGTACCGCTATATCACGGAATTCACGACCAAAACTTTCGCCTCGGCGAAGGTCAGAAGTTTGGTGCAGTTGTTGGCAGCACTATCTATAGTGAGCCCCACACAAGTGCTCCTCCTGGTCGCCACGCTAACGATCGTCAATGCAAAGTTTGATGGCGACTTTGCAAAATTATGGGTTTCCGTCAAACGTAGCATAAGGAGCAAATACGTCAAGATATTGACCTCCAGCTGCTTATCGACCACATTTCTGGTATCCTTTGCTCAGAGATACATCGCACCAGAAAAGTGGTCTGTGTTCTTCAGCTTTGCATACGCAGTTCTGGGTACCAGCCAAAACATATACCTTAAGCTCAGGAGTAATTAACTCCATTGGCTGCCTGTTATTCTAGGAGTGTTCAGCGATCTCCCTTTTTAGTAATTTTAATCGCGATAAATTTTGAGAATCATCCTTAGGTATACCATTGAGATCCCTTGGTTCACCTTTCGAACGAGGTTTCCGTTTAGTCTTTGTTGCTTCGATATTCCCAGACAACTGTTCCTTTTCCATCTGCAGCTTCTTCCTTCTTTGCAATTCTTTTCTGCCAGCGGCTTCGAGAATCACTACGTTGTTATTCTTTTCTATATTCTTTGTCTTTGTATCCGTCTTTGCATTGCTCTTTTTATTTGCCTTCTTCCGTTTGCGAGCTGCACTTGTGGCAGCTTCTGCGGACCCATTATCAGCCGCTTCCTTAGCGGTCTTGTCTTTCTTCTTATTCTTCTTCTTACCTTTGCCTTTTCCCTTCTTTTCGCTGTCACCAGTCAAGGCAACTAAGGCCATCTCAGTCTTCTTCTGAATTTCCGATTCAACTGCTTTCCTTTTGGCAAGTTCTTTCTCCAAAGATCTGAGAATGCTGACGTCTGCATATGAATAGTCTGCTTTCTTCTCTTCAAGGATATGCAACGATTTCATAAATGTCTGAAACAGAGTGTCTCCATCGATTGAGCCTTCCAAAGACTGCTTGGACTGTGAACTCCTTGGAGGACGCGTAAACAACCTCTTGTTGTATGCAGAGACCTTGATCACGGCGTTAGCAGCATTTTCCTTGTCGTCCACAAATCTCACAGGCTGAACTGTCTTGGAAAACTTCTCCAGCAGCTCCATCGAATTGAATGAAAGGTAGCAACGAGAGTACACGGGTTCAGAGCGAAACTTCACTGAATAATGGCCCTGGACGTAATACCACCCAACTACGCCATTTTTATTGAGATCACCGACCTCAGGCTTAAGGGTAGCCCAAAATTGATCTTCAGTCAAATCCGGCGGTAGCAACCTCAGAACTAATTTGAACCCGGAATCATCATTCTTTTTGCCATTCCTATCCCTACGTCTAGCTCTGCCACCCTTGGCTTTGACTGTGTTTGGTTTACGAGGGGTCTTTGTCGTAGTTTGGCCTGCATTCTCGTCATCTCTCCGATGGCCGCTCGCTTGACAAGTTGATTCTTTACTTCGAGTGGCATCTTCTGAAGCCTTTGACTGTGAGCTATTCATTGCCACTGAGTGTTTTCCCAGATGGGCTTCACCATTCGACTCTTCTTGACTGTTTTGACTACCAATTTTTCACCCAAGTGAAATAAATGTAGCCTTGCAAAAACTGATAAGTGAATAGACAATGAAGAAGAAGTGATGATTTGGTATGAAGATGGACTACTCGCTAGCTCAGTTCTATGGAGATGTTAAGAATGGCATATACCAGACCATGGAAATTGACCTGGATGCCAACGGCTCGAGAATAGCTGCGTTGCAAAGGGATTTACAAGCCAAACTCTTGGACGACAAGGCGTTGGAAGAGTCTGTGGAATCTCAGGGCTTTAGATTTTCCGGGAAAAGGTGGACCAGATTTGATATAATGATACAATCTTTCCTACAGTATTGTCGAGATATCAATCCTTGGTCGCTGTGGGAAAGCTGTGACTTGATATTCAGATTTCACCAAGACCTGGGGAATTGCTTACTAAATGACACATATCCAATTGATCCTTTGGTACCGTTGTTCACTAGCGTGACGAATAACGTGGTAAATCTGGCTATTGTCCTCGATAATGACTATATGGAACTGAAAACAAGGCCGTATCAGTTCTTATCGCACACATCGGCAGTGATATCGAAAGTGTTTAACAGTGTGAAACCACCGAGGCTCAACGAAGAAGGCAGTTTGGACAGCGACATGGCAGATCTCCCTGAGAAACAACGAATTCTATTGTACCTCGTGAATAAGCTGAGTAACGTGTATTTCCGGATTCAATCACCACAGTTATGTTCAAACATCTTCAAGAACTTCAAACCAAAGGCGATGACACCTTCCTTTGCTCAGTATCCAATAAGAGAGCAGATAGAGTATCGGTATCTTCTAGGTAGATACTACTTATTGAACCACAGAGTAACAAATGCGTTTGTCCAGCTAAATACGGCATACAGTCAGCTCATGTTGGTTGCCGCCACCACCAATGCGCCGCAGATTAGACGGAACTTGTCTCGAGTACTGCGGTATTTGATCCCCACGGGCATAATGCTGGGCAAGAGTCCCAGGATCGAGTATCTGTACGATATTGACCAGACTCTCTCAGAGAGATACACACCTTTGCTACAATGCGTACGAAGTGGAAATATCCAAAAACTAAACGAGTGGCTGAAATTTCACGAAACCAGCCTACGCAAGGACCATTTGCTCCTGATTCTACTTGAGAAACTCCCCATGATTTGCTACCGGAATTTAGTCAAGACCACGATCCAAACGTGTGCGATACCCGAGCGCACAGGCAAGCTACCATATGGACAGTTTGAAGCAGCTCTCCGCATCTCTATCGGGCCCGTGGGCTCCGGTAAAATAGACATTTATAGCGTCATTCATCGACCGGAGAACGTCGAGAACATATTGGTGACTCTCATAAACTTGGGTCTCTTGAAAGGCAATTGTTTCCCCAAGCTAGGACTATGTGTGTTCAAAAAGACCGATGCAATCAACGAAATCCTACCGCCGATCCAGGACAGGCTACTGGCCACATTCCCGCTGAACTCTGAGGATTCATGGCTCGACGATTAGGACTTTATCGGCCTCCGTCGGAAACGACGGCTCCAGCCGTCTTACTAAACGTTGCATACACCAGAATCACTAAATATCGCCATCACTCTCTTTACTATCTACAAACTAGCGATTTAACAAATTTAACGGCTTGGTTGGCCTTTCTTCACCCTTGACTCTGATAGATTCGAAGTCATCGCTTTGATTATTCAAAGTTACTCTGTAATCTTAAGTGAAAAATAATCAATTTTTCAGCTCGAAAACGTCGAGGGGCTTACGAACAGCTCGAAGACAAAAGAGGACAATTCAGGGCCGTTTGGATCCAGCTCAAGGTTCAGGAGCTACTGTAAGTGCATTGTCCTAAGTTTATTTAATCAAGATGGTGGAAAAAGGCCCAGATGAGTGGCTAGAGAGGATCAAGAAATGTCAATCGTTGACCGAAAATGAGATGAAGCAACTCTGTGAAATGGTGAAGGAGTTGCTGATGGAGGAGAGTAATATTCAGCCCGTGCAGACGCCGGTAACGGTGTGTGGAGACATTCACGGCCAATTCCATGATCTTTTGGAACTGTTCCGAACAGCTGGAGGGTTTCCAGACGACATCAACTATATCTTTTTGGGGGATTACGTAGATCGTGGGTATTATAGTTTAGAGACTTTCACTTTGCTCATGTGTTTGAAAGTGAAGTACTCTTCGAGGATCACATTGGTAAGAGGGAATCACGAGTCGAGACAGATCACCCAAGTTTATGGTTTTTACGAAGAATGTCTGAACAAATACGGTTCCACGACGGTATGGAAGTACTGTTGTCAGGTGTTTGATTTCTTGACTTTGGCAGCCATCATTGATGGCAGAATACTGTGTGTTCACGGCGGACTGTCCCCCGAGATAAGGATGCTGGATCAAATTAGAGTTCTCTCCCGAGCACAGGAAGTGCCACACGAGGGTGGATTCTCCGATCTACTGTGGAGTGATCCAGATAACGTCGAAGCATGGCAAGTGTCGCCCCGTGGTGCAGGTTGGCTGTTTGGAAGTAAAGTGGCCCGTGAGTTCAATCATGTCAACGGTCTCAACCTGATCGCCAGAGCACACCAGTTGGTGATGGAGGGTTTCAAATACCATTTCCCTGAGAAAGACGTTGTCACAGTGTGGTCTGCCCCTAACTACTGTTACAGATGCGGGAACGTCGCCAGTGTCATGAAAGTGGAAGAAGACTTGGAACCCACGTTCAAGATCTTCTCCGCTGTACCGGACGACTACATCCAAGAGGCAACCGCCAGTCATAACAACCAGAGGGGCGGATACTTCTTATAGACCTTTCTCATAGTAGTTTTGTTCTCCCCCAAATGATGATGATGATGATCATGATGATGGCCGACTGAACTCGACGCAAATGTAAACTTTAAACCCACCCAAACTCCAGACGTCGCACAAAACAGTCCAAAGCCATCTACAATCCCAGCAATTGTTTAATAATCCCTATCTACATATCGGCGTACAGTATTCAATACCCTGCACAAACCGACTCTACAGACAGCACACAACGCCGCTTGGCGGCTCCAAAGTAGTCCTTACAAAATCCGACAACGGGAAGAAGCTCTGTGGCACCGGACTGGTCGATATGGCAGCACTTCGGCGGCAAATTCTGACTCGTATCACTTGGTCACGTTTAAGTCGCGTGACGTTTCCGTGCGATGCGATTCCCAGGGACTACCCACAATCTAAGATCTTTAATTAAAATACCACTATAAATTCATTCAACAGCCCCTTTGTGTCTGAGGCCAGTCAAGCAACAGATACGCCCACTGAGTGTATCTTATAATCAAAAAATGCGTCCTGTTTCTATCGTTTTGAATATTCTGAGTTTGCTGACCGTTGGTGCCTTCGCTGGTCTGGTTAACTTCTTCCCTGTTTTCCCATTCGAGAACAAACCAATCCCAGGTGGTTCTCCAATCAGCCAATGTGATGCCAGTGAGAAACAAATGCTGGAAATCTCCAGTGTCAATTTGTTCCCCAATCCGCCCGTTCGCGGTGAAAATTTGACCATCTCTGCAATCGGTACGTTGCACGACACCGTAGAAGAGGGTGCTTACGTTGATGTCGAAGTTCGCTTGGGCTATATCAAGCTTTTGACGCAAACTTATGACCTTTGTGAGACTCTAGACGAGAACGACGTTGATGGCTTGACTTGTCCTCTTACTGCTGGTCTGTATAAGGTGGTCAAGGAGGTCGAAATCCCAGCCGAAGTTCCACCAGGAAAATACGTGGTTGTGGCCCGGGCTTACAATGTCGATGATCAACTCATCACATGTTTGACTGGTGAGATAACCTTCCCAGCCGTCAGAACGGGCATTCGCAGCAGGCTGCTAGACAAAATACATTGGTAATCTCCACTACGTAATCTGTCATGAGTTTTAATTATATTATACGTGAACTTTTGAGATTTTGACTCTAACCTGTGACTTTGGTTGTCGCGGTATATAAAGCCACCCAGGTAGGATTCTTATTAAGATTGCATGTCAGTTAGACAGTGAAAACACAGAAAGATGATTAGAGCTAGACTCACCAGTACAATCTCAGCCAAGTCTTTCGGTCTGCTAGGGCCAAAATCCGTAAGGACTATCAGCCCCACTGTATTTTACTCTTCCAAGAGCAAGACTCAGGACGAAGATGATTTGTTCCTAAGGATCAAAGTACAGCCGATTGATAGAACGGGTGAATCACTAGATACAAAGAGGGCCCGTTTGGTCTACCAGTCCAGGAAAAGAGGTATTCTGGAGACTGATCTGTTGCTTTCCCGTTTCGCCGCCAAGTTTCTAAAGGATATGACGGAACAAGAGCTTGAAGAATACGATTCGCTGTTGAACGAGCTGGATTGGGATATCTACTACTGGGCCACTAAGAATTACGAGACTAGCCCACTTCCCAAGAAGTGGGAAAACTCCGAATTGCTCAAAAGACTCCAGGAGTTCAGCGAAAACAAGGAGAAAGAGATTCTCAGGATGCCAGATCTGAAGAACTACTGGCTCAAGGAATAATCCGGCCCAATCGACTCCAATCACTGTAAATAATAGTTATATCAACATTCGTAACGGTTAAGACATCATTATGCACGTATGGACTTTGAAGGTAGTGAAATTTCATCCAGATAACCATCACCATTTGATAATGAAATTGATCGCTCACAGAAGTTGCTCAAGTGGCCTATCGACTTCCCCACTCTAATTTACACATGTCAGGTAAACCCCCAATTCATAGACTGCCACCCCTGCCCAGGCTGAAGGTCAAAAAACCGATTCTAACTCAGGAAGCGAATAAATGTCTGGTGCTGATGTCAAATCTTCTTCAGTGTTGGTCATCGAATGGGCATATGAACCCGGTATGTGAGAATCTGGCTAAGGATCTTAAGGTTTGTACAAGAGAAAGAGCCCTGGGGAAGGGCAACAAAGTGGAAAAGAGTAACATCAACTACCACGCGGCAAGACTTTACGATAGGATAAGCGGGAAACCGCATGATTGAAGTGTTACTATGATGACCACTCTTGTATATAGTTCATTTAAGTATCAGTCATAGACGCTAGCCGGTTTTGACTCTGCCAGCTCTCTCTAGTGAATCATCGGTCAAGTACCATCCAGGAAGATACCTTTCTTTCGAATCTTTGAGCAGTTCAAGATCTCTTGGGTTTATCCTGGACACATTGACCTCATCGTCATTTTCTCCAGTTTTACCAAATGCATGTGTGATTTCCCATTGGAACATCAAGTCAGATCTGTCCTTTCTGTCCCTTTGAAGATGCGGGTTGGGGAGTGAGTTTTCAATGCTACCCACTGACGTGAAGCCCATGCTGTATATGCCACAAATTGGCTCGTTGGAGTAGAGCAGGAAGCTCCAAATGTTGGATAGTTTCCAATGCAAGAGAGGTTGTAATCGAAGGAAATCGGGCCAGTTCGAGTCTGTAGGTTGTATCGTCTTCAGATCGGCGGCGTAAGGGTCAGTATATCTGATTCCTATTACGATGGCCTTTGTTTCCGAATGCTGCTCCAGGTATTGTTCGAATGCTTCTGCCATACTCACACTTTTAGAGTCATCACGTTGGGACTCATACAGTGATAGACAGTATCTCTCAGATGTGCTGCAAACAAAGTCTTCCATTGTGGAAAAGGTCTGCTCCTGATCAATGAAAACGGTAGGTAGTCTTTTAAGAGGGTATTCATGGTATTGACGATCATACTGTGAGTCTTGCAGGCTCTTTATGAAGAATTCCCAGATGCAGCCCAAGTAGAGCAGTAAAAGCACTTGGCAGTCCTTACCCCCATTGTAGGAGAACGAAATTTCGGAGTTAAGTGGACTCCAACGGGGGAAGATGTCTTGTAGCAGGTATTTTTTGGTGAGTTTGATTGCCTCCTGTGTATCAGATATTACCTGCGTTGTATTTGAAATTTGAAGGTATGAGCTTGTCAAATTGTAGCAGTACTCTGAAACTTGCCCTAGATCCATCCTGACAATGCAAAGGTACTATCCAATGCCAGATATTCGAAGCGTATTGTTTGCACTTTAAGTGCCATACGAACCGTAAAGCGCCTGTGAAATATTACTAATGACAGGCCAAAAAATTTTGGCGTCTCGATAATATTAATGGAATAAATGAATTATGTAGTCTACGTAGCATCAATCCGATGATGCTTAAGGCGCAGAAGTTTTCAAAGATTGATTTCTCCCGTCATTGTTTGATATGCTAAGCACCACCTTTCGAGGGTCCGTTGAAATTTGCTATTTACAGTAGTTATGCCACTATGCCAAACTCTCCTTTAGCTTATTGAGGTAACCTTCCACAAGCTTCAAATCTGTGCTGTTCTCTCGACACCAGACAACACCTACAGTCAATGGGTTTCCCTGAATCAAGCCCGTATCCTCGTTCAGAATTCCATCATTAATGTGCCTGAGATCGTGAGCAATCTTATCTAGAATTTCAATAGTGTAAAGATCCCCACGAATCCCGTTTATGCTCATCTCAGTAGTCAACTGCTTGAGTTGATATATTTCACGGTAGTTGTCCCATGACAGTTGGAGAAGCAGGTTATAAAAATCAACATTGCACACATTCAGATACAGTGATACATCTTTTGATTTTTTGCATTCTTGATAAATGTACGATATCAGTGAGTATTTCCTTTCGGATGGGAAATTCAGCTCTTCGGCATTGAACAGTTGAACCAGCGTGTAAGGAAGAGAGACGCCCAATGGGCGTGGTAGTTCTTCGGGATTTTCACGGCATTGATCTGCTATGTGTTTAACCATCTCTGCTGAGGACTGAAAGTTATTCAAATCGTTTGACCTGTCTCTGCCAACATAAGAGAACAACAATTTTCGTATTAGAACAAAAAGGTCATAATCTGTGTCGATTTGAGAAAATAGGAATTTTAAATAGGGCTTGGTGGCTGCTTGCATAGCAGCTTTGAACCTTTCCTTCGCTTCCAAAGCTTCTAGAACATCTTTACTCATTTTCAAATTCACGTCAGCCTTGATTATTCCTTGATTCTCTACGTCGAGTACTTTTAGGTTTTTGACAAGTCCTCTGCTTGCTTTTACACTTTCAGGAAGTTGGGCATTCTCAGTGTCAGAGAAGATGCTGGATATGAGTGACACTGGATAATTCCTAATATCGTCGGTAGTTAATTTAGCCGATTCGCCAATGTCTCCCAGCTGCGTATTACCGCTGGTATTTTTGAAGAAATCAAATAGCTTTTTATCTTCTGGTCTAATCTCCTGCGACGTCTTCTCGAAGACGACTTGCAGGCCTCTTCCATCACTCTTATCATGAGCCGTCTCATCGGGCTGAAACGAAGCCGCCTGTGATAAAATCTCTTCTGCATTCTTGCTACGTAACTCTTCTCTCTTCATGAGCTTGTTGAAGACAGCTCCAAACAGGGCCCTCTCTTGAATACTTGAAAGGTCTTCGTCATCTTTGAACTGAACATTGAGATCCGAGGAATTTGGGCTCCGAGCTACAGAGTTGATGCTGAGAGAAGCTCTCCCCAGCACTCTAAACTGTATGGCAGCTCTTGATCGAAGCATAATACGTCTCCCGGGACTGTGACCTTTTGGGTGTGAATATTTGCTTCTTCTGTTGAATCTATCGATTTTTCACTTTGTAGACTGACGTTCACTATACAGAAAAAAGCTTTAAAACAACAAATTTGTATAAGGTCCGAAATTATGATACTACAGAATGCTTAACTATTCCTAATTCTTCCATTCAGCTTGGAAATTGGATGATGCCTGGCCTTAAAGCTACTTAAAAGCCTTCCAGGGCCTTTGTAGCTTTGTCTAGCCTTTTGAGACCCTCTTCGTAACGATCAGGATCTAAAACCATGTCTGCGGTCAGTCTCGATAAAGAGTCGACTAGTCGTTCCAGCGCTCTTTTTTCTTCGATCTTCATACCTAGATTTGCAAACTCTGAACCAATTAAAGTGCCTTTGGTGACGTTGAGCAATTGTGACAATGTGTCAACATCAAAGGATCTCAACTCTTGCCGTTTCTTCTTGGTTTGCTTCTTCTTGTGTGATGGCTTACTCTTTGGTTTCTTAGCTTCAGAAGATTTGACACTGGGTGAGCTCTTGATATCAAGCCCATCGATCTTCAGAATCTCGGTGTCGTCGAGGTCTTCGTACAAGTCATCGTCGTTTTCAGGTAAAACAAGCTCACCAGTAGAGGGAATTGCACCGTCTTGCTTTTTAAGGGCTCGTATGGTGGAGTCACGGCGGAGTGGGCTTGGGACCTTGGGCAGAGGCCTTTCCAGGTACTTGTCATCGTTGAATTCATGTGAACCTACCGCTTTGCCATGAATATCATTATCCTCATCATCCTGATAGCTTGTAGCTGAAAAGTAAGTCTCAGAACGATTGGTGTTGGTGCTACTTCTTGTAACAGCATTTTTGTCACAGGACGTTGGGTCCCGCATCTGTTCCATTAGCTGGCTCTCTATGTCATCTAAAGTATCACGAATGAACAGTCTCGATCTTGGTCTATTCTTGCTCCTTGGCGGAACAGTTGGATTAAAGGATGTGGTCTCAGAGCGGACTGGGTTTGTGCCTTCAGGATCATCTCGTACAGTAGTGGACAGTGGTGGGATAATGCTTGTTACTATTGAGACGTTATCAGTGTCGTCTGGACTTGAAGTTGTCTTTGTACCGTACGCTTTCAACAACTCTTCATTCTTTGTTATCGAGTCCCGCTTGCCCTCGCTTCTGTGATGGTTGTAGTAGGATGAGCCACTCTCACTAGCCAAGTTGCCAGAGCCCACTGAGGATGGAGCCAAATGGTGCTTATTGATAGATAAAAGCCGCAGGGAATCGTTTGATTCCAGCACCTGAACTGGATTTCGCTCCGTGGCATCTGAAGTGTTAGAGGCTTTGGAATAAGCAGAGCTCAGACGCTCTACAGGTTTTGCATTTGGAACTGTCTTGATAACCAGATCGTCACTATGTATCCTCGAGGTGGCTGTCTCTGCATGACTGTCGTTTATCTCCAGAGCTTCGACTGATGGCAGAGCCGGCAGATCTGGAAAACCTTCTTTATCTCTATTCCTCCTATTTTGATTTTGAACCACATAAGATATGCCAATGCCCTCATGAACCACGCCAGAATAGTCAGATAAGATGCTAGCTCTTTTATCAGCCGACGGAAGTGAAACTGCACCAGCAGGAGACCTCGAAAGCTTACTCGGAGAGGAGTTCACAACGTCAGGAGGATCCAATTGAAGCACATCTGTTTTATCAGAGTCTCTCATTGCGGCTGGCTTACCTATTCTCAAAAGTTGGCTTTCAATGTCCTCTTTCTGCAATGAATCGATCATCGCGGACAGCCTTTTATTGTTGAGCATCACCTTGGATGAACCTTCAGCGGAGCTCATTACAATTGACGCTACCACTTGAAAGCCCTGAGATCGGTTCAAAATCCATCATAAAAGCCTTGAGACTGTGTAGAATGTACTTGTATATACAGTCTGAGCCGTTCACCATCAGCACTTCGCTGTTTTTCCTTATACGGCAAAGGTACAAACAAACGTGTAACGGTGATCTATAACCATTCTATCATCTATAAACTCAATGAAAGCCTTTTCATCCAGTGACATTGAACTCATGGCCCCATGACTTGAATAAAAATCTTTCTTAGCGTTTCAATTCCGTCTCTTGACAGCTTTGGTGAGTCTGCGGGAAACAAATTCTTGGCATCTTGACCAACTGGGAAAACAGTCTCGCAAGGCTTTTCCCATTTTTCCAATAGCAGTGGTAGTGGATAGTAAAAGTGATAGGATCCATTATTTCCCGTCTCTGCAAGCCTTTGTTTAGACCATTCGAGTTGATCGTCCATTGAGGGCAAGATTTGCTTCCAGATGGATTCGTAATAGGGCTTATCTGCAGGTTTCTGCTCTTCAGTGAGTTTGTTAAAGCGGTTGAAGGCACCTACGATGGCCTTAGCAGAAATGTGAAAGGATTGGAAGTTAGCGTTACTCGATATTCCGGCAAACGTGAATGTGGGATCGGCGATCGAAAAAATGTGGAGATAAAGACCAGTGACACGGGATACATGGGAAGCTTGTTGATCAGTGTTTCTTGGATCAGGTGTCACAAAGATTCGGCATTGCTCCAGCAGCCTAGGAGAAAGGAAGGGAAAACTGTAAAGATAACCTGTGGCAAATATGATGCTATCCACACCCTCAAACTCAGACCCATCGGCGAATCTCAAAGATGGGGTATCTGATTCATTTATAAATTCAGTGATCTGCGGTTTGACCGTTACTTTGGAGGTTTTGGACAGCCATTCATCAAACCAGTAGAATGGGTTCGCTGTATTCTCTGGCATAGGTGGAATATCTGTGGAGATTACAATCTCCAAATTAATGGAGCTTTGCAAATGTATTATCCTTTTCAGGACATCCATGCAGCTAAAACTTTTCCCCACGATGACGATTCGATGATACTTGCTAGTTTCGGCGAAATCTGGTAAAACTTTATGGTACCAAGTGTCGATATCTCTAACATGGATTAACACCTCTGGATATTTTTTATTGAATTGATGAATTCCAGTTTCTGATACTCCTTGACCATCCGGTTGGCTCATGTAAAAGGGCACGTAAGGAATCTGGAAGTGCCCGTTGGCAAGCACAACAGCATCAAAAAATTCCACATACCACTCATCGTAGTCGTTCCTGGGATCGCTTCTTTTCGCTACGACTAGCCATTTGTCGGGACCTGATTTGTCAACGTATTCAACACTTGTGTTCATTCTATAGCCTTTCTCCAATTCATTCTTGCTGATAAAATTGTTGAAATGGCGTTTGATGGTCGGTAGATCGGTCAATGGTGCAATCTCAGGATCTTCTGTATATTTCTCTTGGCCAAAATCATTGATATCATCCTCAAATCTCATCAATTCTTCAGGAACGTTACTCATAAAATCATCATAGAGACCAGTCTTATTAGTGAAGAAAATTCCATTCCGGGTCAAGTTGGCATTTCTGATAATTCTAACCGGTTTCGATGAGGAGGAACCAGCCAACCCGCTCAGATCTATTTCTCCGCTGTCGATACCTGCCAGCGGAGTTCCGTCGTAAAAGAGTGCTCTGGGATTCGCCGCGATCTTCTCATCTTTCAGAGAGCACAACTTCCCAAATGTTGTCGGATACTCGTCGAGGTTGCTTCCTGGGGTATCACTCCAAACTCCCCCCAGTTTCGATCTGGCTTCAAAACCAATGAATTGTATGGGCAATTGGCTTTGGCATTCCTTGTTGGTCTTGAGAGAGTTGTAGACAGTGGTGACACCAGCGGGCCCACCGCCAATTACAGCAACCTTTCTGATCATGTTATCCAGCCTTGAGTAACATCGATTTTCGAAACCTTTATTTCGTCAATAATTGTTGCATTGTTTAAATAACGCGCAGTTAAGCTCTTAAACCTTCCTGAACTTGAACAGGTACTTAGACAGTTGGGCATTTGTTGAAAATTAGAGATTTCTGGCGACTGGTTGTTTTCGCTGGTCCTGATTAGGACCTGAGTATTCGAGCCAAGGCCAGGTCTCGAATATCATGGCTGTAGCTCTCAGGCGTCAGGACTGAATTGCTAGGCTTCCATTCTGCCGTTCTGAGACTGGGATGGTCATTGTCTCGGGAGGTTTCGTTCTTTTCGTAGACTCCATTGCACCCTTCGATAGAATCCATTTCTTCGAGGTAGTGAGAAGTCATGGTCTCTCAAAGCTGTAGTCTCATGGCCTTTATAGAATCTCGATGGTCAGCTGATAACCTTCCAGCTATTGAGTGGTCCATGGTATGAGCCTGGCTGATGTGTAGAGCTGTAAGTTTCTGGTAGTAGTCTGATCTGAACCGATGATTAAAATCGCCTCTATGAGCGATTGAAAACTGCTGCTACTACCTGATCAAGTGTCCTTGTGCATCTTTCAGGTGATAGTAGACAGATGGCCACGGTGGAACGACCATGTAGAGCATTTGACTTGTGCTTCAGCATAAAACCTACCTTGTAAGGCGCGCGTGTTTACCTTTAACTTTGACTACAACATCGATAAACAATGCTAACTTGAAGAGGTCAAGAAAAGGCTTTGCCCAGGGCTGAAATGAGTGTTGATATATTCCCGCTGCTGGACATCTCAGAGCTGGCGACGTGCTTACAAAGCTGCGATTTCTCGCTGGCGACAGAGGATAATATAGCACGTCCCACATCGCAATTCGTCATTACGCTTTACAAGCAAATTATTGATAGCTTCATGGGGATTTCACCAGATCACCTTTCTGGGACTGGAAATCGTATTATTGCTCAATCACAGAGAGAGCTCAATGAAGAAGCAGCCTCTTCGGAAGGCATGCAAATACTGGTGCTGAATAAGATCTGCTATAGATTCTTTCAAAATATCGGGGTTTCAGACTTTAATCTTATGGATTTATACAGACCTGATACCCAGAGGACCAAGAGGTTATTGAGTGCTGTGGTAAACTATGCCAGATTTCGGGAAGAAAGAATGTTCGATTGCAATAAATTCATATCTCAAACAGAGACTTTATTGGGACAACTGCGATCGCGGTTCGACGACTACAACCTTCTGCAACAACAGATTAATCGATATGAGGAAGAAGAGTGGAAGATAGATGGCGTGGCGTCTCAAGGTGATGAAGACGAACTTCGAGCCCTGGAAGAGAACAATAAAAACATCGAAGTACAATTGAAGAGATTGACGCAGTTACAAGAGTCGCTGTCAATCGACTACAATAGTTACAAGGAGGAAAAGCAAAAGATGTTGAGGGAATTGGAAGCTCTTGGATTTCAAGTTGTGGAACTCGATTCTCAGCGAGAGAAGCTGCAAAGATATTCAGAGAGTAACATGGATGAAATGGATAATAGCATAGAAGAACTTCAGAGATTGTTAGATTCCAAACGAGAGAAACTTGCATCGCTGGAGAAGCAACAGCGAAATCTCCGTGTCTCTACTCAAACATTTCAGAGAGTGATCGAAGAACTCTACGACGTTCTAAAGATTGCCTCCACAGAGATACGAGACTCGCACCGTAAGGAAGAAACTTTAATAGACTTCAAACAACAGCTAATTATGAGGCGAGATAAACTGGAAAATGTACTGAACTCGGGTGTTATGGTGAAGCTTGCAATACTGGATGAACAAATAGAAAGTCAACAGACGAAGCTAGCCAATTTTTATCAATCATCGAAAGCAAGTCGTGAGAATAACGCCGAGCAGATTTCCAAACTTCAAGAAAAGTATACCAAGGAGATTGCGCCCAAAATACAGGAGGCCGAAGTTCACATTGAGAGAGATCTCATGGTCGGTCAAGTCAAAAGGCTGGAGGAAGACATGCACAGGCTAGCGATGGAATTTCAACGAGAAGTCGACGAAATTGATATCGAGTACTCGCTACTCGCGAGTCACATGAGTAAGTATATGACAGTCATGCTTGAAAAGATAGGCTAGATCGTTCTATTCGAAAAATATCTGAATATATAGCTTGCGATTGTCCTCATCCCAGAATGTACATTTAGAATTCACATCATCAACAGCCAAATGGTTCACTTCTGATTCATTCATTACGATTGATTTGTCTGATGGTATTTCCACAGCTACATTTTCAAACGGTTCATAGGCAATGACGATGTATTTCTTATCTTTCTTCTCAGCCTCCTGTAGCTCTAACCCAGATACGATACGCATCATGGGACTTAAACTCTCGTCAAAGACTTTAAAATCGGTGCCTTGGTTTTCAGTTACACTGTAATCGATCCGGATGGCAACACCAAAACTACCCTCTGATTTACCCTGGACGTTCACTACAGAACACTTTGGTATTATTCCTAGGTTTTTCAGATCTTCGCTTCTTGATCGAACATCTCTCTGAAACTTCCTATCACGGTCACCATGTATGTCATTTGCTCCACTGTGCTCATTCTCACCTGTTGTATTACCACGTCTTATTACGTTCAGTCCATGCTTCTTTCCACTTAAATGTCGTTCAACGCTGGACCATGATACATGCATTGTGTTGCAGAGCTTACAAACGAGTTTACCCGAATGATTCTTATAGATATATGGATTCTTTCGTAGTTTCTCATCTTGTCCCTCTCCTTCTTGAAACGTGTACGGTATTTGCTCCCCATCTTTCAGCAGGTCCTCTACCTGCTTTCTTCTTGCTAGGTTGGTCTGTGCATCAGATGCTAAACCTGCAGCACCTTTCTTTGAGCCAGCTCTATTCTGGTAATCCATCTTGAAGCAGGCGTGGGAGCTGGATAACCAGGCTCTTTAGTGCTGGGCTCTTTTGACTGTTCTTGAGATGATCTCTAATCCTCGCGCAGCCGTACATAAATAACCAAAGCACTCTGTCACGAACATGAAATACAACAGAATATCTGGCTGGTATATCATTGTTGATCTACGTTACTCATCTATATGCTATCATGACAATGCTGCGGAAACGTTATACACACCTCTCTCTGTTTCGTTACAGTCGAACTTAGTCTTCTTCAATTTGTCCCATTTCTCATGTGGTATGTCCCAACCACATTTCTGAGCAACATAGGCCGCCACATCGTCACAGAATCCTAACAGATTGAGATCAAATTCTGCATGCCGGACCGGATCCCTGTTGATCAGAACTTGGGGAACATGGGCGGGCAACATATTAACAATTTCAGATACAGGTGCGACCTTCAAACTGGTACCTATGCAGATTAATAGATCACATTTCAAAATATCTTCACGAATTGTCTTGTGAAACTTCGACGGCAACGCCTCGCCGAAGAAAGTGATGTCTGGTTTCAAAACACCGTAGGATTTCATTGCAGCATTAGCAAGATGACCATTAGTGTTTTCATCATCAGAGGAACTGTCGTTAGGAAAAAACTCTCTTCTTTTCTGATAACAGTAAGGGCACAACGGTAGCTCTAAGTTTCTGATATTGCTGAAAATCTTTTCACCTGGCAGTTTCCAGTGACAAGTAATACAAGATGCAGTGGCAAAAGAACCATGGCACTGAACCAGCTTTTCCTCTTTTATGCCTGCGTAAGACTCTAGATTGTCAATATTCTGTGTGTAGATTCTCAGAAGCTTTCCCTTGTCTTGCAACATTCTGATGAAGCTGTGAAGTGGTGAGTAGATGTTCTCTGGAGGAAGAACCATGTGGGCAATGTTGTAGAAAACAGATGGGTCTTGCATAAAGATATCGAAATTGAAAACGTCCTGTGGATCGTCCAGTCCTAAGTGACGAATTTTGGAGTAGAAACCCTCAGAAGATCTGAAATCGGGAATACCTAGTGACGTGGAAACGCCTGCGCCCGTCAAAACCAGAATTTTCTTCGCACTTTTCAATCCTTCGACGAATGTGTCTACCGTTGAGAAATTGGGTAACCTTAACCTTGTTGACAGCACTTTATTGATGGCTTTTTGCAAGTCCTTGATTAAACGAACGGCGTGTCTCTTTTCCAAAGGGTCTTCAAAAGTTGTAATAGATATTTCCTCATTACCGAGAACCTTCGGTTCCACATAATTGTGAATCACCGCCATCATTTCGCGATCCTTGATTTCAAACCCAAGTAGTTTAATCAAGAAATAGAGGTAAAGAGAGTTCAATTCTTCAGGCAAATAAGTATCCAAAAATTTCCTCAAACCATGATATTTCAAAAACATCCTAGCGTTGATAGAGTCGTCCTTTGTTATCGATGGAAAGATATATTTGCCACTTTTCTTGCTCTTACTGATGGTTATAGGTCTGCTAGGTATCCTGGGAGCTAAAATGTCGTCTTTATCATCAGATCGTCCCTCTTCCACGCTCTTCAGATCCTGTTTCTCATCTCTTTCTCGGCTCACATCATACTCATCCACCACTTCCTGAAGTTCATCTCCCTTCAATGGCACTTCTAGGGCTATATCACTATTGTTTTCAGCCAATTTTGGTCTCTTGTTTGGCTCTTCTGTAACTTCACCTGACCGCTCGTTGGCTTCTGTTGGCTTTGATTTTCCCACATCTATCGAGAGCGCTGCGTCTCCATTTTCGTGCTCTATGTGCCTCTTGTTTGTATGATCACCAAAAACTCGAGGAACACTCATCAAAATCACAATCCTTGGCTCTGAGCAGAGGGCTATCCACCTTTTCCCCTTTTAAGTTTGTTGATTTATTATGACCAATTACCTCGAGTTTGCACGAAACCCGTTGACGAAAGTAGTCGTGGCAGCATCAAACCTTCGTATCCTATGACTCCTAACATCAGTCAATGTTGAAGACGAAGATGGACCAGCCAATTCGACCGGTGGCTCGTTAAAGCTTGCTTAGTTCCCATCGCCGTATTCAGCATATCCACCGTACTCGAAATTGCTGATATGAGGCGTGTACTGGGTTGCCGGTTGGCGCGTCTGTTGCGAACCTTGTCTTGGCTGATCAGCCTGGGGCGCCACTTCTCCTGCTAGAGTACCTACGCCAATTTTGGCAAGCGCTACTTCTGCACTAGTGTTTTCCAGGTTGATATCGTTGACAATTGTTCCGGTGATATTGCTTAGTTCTTGAACTTTCAGGATAAGTTCCACTTCTTCTCTATTGCGGGAGTCGATGTCGTTCTGTAGAGACATGATGTACTCCACAGCCTGCGTTAAGATCTGACCTTTGTTGGGCTTCCCATCCCTGGTACCTGTACTCTTCACCTTGGTCGAGTTGACGCCTGGCTTTGGTGTGGCGGTGCTTGAAGTATCTCCGGAGCCGTATTCCGAATCACCTCCATTCTTGTAATACTCTTGGAAAAACTCATTGGGGATCATCGTAAGCAGCTGCTGGATCCTTTCATTGATGTTATCGCGGCGCTTACGGTCCACCCTACCGAGCTGATTGCTGGCTGTAGATGTCACCGATGAGGATACTGAGCCTGGAACTGATGTCATAGTTCAATTTAGAGTTCAAAAAACAGCAAGAGGACCTCCTCTTGGACCTTTTGACTGTTTTCTTGTACTCGTTGTTTTCATTAGAACTGAGGAAGGCGAGGAGTTACTTCCGCTTAAAGTTGATCATCACTTATATGGAGAGTAAGAAAAATGAACATATAAACATGAGCTCTAACTACGAATTCTAATCTCAAGACTCAAATCTATTGGCTATTCACAGCTCGTACTGTAGTACGTAGTTTTGGACTTGTGGTTCACAATCGGTCAACTCCTGTAAGATCATTTCTTTAACTTTTGCAGCGTCAAAGACACTCTTATGCCCATTGAGGAACGTTAAAGCATCCAGGTTGTGACCAGCAAATGTTTCCTGGTAGTACTTCAGCCAGTCAAATTCCTTGTCGTCTCTCTGATCGGTGGGGAGGTCTGGGCACACATCACCAAGGCCTTTGTGGGCAACTTTCTTACCAATGACATCGAAAGATGCTTCCTCTCTCGTTGAGAGCAGTAAAACAATGGCCATTGCACCAGTAAGGGCAGATCTTGTATCGTGAAGTTTGATGTATTTCGACAGAGCGCCGAGGCATAAGGCCAGTTTCCCTTTTCTGAATTGGTACTCAAATTCCAAAGCATAGTCCCTCTCTGCTTCGCTAACTTGATTACTATAGTTCTTGTAAAAGACATTGAAGAATTGATCTAATGGTTCACTTTGGCTCAGCAACTCGGTACCATAGACGTCATTATCATCGTCCTCTGAGTAGGCTAGGAAACGTCTTTTATCTTCCTCTTTGCGTTTATTGATCGCGGAAGTCTCTTTCTTAGCTCTCTTGCCGTGAGCCTTCATGATGGCTTTAACTCTGTTCTGAATGTTTTGATCTTCATCCAGCAAGGATTCATCATAGAGGTCTCTGTAAAGCTTGAAAGCGCCCTGAGTTGCGCGAACATAGATTGGTTTCGTGTAGATCGTTTTACCCCATTTCAACATATCTAGGTAAGCTCTTGGAGTTCCCTTCCTCATACAGTATGAGTGGAAGTCTAGCTGATCATCCTCAAACTGGTTGTAAAACTTGGCGATTGCATGAAATCTCTTGAGGGCCAGACCTTGATTTCTTTTGACCTCCCATTCCACAGTCTTGATGTTACGTATTAAATTGTCATTATTTCCATCGGCGGTTTCAGCAGAATCTGCAGAACTCTCTGCTTCTGATACCAACGTATGGAGTTTTCGTAAGGCGATCAAATAAAGCCTATAATGAGCTTCAGCTTGCTCGATGATGAACCATGCAGCTTCGACTAAATGCAAATCTTTGATACCGTTGATAGCATCATCGTTTTTCGTGAACAAAGAGGCAACTTCAGTTGCCCTTTCAACGTTGTTGGCTCTTAGGAAGTACTTGACAGTCTTTGTGTTGATGAATCTATCCTGCAAATCTAGTTTCCTCCCAGCCTCTAGAACTTCGGATGCTTCTTCCAAAAGACCAAGATGCTTCAAAACACGTCCTTTGAAAATGTAGAGCTCAACCAACGTAGGGGTGTGATCAATGGCCTTGTCAATTAGTTCTTGCGATTTTTGGAACTGCTTGAGATTCAAAAAGTGTTGAGCAAGGTAGTAACAGGTCCAAATGTATGGAATTGGCTGCTCTGTTGGATCGATACTGATCAAATAATCCGAGACAATCTTCTCCAGTAATGGTGGCACAACAGATGCTCTACCACGATACAACGGTTTAACGTTGCAAAAGGCTGCTGGCACACCCCTTTTCAACTGTGGGAGGATATAATCCTTTAACTTGGTGCGCAGTACCTTTTCATCTTCGATGAAAGTAAGTGGCATGAACTTAGGTGGCTCACTCCTTGGGTAAAAAGCTTCCAGCTTTTCGTACAGTACTTTCCTCAAATCATTATTTCCTTGAACACCTAACGAGACTTCTAATAATTTGTAGTATCTGAAGTCATCAGGGTTTCTCTTGATTAGAGCTCTATAAACCTTCGAGGCCTCTTTCAACTCCCCCATTTTCATGTAAATTGAAGCCTTTTCCTCGAGAAGACTGTACTTGTCGTAAACGTTGGGTTCAATTTCACTCAAATGTTTTAAGGTGTTTTGCAACTTCTCCTTGGTGTTCCCGGCAATCCTGTACATGATATCGTTCTTATACATCAGGCACTCGTTCTGCTCATACAGCTCTGCCTTTCCAAGCTTTCCTTCAACTAACTTTTCGAACTGAGAGAGCGTATTTACAGCCTGTTGATGCTCTCCATTGATATCCTGCGCTATAGCCAAAGCTGTCCAATTGGCGCGGTAGCCCAAATATGCTTCCCAGTACTTCTTTCTAGAGATCAATGCACCTTTGAAATCACCAATTTGAGATTGCAGAGTGGCCAAATCTCTATAGATTTGTTGGTTTGCTGAACCACTACTTAGAGAGGCCTGGAACCATTTCACCGACTCCGCGTATTCCTTAATTGTTCTCATGTAGATACCCAAGACATGGCAGCATATTGGGGACGCTGTAGTGCCATCAATCTTGCTCAAAGCACTTTTACAGTAGCTTTGCGCCTCTGTTTTTTCGCCCAGAGAAACAAGATCAAGCGCTTTCAACGCTAAAGCGTCCACGTAGCCGGAATCCTTCTTCAAAACACCATCGAGTATTTTAATTGACTTTTTATAGCTCTTAGACTCGTATAATTTCAAAGCCTCGAGAAATTGAGTGTGCTCTTTGGATTTACCAAGTAGTGGCAAACCCTTAGTTTTGGCACCTCTTTTCTTCGACATAGTGTAAAAGATGCTCAATTAATGCCCAGCAGACCACTAGAAACTTAATTGAAGAGTAAGCTGATCTCAATTAGTATTAACTGCCTAAGTTCGAGTGACAGCTAACAGTCTTCGAGCGGAACTTTTCAGAATGGACCATTAACGCCAAATTTTTGCAGCGTCGTTTGAAAAGACGATCTACAGCTTATTTAATCATAGTTGGCCAAGGCTTCAATATAAAACTATATTCTTGTATTGGATCGCTGCTTGCTTGTCCATATCTATGCTATACCTCTTGATTAAGTTGGGATCAGTTGAGCCGTGTGGCGAAAATGCGATGTCTCTAGGCTTCGTGACCTTTGAACGCTAATTCGGTGCATATCTCTTCAAACCCAGGTATTTTAATGTACTCGATTTGCTGATCAGTTAGCATCTTATAGCTGGTGTTATTCTTGACAAATGTATCAGGCTCCATGACGCCAACGAAGACAGTAGTAATGTTGCCATTTTGTGCGAGGACTCTTTGAACGCATGGCTCGTTACCACTCAACCTAAAGGAACATGGCTCCATGGTGGTGTATAACACAGTCCCGGGAGGTACCTCTTCTTGGTTTGTCTTGGCGAAATACTTCTCCAATGCACATTGTTCGGCGTGAGTGTTGCCTGGTAGCTCTCGAGAATAGCCAACTGACAATACTTCGGTCCCGTTCACGAGGACTGCACCGACACTGAACGCTGTGGTAGTTGGTCCACATTTAGCAGCCTGTTCCACAGCAATTTCCATGTA
This sequence comes from Torulaspora maleeae, assembly GCA_003708055.3. Lineage (NCBI taxonomy): Eukaryota > Fungi > Ascomycota > Saccharomycetes > Saccharomycetales > Saccharomycetaceae > Torulaspora > Torulaspora maleeae. The sequence goes on along the minus strand of PPNA03000001.1, from coordinate 782,052 downwards.
TTTTTTGTGAGGATCAAGGGCCCATGCCGGCAGTTTTGTACAGTAGCTCCATTTCTTCCTGTCGGTGGCTGCGTCCAGCTCCATGGACTCATACCTGTAAGCATGAAGCCATAAATCTAGGTCATTTGGACCAGGATCACTGTAGAGATCGGTTTCACAAACAGTGCATTTTTCATCTAGTAGGGCTTCGCCCTGAGCGTTAGGTTCATACCAACTTTCAGCGCATTTGGTTCTGCCATACTGATCGAGCTTTTTGACGATGTCTTTGAAATCAAGAACAAATCCTTTCCCCAGATCTGGTCCCCAAACGGATACATTGGAGTAGATGGGATCATTTGCTATCGGATGGCCCAAAAACTGTAAATGAACACGTATTTGATGTGTTCTCCCCGTGAATGGCTTGCATTTTACAACGCTGGTTTGACCATCGTAACTGATCCTTCTGAAAACAGTCTTGGCATGTTTGGCCCCTTCCTCCTCGTTCTTACAAACAGCGTTCAGTCCCAACCTTGGCTCAACGGACTTCACGGGTTCTTCGACACATATTTCCCCTAGCGGGAACTCTCCCACGACTCTGGCAACATATTCCTTGGAGACTTCTCTAGCCTTCATTTGGTCAGACATTTCATCCGCTCCCTTTGGTGTCTTAGCAATGAACATAAGCCCACTTGTCAGTCTGTCCAATCTATTGATTGGGTGCACAGCTTTACCAAATTGTTTCTCCAAAATCTTTGTAATGGTATTAAACCTATACCGACCCGTTGGATGTACTGGAATACCAGAAGGTTTGTCGATTACTAAAATATCGTCATCTTCAAATACAATTCCAATTGATCTTGATGTCACTGCTGGCTCATGCCTATGTATCTTGTGCGTTATCAGGTCACCATTTCGTATGATACTTTCCAAGCCTGCTGGTTGACCGTTAAGCAGAACTGATCCACTCGCAATCGTTTTCTTGTAGTAGCTCTTCTCTCTATCTCTGAATTCGGTTTCGAACACTTCTAACAGGTTTCTGTCTCTCCATCTTAGCTTGCAGAACGTCATGTAAGTAAAGTAATACGGTGCAATTTTTCGAAGTGGGCCCTCTATGGTGACCTCATAATTTGGATCTGTTTGCTTGTGCTTTTTTTGATTGGTGTCTGCCAGTCTTAGCTTGAAGCCTGCTTCATCGCGAAGCTCTGCCGTCTTCCCAGGCTTCTTTGTCTTCTGCCTCTTCAGCCTGACCTCTTGTGTACGTTTAAAACTTTCAAGCTCTTTCTGCAGTTGCTCATCAAATGTACTAGATTCTGGTGTGTGATTTCTGGAAGCATTTTTATCCGTTTGACATTGACTCTCATTAAGATTAATACTACCACTCATTGTTCGTCGATGTATCAAATTGGAAGTTCTGCAGAGCCTCCTGAGCATATATCAGCGACAACGTACTGATAGCCGGGCAAGATACTTTGAGATTAACTGTTTCTGCGAGCTCTTTTCAATCGATGCCTGTTGTAGGGCTTCGAAAAAAACTACTTGGATCTACAACATCAAGAAATGCTCCATAAACGTCAAAATCTGACAGTATTCTATCTGCCCAACCAACCCTAATAAGTTTAAAGTACATTAAATGAGCTTGTAAACGACAACTAAACAAAGGATTATCGCAATCCAATAGTGTGTCTTCTTCGCGATCCCCCAGCCAACGTAGCCGATCACCATATCGGTAACATCACCGATTAACAGTTGCTGAGACGAAGGTGTTGAGATCGGTATGTCGAGAGAAGGAGCGATAAAGTTGGACGGCACTTCTATGTCGAGCACGACGGCTTGGTGGTCAGTGAATTGTAAGCACGAAGATCTTGTGATTGACTTGTAAGAGGAAACGTTGTAGCTTTTCGCCGAATACTGCCTGAATAAAACCCTATCACACCACGAAGCTGTCCTATTGGGATTATACATGCTTTCTGTTGAAACCACATATTTGTACGTTGGTGGGAAGTCGATTGGTGATTCTTCGAATCCTTTGAATACCAAGCCCCTCTCTCGAAGCTTTTTTAGCTCATCATGCTCTTCTAGAAGATTGCGAAACGTTTGGGCGTCTGAGTAGTTGGTTTCCAGGTTTTGCCAGCCATGAACTCTGAAGTTCAGGTCCCCAAAGTAAAATATATGCGACTCTTTAAATCGAGTCATTCTAAAGTCTGTAGCGCAGGCACTCATGATCGAGGCATAGTTGCTAACTCTCAATTCTGCATTCTTGACGCCTTCATTCGCATTCAAGTGGCTACATATGAAAGTGAATGTTTCCTGTTCCTCATCTGCACGTCTAAGACAGCAGCAAACTGCAGCTGCACCTTTCAGACTGGAGTTTAGAAGCCCGCATTTGGATGAGCTGGTTGTAACTTTCTCAATTTTGATTCTCTCATCTGCGAGAACAATTAATCCTACAGCACCGGTGATTGTCCCATTTACTAAACCAAACCGTCCCGATATCGATTTCCCATTGATATATCTTACCGCTGAGTCCTCCAGAGTTTTAAACAGCGATGAAGATAAGCTTGGAAATGATCCTTCCCAAGTGCTGATCAATTCTTGGAACCCCAAGGCGTATATATCGTGACTGAAAGTTTCTGGTAGTAATTCGCCCAAAATGGCGTATATCTTATCTTCATCTCCAAACGGAAAGCTCTTAGCACAATTGAATGTAGATGTATAAACTTTCCAAGTGTTGGACATCTTCTCCAGCATCCACAGATCAGCTCTTGACCCTTTGCTTTGTTATTTCTCCTGAACGATCTGCACTGATGTGATAGCAAGGCTGCAAGTACGGGGCGGCCTTTAAGAATATATGAGTTTGAACCTTGCAGTTTGAATACAAAATTCAAGATTACGTACGGTTAATCTAACTGTTTTTATCTCTATGATTAATTAGTGCATGAGATCGTTCAAAAATGCCAGCATTCCCATCTTATCTCCCTCTCTCGTATCAGCCGGGCTCTGTTTGGCGTCTTGTTCAACTGCGCCAGGTGATTCTCCTCTGACAACGTCGCTGAAGTCTAAATCCGCGCTCAAGACAAGATCCACATGACTTGGCTGTGATTGGCCTGATTTATCTTGGCGCTCTTGGAGGCCAATTCTCTCCTTTGCTACGCTGTACCCAGGTTTGAATATTGGTGCCGCAGGTTTGTCATTCTTTCTAGTACCGCCAGCGGATTTCTTATCAAGAGCTTGTCTGAGCCCTGGGAGGACAAAGTCGTTAACATCCGACTTACGGCGCAGTTCTCGGTTCACTTCATCTAAGTCGATGCCATGCAACATAGGGAGGAGGTGGATGAACCTCCAAAACGATGATACGATTACGTGCTCATTAGTAACCCCGTCCAAAGTACAATTAGCAAGCGGCACTGAAGCAGTTGTTGAGTCTGATGGAAATGAAACCTGTCTTTCGTGCTGGTCGTAATGCATTTTCAAAGTGTTGGAGCTTTGAGGGCGGCCTTCCACCATATAATCATTATGACCAGAGGCCAGTTCATCACAATGATCCTCAAAGTTATAATCGTTTGCCACCAAGCCTTGAAAAAACTTGTGGACATACCATGCGGCTCGCTTCCATTTCTGAGGTTTATGCTTCCAACAGCTAAATTTATTGAACCGGCTGCAATAGTACCAGCCTTTCTTTCCGAGATCACTATGATATAGTTCATTAATATCTTTCTTGCTTAATCCACCTTTTAAGGAATAGGAGTCCAACAATTCTTTCGTTTGGACCACTTTCCAGGAGCATCTCCATGGTTTTTCTCTGTAGACAAAAACCAGAGTGTCCACCAATCCATTAAGTGGTTGTGCAATGGTGGCAATGTAAATCAGCCAGACTATGGGTCCATGAACGATTTCATAGTTATACTGCGTGATGTCCACAATGAGAGGGAAGATCCAAATCGCAATGTAAGAAAATGGGTAGATAAAGATCGACCTTAAATTCTTTTGAATCTGAGCCCTACGCCTCTTCATTGCCGCATAAGTTTGTTTCTGGAAACTTGCCTGAACACCTTGCAGATCAGTATCTAGACTTTGGAAAGTCTTATTGCGGTTCTTATGGTCATCCATGCCATTTAGATCGACTAATTCCTGCTCCCCGCGACGAGGCACGACCAATGACTGTATTGGAGAGAGGTGCGTATGTCCATCTGACTGGCTCTGTTCATTGAGACTTTTCGCTGCAAGATTTTCAGAGACCAAGGCTTGTGGCGCCTGGCCTAATCCGGCCTCTAGCGTTTCAGGAGGCGTTTCGATTTGACTCTCTCTTCGAGATCCGCCGAACCTATTGATGCTGCCCCAAGAACCGAAAATGGATTTCCTCCTCTGGTCACTATCCACCGCACCAATTTTCTCACCTTCCATATTGATTGGATAGTTGATAGTCATTCTGACGTCAGGGACTTGGTCCGAAGACGTACTGTCATCAGTCGCGTAGAAAGATCTTAAAGAGCATAAGCTGCTGGATCCTCTAGCTGAACTTGAGCTATCATCGAAACTGAATGAGAGGAAATTCACAACGTTGATGCAAGAATGAATGAACGGTCTCCAGAGGAACTGATCGAACTTTACTCTCAATGCTTGACCCCTAGATAAAGTCTTGAAATTCTGAGCTTGCTGTCGCTTCTCTCTGAATTCGAATAGTTGATCTTTTATCTTATTACTCTCTCTTCTGACAAAAACATAAATGGAAATGTAAAGCACCAGGATGAAAACGATCAGAAAATACCTGGGTCCCCAGCTTAGTACCAATTTATACCAAAGAGGGTAAGGCGGAAGGTAGCACCAGGCACTATATGGCTTGTATCCGCCAAGTCTTGCATAGTAAGGGAATTTATAGTTGTCGTTATCCAGAACGACTGTCGTTTGGCTCCTCAACATAGCTTCATCTATCAATTCAAAATTAACAAATGCTAGACTGGCCAATAGGACAGGAACTAAAGCTGTTATAGGCCAAATGTATGCCCGCACACAATAAAGACCGCCTTCCATTCTTCCAGAACCACGGTGTCGCCACTTCCAAGAAGGAACAAATATTAATAATGCGAAATGAATCGCAAAGAAAAAAATAGCCAGATCTGCTCCTTCGACACAGTAAGCCGTGAACCAACCTAACGTGTTGTAAAATCCAGGTTGTGCATAGACGTCGTTCCTCACAAGAATCACTAATGGATAAATCATCAGCACTAGAGCCTTCACCAGGTCACATATGATCAAAAAAAAGACCAAATCGTGCCTGAACACTTTTCTTCTCTTGTCAATGTTGAGCAAGAAGAAAATTGAAATAGTACAGGCCACTATCGAGGCAGATGAAGCTGTCAGTGCTAGGATCCTTAGATTTCTCAGATCTCTCGCCACAAACGTTGAAAACAGCCCAGGCAGCCCCAGCACTTGATTCACCGTGGTGGTATTACGATGCAACAGCTGGCTGGGAACCCTTAGTCTCTCTTTCGCCACTGGCAGCGGTGTCGGTGTTATAATCGTAGTGTTCATTTGAGCTATGTGTCCTTCCTTTGATTGCTGCTGAGCGCTTTAGTAGTCTACTGTGTATAATTTCTTGACATGAAACGTTCTGAGTCTCTTTGCGGCTCACCAGCACCAGCACAGCACAACTTGTTATATGTGGTGCTCCTGTCGATTGGAATCCGCCAATTTTCTTAGTAAGAGTGCGCCTTCAAACCCTTCCAAATGCAAATTAGAATGCAAATAGGTCCTGAAATCTTCAATCCTAGGACAACAGTGGTGCTACACAGCTATTTTGGCTCTTAGGAGGAATTCACTCACTTACTCTTGCCTCCGGATTCGTTTTTTCAACGTAAGGAATTTGAAGTTTTTTCCTAACCGTCAGTTGACAATCGGTGGCAGCCGTTCTGTCACGTGAGTTCAGGTATGTAACGTATTTAAACCGTAAGAGGTCGATGAGAGTCCAAGTTCAAGCCTTTCTGGATCTCAGGACCTGGCCAGAGCTTGTGACAACCCGATTGTGCAATTCCTTTGGTCCGCACGACGCTATGACTCCCTTTGTGAGAAGCGTTCTTCCCCGACCAAAATCTAGCGGGACGTTGTCGAGAGAGTCGGAGTGGATACCACCCGCCTCTTCGACAATCACGTTTCCCGCTGCGTGGTCCCAGATCTTCTCTTGATAGTCCATCTTGATGGGCAGACGTAAGTACACATCACCGAGACCTAGGGCTAACATACAGTATTTCACTTGTGAATCCAGGTGGAGAGACTTGGAGATACCCAGTTGGCTTTTGATGACAGACTGTTCTCCATGGGAAGAATGTGATTTTTCTGCTCCTTCGAGCGAGATCATGCCTTCAGTGGAATCCAGCTTTCTAGCGTGGATTGTTTTCCAGTCTGCTTTTGCGGTAGAGACTAGCGCTGTAGCTGGAGCAAATGAGGTACCCTGTCCTCTAGCAGCACGGAATAGGTAGCCGAATGGTTTGAAGCCGGGCAGATCTTTTCCTCCGTACTGGCTTAGAGATAGGTTGGGACAACCAATAACTCCGAGCTGGGTGGCGCCGTCTACTATCAAAGCCAAGCATACTGCAAATTGCTCACCTCTTAGGAAACCCTTTGTGCCGTCGATTGGATCGAGACACCACACTCTTCCCTTGTTACCGCCCTCGTAGTCTCCGAAATCGATGACAGTTCTCACGTCCTGAATGCTGCTCAAAGGAAATTTCTCGCTGGTCAGCAATTGGTCAACCTGTTGTTCGGGATACTCACTCCTGAACACTCTATCGTTCTCCTGTATCTCGCTCAAGATTTCAGAGACGAACGTATCTGCTAGTCCCTCGGACGTCTCTTCGCCCACAATCTTGTCGTCCGGGAAATTGGCCTTGATAGCATTGATGATGATAGTTTGAGCAGCGTAGTCTCCGATGGTTACCGGCGATTGGTCGCTCTTCGTAATAGTAGAAGTGTCTCTGTGGGCAATGACCTTGGATTGAATTCTCTTGGTCAAGAAAGAGGCCTTTAGGACCGCCTGAGTCGCCACTAAAAGTTCCCTGTCGTAACCCATCGATAAATTACAGTCTTTTGAGGGCAAACTAGTCTCTAGAGTGGGGGAACCAACGCCATTTAGCGAAAGAAGCTCGACGACCTCTTCATTCTTGAACGGTCGAAAGTATATGTAAAATATCACGTGTTATTACACGATATACTATTAACAGGTTGTAGGCATAGTGACAGCTAGTCGACTTGGCGTATGGTACCGCTGCCGAGTACTCTGTCGTCCAAATACAGGCAGCAGTTCTGGCCTGGTACCATTGCTCTTTGCTTTTCAAGAAGTCTTAGATTCAAGACCTTGTTGTCGGCCAGCTCGCTCGCTAGAATAGGTATGGGGTCTTGCAATGATCTGTACTGCATTGTCAAAGTTCCTGCTGTAACGGCAGCCTTTATGTCTTGTTTGATCTTTGCTTGCTTGAGTCCCTGTATCATGAAGTCTTGAACTTCAAGCGTGTCCTTGAACAATGCAGCATGGTTAGATCCTTTCACGATGACCAGCTCGTTAGTGTCTGACAATTTGGCACTCACATACCATGTGCCTGCGTATCTTGGGTCTCCTTGCGGCATGGAGAGACCTATTTTCTGGCCGACTGTGTAGGACCAAAGACCATTGTGCTCACCCCATGTCTGCTTATTGCCGGTGGTTTCATCGATGGTGATAATGGAGCCCTTGGAATCTGTCAAATAGTGCTGAAGAAAGTTCTTGAACTTCCCATGCTGTGAATTATTGACAAAACATATTCCCTGAGAATCAGGTTTGTTAGCTGACGGTAGACCGGCATCCTTCGCAAATTGTCTCACTTCAGGCTTGGTCAGATGTCCTATAGGAAACAGCACTCTTGGAAGGAACCGCGGTGATATCTGAGAGAGGTAGTAACTTTGGTCCTTTGGAGCGTAAAAGCTCCGTAAAAGATGGGTTTCGTTGTCCCATATACAGTCTAACACTCGAGCATAGTGTCCTGTCACTAACCAGTAATTGCCCTTCCCATACTTCAAATCCAAGTGTTGTCGCAGCCTGCCAAACTTGACAAATTTGTTACAAGAAACGTCTGGGTTTGGGGTCCAGCCCCTGCTGTAGCTATCTAGCATTGGCTCAAACACGTCAATCCAATAGTCTTTCTCGAAGTTGACTTTCTCTACTGGGATGTTCAGATGCTCGCCTGTCCTGACGACATCCTTCCAGTCTCTTTCATAGCAGGGTTCCTGGCTGGGATCAGTAAGAGATTGAGATTTGGACCAATTCTGCATGTATATTCCTCGGGCATTCGGGTACTTATCGGCGAATACGGCGGCAGCTACTGAGGAATCTACCCCAGACGACATGGCAATGATGACATTGTCGAACTTCTCTGGTAGTACCTGAGGTCGGTAGTCTGCAAGTCTTCGAGCAGCTACCAGCTTGGACCATCTGGCGAACATTCTTGGACCATTTCAGTGTACTCAATGGAGTTTATTGATTTCTTTAAACCAGAATTTCTTTTCAAATGAAAAATTTTGATCATCGCGATGAGCTAAAGCACTGAAAATTCAATAATACGCAAACTGGTTGAACTAAAGCTAGATAATTAGGGTCTTCCTGTCTTCGTCATTAACATTGGAGTTTGCTGTAGACGTGAAAAGCTCGATGAAGAGAAAGGCTATTATTGATGCTGTTTTAGGCGATGACGAAGGGTCAGTAAGTGGCTCAGATAATGACTACGATATTGTGCGTGATATTGCAATCAATTCTAGCGACAGCGACGAAGATGAGAGTGACGATGAGGAGGCGTTTGGAGAGCAGGATATAATCGACTATAGTGATGAGGAGGAGCAAGCACAACCAGAGAAGAAGAAAGCTGTGGCTAAGGCCAAGACCATGCCGAAGCTGGAGGTATCAGATGGAGAGGAAAATGATGATGCAGATGATGTGAATGAATACTTCACCACCACTGCCTTGGATACTAAGAAACATAAGAAGGGTAGCTTTCCTAGTTTTGGGTTTTCGAAACTAATACTGAATAATATAAAAAGAAAGGGATTCCATCAGCCAACGCCAATTCAACGTAAGACTATTCCTCTTATTTTGCAGAGCAGAGATATTGTTGGTATGGCCCGTACGGGTTCTGGTAAGACTGCTGCCTTCATTTTGCCCATGATTGAGAAGCTTAAAAGCCATTCGAGTAAAGTTGGAGCTCGGGCTGTCATTCTTTCGCCTTCAAGAGAGTTGGCTATGCAAACTCACAAAGTTTTCAAGGATTTCTCGAGAGGCACTCAGTTACGGAGTGTTCTATTGACTGGTGGTGACTCTTTGGAGGATCAGTTTGGTATGATGATGTCGAATCCCGATGTTATCGTCGCAACTCCTGGTAGATTTCTGCATTTGAAAGTCGAAATGAATTTAGATTTGAAGAGTGTCGAGTATGCCGTTTTTGATGAAAGTGATAGATTATTTGAAATGGGTTTTGAAGAGCAATTGAATGAGCTTTTAGCTGCGCTACCAGCAAACCGTCAAACTCTTCTATTTTCGGCTACCTTGCCAAATTCGTTGGTTGATTTTGCGAAGGCTGGTTTGACAAATCCAGTTCTTGTTCGCTTGGATGCTGAGAGTAAAATATCAGACAATTTGGAAATGCTTTTCCTCACAACAAAGCACGATGAAAGAGAGGCAAATTTGTTGTACTTACTGCAGGAAGTTATTGAGATTCCATTGGCGACAGAGGAACAGATAAAAGAGTTGAATAAGCAAGCTCAGGAAAATGATAGCGATGAGGACTCTGATGATGCTCGCGGCAAGAGATCGCATGGTAAGGGTAAGAAGACGCGATTCAGAAAAGCTAGGATGCCAGCGGCTAACGAATTGCCTTCTGAAAAGTCTACTATCCTCTTTGTCCCTACGAGGCACCATGTCGAGTATATCGCCAATTTATTGAAAAAATGCGGGTACCTTGTTTCTTACATTTACGGTACTCTAGATCAGCGTGCTCGTAATCGCCAGCTTTATAATTTCAAGGCTGGGCTAACATCCATTCTTGTGGTCACTGATGTTGCTGCGAGAGGTGTCGATATTCCAATGTTGGCTAATGTGGTGAATTTCACGCTACCGTCATCTTCCAAGATATTTGTCCATCGTGTTGGTAGAACGGCCAGAGCTGGTAACAGAGGTTGGGCGTACTCAATCATCTCTGAGTCAGAACTGCCGTACCTTCTAGATCTGGAAGTGTTCTTGGGTAGGAAAGTGTTGACCACAGAAATGTACGAGGCAGCAGAGAAAGTCTTGAAGCAGAAATGGATTGAAGAAGGTAAGGATGAGATTTTGTTCAAAGATCCAACTGTTTCATACACTAATAGATTGGTTCTCGGCTCTTCTCCAAGATTGGAATTAGAAAGCATGGGGGATCTCTACAAGAATCTGATGGCTGACTTCGAGTTGGAAACTCTCAGAGGAGTGGCTAAGAAAGCTGAGAAACTTTACCTGAGGACAAGAACCGCTGCTACCGCCGAATCTGTGAAAAGAAGTAAGCAGTTGGTGAGCAGTGGTTGGGACGAACAGAATGTGAAATTCGGTAAAAACATGGAGAAAGAGAAGATGGACTTCTTGGCTAAATTGCAAGGTAGAAGAAATAAAGAAACTGTGTTTGAATTTGCCAGAAATCCTGATGATGAAACAGCAATGCTGATGAAGAAGAGAAGATCTCAGGTTGCTCCAATTCAGGAGAAGGCTCGTAGACGTAAAGAGCTTTCAGAAATGGAGAAAGATGCTGGCCTCACTCACTCTCTCGAGGGTGAGATGCTCAACGATGATCACACTGGTCTTGGTGTGGACACCATCCCCGAGGAAGCCCTGAAGAGTTTCGAGGATGCAGACAAGGTATTGCAAGAACAGGATTTGAAGGAAAAAAAGAAGTCTAAAAGCTTCAGAGATCCGAACTTCTTCTTGAGTCATTTCGCACCCCAGGGAGATCAGTTCAACAGTGAGCTTCAACTAACCAGTGGTTTCACGACTGATGCCGCCCAAGCTGCATACGACATAAATAACGATGACAAGGTTCAAGTGCATAAGCAGACTGCCACGGTTAAATGGGATAAGAAGAAGAAGAAGTATATCAATGCTCAGGGTGCAGACAACAAGAAGTATATCGTAGGAGAAAGTGGTCAAAAGATACCTGCATCTTTCAGATCGGGCAAGTATGCCGAATGGTCCAAGGCCAGAAACTTGCAACCTATCAAGGTTGGTGCTAGAGAATCACCTGCGGCTATGAACATGCTGAGAAACCCAGCTCACCGTAATCCAGCCGATGGCCAGCGTACTGTGGGCGGCAAATTCAAGCACACTCAGGACAAAGCTCCTAGAATGCCTGACAAGCACAGAGATGATTACGAAAAGCAGAAGAAGAAGGTCAAAGATGCTTTGGACAGAGGTATCAGAGTTAAAGGTTTTAACAACGCTGGTGGAGCCAGAAACGAACTACAGTCTGCCTCTCAAATCAGGAAGCAGAGACAGACACAAGAGAAGAAAAGGGCCAAGAATGCTCGTCCTTCCAAGAGGAGAAAATTCTAATTACAGCTCTTTATTCAGCAAATTGTACATTATATAAGTATAAACTTCTAGCATTCGGTAACTCCTCTGATTATCATTCTACATTTTTATGTTTCTTAATTATGGACAGATTTTCAGCTAATTAAACACTGAAGTTTGCCCAACTTTGATCATCAAAAAAACGTCAACAAACTGCAGGAGTATAAACCGGTAATAATTTGAAGCAATGGAAGCCTTAGAGAGTTCAAGAACCCAACTTGAAGACTTAGAGATCATCGAGCAGTCTATTGCTTCAAGATTTGAGAGAAATCCAGAGGTCTTTTACTCATATTTGGAAAGTAAGGCACTCATCGACAGTGAACCTCTAGACCAGGCAACGAAAAGTGCCTTAAATGCTAACAGGATATACAAGCGGAGCCGTTTAAGAAGGAATCGCAAGCAGATAGTAGTGCAACAAAATGAAATCAAAAAGTTTCTCGAGGATTGTTCAAAGAAATTGAGTAGTTTAGGTGCACATACAGGTCCTATCAGTACAGACTCACTGAAAGACAGCGAAGCCACTTTTGAAGCTTTCAAACGTAATGTCGATGAAATCAACGAGAGATTCAACAAAGATACAGCAGGCTCTTCTCGATTTGAGCTACGAGACAAGAAATCTCAATACGCAATGTTCTCAGCATCAACGTCCAAAGGCCATCCCACAACCATTCTATGCAAAGACGCAAGCGAGTTACAGGTGAATAAACTTTTCAACCGGGAGGAGCAGTATGGTGAAATACTCGATCTAGAGAAATTTCATGCAGGCTGGTATAACGTGATTCGCGGTACAGACTGCTCACTGCTGCAGTACTATAGCATACTCGAATCATTCCTGGATGACCGAAAGTATCTACTTAGCCCGCCCATGGATAGGAAAAACGAACGATATGTGAATCATCTGATCGATCTCAGCAATTACCTAGAGAGCTTCTTCCGAAAGGCCAACCCACTAATCAACCACACGCAACACGAGAGGAAGATACAGTCCGCATTCAATAGACATCTCAATAATTCTTTAACCCACGAGAATAAAGGCCACTATTGTGTCATTTGCTGCAAATGGTTCAAGTTGGACACGGTGTTCATTAATCATCAGAGTGGGAAAGGCCATAAGAAGAACCTTAGCAAACGAAGCAAGGGTCTTCTTGCCGAGTACAAGGTGCATATGTACCTCGTCTTGCTCAAAAAGCAGTTCGATAGGACAAGGGAACTCACGGAGCGGAAACTCGCCTTCACCGCCGAGGAAAGAATGGAAGAGATGTCCAAACTAGATCGGGAATACCAGGCCTCAGAGTATGCACCTGACGAGCAAGAGCAAGATGACGAAAGTCACGATTGGAAGGCCACATCTGTCAATAGTGGCAAAGGTGCCCTGGATAGCGGCTCTTTCGAATTGCCACTAGGTCCTGACGGTCTACCAATGCCCCATTGGCTATACAAGCTACAAGGTCTCGATGTAACCTACCCATGCGAAATATGCGCCAACCAGACCTACAAGGGCCGCAGAGCCTTTGAGAAGCATTTTCTCGAGCCCACGCATACCTTTCACCTCAAGTGTCTCGGCATCGAACCGTCGCTGGTCTTTAAGGGCATCACCACCATCAAGGAAGCTCAAGAGTTATGGCAACGAACTACGGCAGATCCCGGCACGATACTGAGCCGAAAAGACACAGCACAACCAGCCAGACTCGAGCTGGAAGTCGAGGATCAAGAGGGCAACGTCTTGACTGAGAAAGTCTATCAGGAATTGAAGAAGCAGGGCCTTGTTTGATGAATCTTCCTGATCAGCATGGTATACACGTGACCATTTATAGCCTTAGTGTATACGTTCCGATTTTTCAAGAACCATGAAAAGGGGCCTAAGATATATGAACTGGTAGTAGATATTGGTTCTTCTAAGGGAGTTGTACAGCTTCTTGGATAACTCACGCAACGGAAATGGACCCTCACAACCCAATTGGTATGACCAGTTCACTTTTTTATCCTTTTCGCTGGGATCTTTTAAGCAGCATTTTACTAACATTAATATACTTGCATCGATTAAGTCCTTGACCAAGGTACTGGTTTCGTAAAGATTGGTCGTGCCGGTGAAAACTTTCCGGATTACACATTTCCCTCTATTGTGGGTAGACCAATCCTAAGAGCGGAAGAAAGAGCCAATGTTTCAACTCCATTGAAAGATATCATGATCGGTGATGAAGCCAGTGACGTACGTTCCTACTTGCAGATCTCTTATCCTATGGAGAATGGTATAATCAAGAACTGGACAGATATGGAATTGCTTTGGGACTATGCTTTCTTCGAGCAAATGAAACTACCAACTACTGAAAATGGGAAAGTGCTACTGACGGAACCACCTATGAACCCTGTCAAGAATAGAGAACAGATGTGTGAAGTCATGTTTGAGAAATACCAATTTGGTGGCGTTTATGTGGCTATTCAAGCAGTTCTGGCGCTTTACGCACAAGGGTTGTCGTCTGGGGTTGTGGTGGACTCCGGTGACGGTGTAACGCACATTGTGCCTGTTTATGAGTCGGTTGTCCTGAACCATTTGACCAGAAGACTCGATGTGGCCGGTAGAGATGTGACCAGACACTTGATTGATCTTCTATCACGCCGCGGATACTCTTTCAACAGAAGTGCCGACTTCGAAACTGTTCGTCAGATAAAGGAAAAACTGTGCTATGTTTCATATGATTTGGACCTGGATACGAAACTGGCTAGGGAGACTACGACATTGGTGGAAAAGTACGAGTTGCCTGACGGAAGAGACATCAAAGTCGGACAGGAAAGATTCGAGGCCCCGGAGTGTCTATTCCAGCCAAGTCTGGTCGATGTGGAACAGCCTGGTATCGGTGAGATGCTTTTCAACACAGTTCAAGCAGCAGATGTGGATGTGAGAAGCGCCCTGTATAGGGCAATCGTCCTTTCAGGTGGTTCGAGTATGTACCCAGGTCTACCTTCCAGGCTGGAGAAAGAATTGAAACAACTGTGGTATTCGAGGGTGCTACACCATGATGCCTCGAGACTGGATAAGTTCAAAGTTAGAATCGAAGACCCACCCAGAAGGAAGCATATGGTGTTCATTGGAGGAGCTGTTTTGGCAAACATCATGGCAGACAAGGATCACATGTGGCTAAGTAAGCAGGAGTGGGAAGAAAGTGGCCCCGCAGCTATGGCAAAATTTGGTCCTAGATAAAACTGTAGACAGATTGAGAACTCTGATAAAAGCATATGCTCTTTAGTCAATTGAAGTAGAAACTGTAAAGCACTTATGTATAAATGATGATGCCTTTTACTCTACCAGGAATAGCAGTCGAAAGTAGCCTATTTAAAGTCGAAACTCAGCTAATCTACTTAAAACATCATCTGCTAGTTCTTCTATTTTCTCTTTCGACACATCCTTTTGATCAGCTCCGTACTTGACCGCATTTTTAATCAAGTCCCGTATGAAGAATGGAGTGACCATCACAGGTTTCAGGAAACTACTTTCTAATATTTCATCAACACTTAGCCTTTTCTCAGGATTTCTTACAAGGCATGCTTTCATCGCATCGAGAGCTGAACGCGGTATGATCTCGTCTTTCGATGTTCGGTCAGAGAATATTATTTTCACTTCAGGGTTCATGATGGCCAGAAGCCTGTTTTGACCTTGAAACCCTCCATATGGTGGCCTCCCGTATATCATCTGGTATATTATACACCCACACGACCATATGTCCGATGGTTTTCCCACCTTCCATCTATTCTGTTGTTGTAGTTTGTCCTCGCCTTGAGTATAGTTCATCGCAACCAGTGCCTCAGGAGCCATATAATTCGGCGTACCTATTTGATTCTCGCGATAAATGTTGACCGTATGCTCAGGAACCGCATTAGCAATCCCGAAATCAATAATTTTCAAAATTCCTTTGACAAAAACAAAATTGGCTGGTTTGAGATCAGAGTGGACAATTCCAGAATCATGCACCACTTTAACACACTTGAGCATTTCTCTTGCGTGATATCTGACAAATTCCATATCTAAAGGCATGCCAACCCTTTGGTTCAATATCTGTGACAAATCGTGATCTCCGCATTCCATAATCAGATACAAAACGCCATGCTCCATCTCATGGTCTACAAGCTGTACAACTCGCCTTTGGTTCTCCAATTTCTTCAGCAGCTCAATTTCTCCCTTAAAACCATCAACACTAGAATCATCAAACTCGTCAAACACCACTCTTTTCAATGCATAAACCCTATTACCAGAATCGCGAACCTTGTAAACTTTTGAGGAGCCTCCGCGACCGAGAAGTTCAACTTTTTCGTATTCGACATCGTTTACAACCACTACGTTCTTCCTTGTGTGACCTTGACTGGGCTTTGGTACCAGTATTTCAACGCGCTTAGTGCTTCGAGATTTATTAGAATCCTGATTAACCGGCTGTTCGTTGTGGTTCTGCGGCTCTGGCAAACTTCTTTCGACATTTGTGGCCAAATCGTTGATTGGCTTGAGACGCTTTGGTTGTCGTAAGGGCTCCTGGCCGCTTCTGTTTACATCTATGTTAGCAAGTGCTTCTCTTTTCTTGTGAGCGGTGCTAAAGGTATTAAGTTCATGGTGCGCATACGCCTTTTGCTGTTCATCCTCGCGATTTGTTGCCGACCTTGTCCGCACAGGCTGTCGATCCACTGCAGAACCCTTGATTAAACTTGCTTGAGATGCATATAGGGTGCTTTGAAAATTAGATTTGGATGTTGAAGAGACTGCTGTATCCGATAATTTGCGTCTTGGGTATGCTAGTGGAGTCGGGCTGTCCTTTTTAATTTCGTTACCGAGGCTCGCCATGGAAGAAAATGATCGTACTCCACCACTGGTGAGAGCCCCTCTTGACGCAAAATTCTTTTGTAAAGCAAGCTGATGATTTTGTTGCCTTTGACGCTCAAAATATACTCTAGAGATTTTCGGGAGTTCACTACTTGATAGCTTGTGCAATTTCATAAACTGTACAGGGTTCATATCACCCATATCAATGGAACTGTAATCAATTTTGTCCGTTGACTGCTTATCCCTTATCCTCTCATCCTCTACAACTTTCTCTGAAGACTTCTTGTCCGAATCAGTACTAGATTGCTGAATCGCTGTCGGTATATTTTCGATGCTAAGGTCTGAAACTTCGGCTCCGTTGGTTGATGGAGCTCGCTTTGCAGGGCCCAGAATTCCAACTCTAGACCCATTCAAAAATCTGCGGCTTCTCCTCTGTGCATGTCTCGTTGTAAGCTCCTCCCTCATACTCTGTTGCATGTTCTTGATCTTTTTGAAACTACTGTCCAAGTCGCCTATGGGCGATCCAACCTCATTAGTATTCATAGTAGTCATGCTGGGTTGTAGGTTTAGCCGGGTTTGTGCAAATATGGTCGACTGTGAAGGTTCTCCCGAGTGAGCTGAAACATATGTTTGGCTGAAAGATGTCTGGTTCGTGTTTCCAGAGAAATAGTCGGCATTGGTGCCTCCTATTCGCTTTTGTGACTCCTTGAATGTGCCGTAAAATGTCTGTTTACTCTGAAGATTTGATGTCGGAGCTATATTCTCTTTGTCCATGACCAGAGCAGCACCAAAATCACTAAGTTTTGGAGGACCTGTTATCTTTTCGTCGTCTGAATCATCTTTATAGCTGGCTCGCAGCTTATTTCGTTCCATCGTAGGTGGATAAATGCTTGAATAATTTGACATAATGCTATATCGACTGCCCTTGCATAGAACGAGAAGTAACGCGATTGCTCGAGAGACTGTCTGATCTTACCACCACAGAGCCTTGAAGGGCTATTGAGCAGAAGGTCGTGAAGTGTTTCCTGTTCTTTCAGAAGTTTCATCAATGTTGATGGGACATCGATTTGTTTACATTTGAACCGACACAAGAACACAAAGAGAAAAATCACGTGAACATATCGAAAGGTTTACTTAGCCGTCAATAGCTCGCTGGATGGATTGCTATCGTCCCATATTTACATATTCGAGATTACTTGGCTACTGCGGTAGCTTTTGGTAGTATGTCTGTCCAGTCTCTATACTTGGTGTTGGAAAGAGCTCCTCTGATCACTGCGAAAAAAAATTGGAAGCGTGCAAAGATCCCTATTTCTACTGTCTAGTCATTGCTTCGTATAGTGTACTCTGTGTGGTGATCAGAAGTCTCCTGAACATCATACTTTGAGTACATGTCACCGGATCGACCCGGAGTGGTCAAAATGAACTGTGTTGTGGATATCAAAGTAATTGGTCGAACGGACAGAACCATTTGACAGTCAACGTCGCGGGTGAATTGAAGTGGGAACGGATTCGGAGGTCGTTGTGCATTATTCAAAAAGTTTTGTAAGACCACAAGTGACACATTGGCGAGATGTTTCCTGGGATGGCTTGTGGATTTCAGGTACAGGGGAAAAGTGAGAACCATGAGGACTTCTCTACCAACCGTTTTGCCATTAGTTCTGTATTGAGCTGTGTCTAACTCCAGCTCGTAATTATTCTTGACCCAATTGTCCACGTCGTTCCCGAGAAAGAAGGTCCTAATCCCTTGCTCATTGGACTCAATGGCCTCCAACAAACGATCATTGATAAAAGCCAGCAGCCGATCAGCATTTGCAGCAGACGGACGGTCGAGTTTGGATCCCAATGCGGCATCAAACTGCTTTAACATATCTCTGAAATTTTGGACATTTTGCTGTTCAACTTTCAGGATATTCTCCACACTCTTTATATGCAAAAGTCTCACTGTTTTGATGTTCACATGCATTGTACTCTTCCTCAAGCATGAAACAACCTCTCTTAGCATGACGTTGCGTCTCCATTTGTTGAACTGGCAGATGACGACGGTTCCAATGAATAATGGAAGAAAGAAGGTGGAGACAAACGGTATTATAGTAAATGCTAGCACAAAGAAACCCACTCCGGCAAAGATTACCATCATCGGAGATATCCTGTAAACTTTAAATGGCGGTCGGTCGCCGCCGAACAACATTCCATTAGCACGGGTAGTGTGAAAGGACCTCCTCATAACGATCGTACCCAGATCCGATCTAATGCTCAAGCTCAATAGATTGCTCACAGGTCTACGCTTGGATGCCAGCATACTATCCGCTAGACTGACCCGCTTCCTGCATGGACTAGTGATGCTCAAATGCTGCTGAACAGGCAACGACTTCCTGAGACCATAACGCCTGATATTCGAGAGTACTGCCCTCGAATCAAATCTAGCTCTGAAGCCTAAATACATCGCTCAAAACACTTTCCAGCTCTTTGCTTGACAGATGAGCTGATTAAGGTGAATCTCATAAAGGATCATCAATTGACGTGTCGTAACATCACGTGAATATACATTTCATGGCTATATGAGCCAAACCGTTCAGTACCTGATCTCATATGATCCCGAGTTAGATATATACTTGATCCATTTCACTGTTCTGTAGCTTTCCTCCTTGTCTGACACCTTGAAATAACGTACCACTAGGCCTGAGTTGCTAAACATCATAATGGAGAAATCGAGTGCCATTGGAGGTCTGGGCCACTGCTGTATCGTGAGTTGTGTCGTGTCACTAGTTGGAACAGTTACTGCGCTGAGGGTGTTCTCGGTAAGGCCGGTGTACTTGCTAAATTTCCATACCATTGCGCTTTCTTCAGGAACAAACTTGCATTTACCATTGGATACACTTATCTCACAGTTTAGAGTTCCTGGTGGTACTGGGATTCGTAATGACACATCTCTGGCAGATAGTTTACTAGGGAAAAGCGACTTCAGTGTGATTCTGTAGTCGAGAGTATTACCACGACCGAAATTCGTCACGTTTGGAGTCACTTTGAATGGCAAATTCAAGTTGTGTCTGACGCAGTACTTCATAAGCTCCATGGCACCATCGGGTGGAACAAATTTGATGACACGATCTCGATTGAACTTATCGAGGGAAACGCATTGATGGAACTTACAATCTTCTAAAAGCACCCGGCCTGCAGCAGCCTTTGGGATGGCCTTCTTGTTAGCAAATTCTTCATTGCCCAGTGATGGTTCGTCACCAAAATCTACACTAAGCGAATCATTCAGCCCAAACTGACATATCGGCATCCCGCTCAAATGTGTCGTGAGGTCGACCGTACCATCGACGTGTGATTTCAAAATGGAGCCATCTCGAGAAACCAGAATACTTATTTTCTCGTTTACATTCAACAGTACTTCATTCTTCTTATACTTGATTCCGTGTGGTCTCCATGGGAAATTTGAAGGGTAGTTCGATCCCAAGTCCTGGGACATTGAACGATTCGTTCTCGTGAGGAACTTAGGCATCGTCAATGCTGAGGACGAGTCGTTAGAAGAGGATAAATTGAGCGATGAGATTGTCAAAAGATCAGGTCTATCAAGCGGACCCCCGTTAATCTGTTTTGGTGGTTTGGTAGACATCTTTCCTATGACAGAGCTCAGCTCTGTATCCATGGGAATCCCACCCTCCCCCAAAACAATGTCAAGTATCTCATAGCAAACCATAAACTCTTCCTTCAGCACTTCCTCCTTCGTGAGTCCATAAACGCCCATAATAACATTGAGTTTATAGAGGAACTCCCAAATGGCTCCGCTATTCGCGTTGCTTCTGCTCACAGCTACAAGCCATAAACTATCGCTACCACTCGACCTTATGTGATGGAACGTGGTTGATCCCAATGTCAAGATCGGCGACCTGACATCCAAATTATTGATCACTTGTATTCGGAAAATATCAGCAATGGATCGCTTCAAAGAGCTCTTCAAAATCTTGGCCACAATAAGTTCACCTCGAGATGAAAATATCAGCACCGCACTTATCATTCCACCTTCTCTCCTTCGAGCAATTCAGATGCCAACTTTCTTGGCGCTTTAGGAGTTTTTCAATTAAAGGCTAGGTGATCGATAATTGCAAGCGATGACAGACTAAAAAATGCCAAGACAAGACTAAATAATATTAGAGAGTAGTCTTACTGCGTTTTAGCTGTGCCATACCTATAATTCCTAGCTGAACAATAGGCAGCATTGTAGCTTAAAATCTTGGACAAGGGTGGGTTGGTCTCGTAGACCGATATAAGAACTATCAGTTTTCAAGAGCTTGACCAGCAGAGAAACAAAGAGCTCCCTCATAAGAGTCCGGGCCTTGGTTCTATTCACAATTAGCAGATCAAGATGCTCGTTTTCTGTTAATTTACTTGTTAATAAAACGCATCTGGGCAATCTGAAAAAAATTTGCAGCCTTATCACTGGAAGTGTTCGAGAGAACGGAACAAGTTGAAAGGTCTAGAGGCTCCAGCTGTCTGAAAAGTGGTCAATGGGTGATATTGTGATCTTTGGTGGGGAATCCCACCCAGAATTGGTCAAAATGATCAGCGAGAACTTGGGAATTCATCCCTCTAGAGTCCAACTCGGGAAGTTCTCTAACGGTGAGACTAGTATAAGTGTCAATGAATCTGTTCGTGAGAAAGATGTTTATGTGATCCAGAGTGGTTGTGGCCATGTTAATGATACTTTTATGGAGCTACTGATTCTTATCAGTGCTTGCAAAACAGCGTCAGCGTCTCGTGTCACTGCAGTGATGCCCTACTTCTGTTACTCGAGACAACCAGATATCCCATACACAGCTAAAGGTGCTCCACTTATCTCGAGAATGAGAGAGGCGGGAACGTCGGACGAGAAGCGCGACGAATCTGCGATTTCCACTTTGATGACGCACAGACCTGGCGAGGATACTCCTTTCAAGAGCCTGGAGAGTGTCATACGAGCAACTGCTCCCAGAATGGATTTGCATACAAGTGCTTCGGCTACCAATCTAAAAAAATCGGCATCTTCTTCTCGTATCCCCATGATTCCAGGTGGTAAAGAAGTTGGCTCGGCCAGTGCCGATGCTGGTGAACTATTCAACGCACAGAATGCTGGTTACAAACTATGGGTCGCTCAGGCAGGTACTCTGATCGCCAATCTTCTAACCACTGCCGGTGCCGACCATGTCATCACCATGGACCTACACGATCCCCAGTTCCAAGGTTTCTTTGACATTCCGGTGGACAATTTGTACTGTCAGCCAATTGCCCAGAACTACATTCAACATCTAATCCCTAACTATAAAGAAGCAGTTATTGTCTCACCCGATGCAGGTGGTGCTAAGAGGGCCACTGCAATTGCAGACGCTCTAAAGTTGTCCTTTGCATTGATTCACAAGGAGAGAAGGTCACAGCTCTTGAAGGGTCCACCCACTACAACCGGTTTGCCCTTGTCTTCCAAGCCTTTGTTGACTAATTTGCACGCAGCAGAGATGCAATCTTCGCCGTCAAACTCCAAATATGTGCAAACGACCATGCTAGTTGGTGACGTTAGAAACAAGGTCTGTATTCTAGTTGATGACTTGGTGGACACTTCCTACACAATCACGAGAGCCGCTAAACTGTTGAAGGATCAAGGAGCCACAAAAGTCTATGCTCTGGTCACACATGGTATTTTCTCAGGTGATGCACTAAACAGAATTAGTCAGAGTTGCATCGACAAACTTATTGTCTCCAACTCAGTACCACAGCAGGAGACTATCGAATGTTTGGGTAAGGATAAAGTGGATATTTTGGATGTTTCAAGAGTTTTTGCAGAAGCAATTAGAAGAATTCATAATGGTGAGTCGATTTCCATGTTGTTCGAACATGGATGGTAACAAATAGACCATCGCATGCAATCTCTGACGAAAGGTAACTTAAAGGACGATCCTATAGAACTATTAGTCTTTTTAAATCACAATGACTAGTGTAAATTGTATTTTTATTTATGTAAGATCTACATGTGTGAAGTTTGAAAGGGTTAAAATCCGTCTTAGAGTCTAATCAGACGCCTTTCCAGTTATAGTGTCTTTCAGTGAATCACCAAGAACAGCTGTTGAAGTAATAGATTGAATATCCGGAACCTCTTTTTTCTGTTCTTGTGATTCAGCTTCTTCAGTCGAAGCCGAAGTCTTGTGTGAGTGCTGATGCAGGTGGTGATGTTTGTGAGAGTGGCCGTGAGAGTGTTTATGTCCATGTCCGTGAGTGTGTTTGGCCGCTTCTTCTTGATCCGGCTTCTCCTTCTTTTCTTTAGCTATCTTTGCTGCCTCCTCTGCCTTTTTGTTCAGCTCGTCCTCTGTTACCAGATGATGTTCATGATCCTCTGGAGGTGAAATGTTCCCTTCTTGATCAGGTTCACACGCATTAATTGATTGGACCCAGTCATCCTTCATCACGTCATCCATCAATATACGTTTCTTTGGATCAATTTTCATCATTTGGCCAATAACTTTTCTTGAAGCTCGGGGTAACAGTTTTAAAATTTTGAATGGTCCCTTCGTGGTGTCCCTTGGATTATCTGTCTCCTCGCAGAAAAGCCTGAAAGAGCCATAGTTTCTACGAGGAGCCTTCCAAGGAAATCTTCTCAATGACATACAATAGAATGTGATGGCAATTGACCAGACATCCACTGGCCTTGGATCGTAGGAAAGTTGTATCAGAAGCTCTGGGGCCAAATACGGATCAGATCCCACTATACCCTTTGCCTGGACGATATCCGGCTCGTAAGGATACTGGAACACGACAGCACTTCCAAAATCTATCAGTTTCAAGATACCTTGCGACGTTACAACGCAATTGTCCAACTTCAAATCACGATGAGCCAAGCCCATCGAATGCAAGTAGTGCACACCACTGCAAATCTGCTTGAAATAGCAAGCGACCTCGTTCTTGGTCATCAAGTCACTCATAACCAAGTTAAAGAAATCGTACGGCACATATTCCATAACCACCAAGAAAGTTCTACCCTCTTGTAACATGTCCAAAGTTTCGATAACGTTTGGATGATGCAGAGTTGATCCAATACAAAACTCTGCCGTAACCTTCTTTGAGAATGCCAATTGCGATTGCTTCACTTTACTATTTCGAAGTCTAAACATCTTGACGGCGAACATTTTACCATCTGTCCTCTCGACCACAGAGACGGAGCCTGAAGACCCTTCGCCCAATTTTCTACCAGGAATACCATACTTGTCGATCAATTCCTTTGCGTTATCTGTCTCATAAATCGTCTTGTGAGTTGTCTGGGACTGATCAGTTCTCACGTAGACACCATGCGATGACACAGAAAGATCTTCAATTTCCTTCTCCAGCTTTTGCTCTTCCTCCTCCTTTGTTTTAGAGTAGCCGATTGGTTCACCTTGCAACTTTTTAAAGAATCTTTTCAACTTAAGCGGTTTCCTTGCCCTATGAGCGGTATCCCTACCTTCGGCACTTCTCCTGGTCGATAATTTTGGTATACTGGAGGTGCTGTCATTCTTTGAGCTGCTCAATTTCTGTTGATCTTCAATTTGTTTCTGCAAGATTTCCACCGGGTGCATATGTGACAGCTCCGACGATGATGACGGACTCAGAGTAGTGTAATTCAATGGGTTATGCAAATGATGAGATGATGGATTGGTCACGGCAGTCAAAGTCGGATCGCCAATGTTGCTATGAGCACTACTGACACTGCCTGGAGTCCCCACAGCAGGGGTCGTGACATGTTTATTGGCCTTCACGGGCTGCGGTGACCGGGTTGGCGATTGAGTCTTGCCATGTGAGCTCGCAGAAGAGTTTGAAACCTTTGGCGAGAGCAATTGACCCAAAAATTCGCGACCAGAGCCCAAATGTCCCCTTTCCGAGTTTTTCTCCTGAGCAGAGTGACCAGCATTCTGCTTATGTTCAGAGTGGTGCTTACCGCTACCAAAGATCTTACCCAACCCGATCAACTTCTTGTTGAGAACGGATGGGATCGATGAGTTCGAGGAATTGGAATGCTGTGAGTTACCGCTATCGTGAGGAGCTAGTCTGCTTGAATCGAAATCATTGGATGGCATTACCGAGTGCTTTAATAGTCCTATCCAAACCAGCAGCGGAAAGACGAAATTTGACAGGATAGAATATGGATATGACAGAATCTTAATCAATGACGATTGAGCTCATGTGAATCGACCTGCCCAAGCTTTTTCAACTAAAGTAAGCGAGAAGAGTCACCGGTTACTTGAACCTGTTTAACCAGCTCCTTAATTTCGAAATCGCCGGAGCACTACGCACGACGGCATGCTCAGTATTCAAATAACTGATGGATTTATATATATATACTGATTGATTGATTGACTGATATGGATACAACTAACCTTGCGAGGTGAAGCCCGACGAGTTTGATCTATTGTTGGCGTACTTCTTGTGTTTCGAAGATGATCCCGAGTTCATTGGCGAAAGCTTGGTAAAATTCGACTGTGCGCCGTGGGCCGCATCCTCGGTGTAGCTGCCCGTGTTTTCCGGGGTGACCAACCTTGACGTTTCGTCCCAGTTGTTGGCAGGCTCAATGATGGTCTTCGGTAGGCCCTTCACGGTGATGACCGACTCGACAATCCCGTTCTTGGTCGACTTGTACGACGACGAGATCATGACGTTTGGTTTTCTGGAGTGTGCGCTGGAGTGCGCATCCTCGGAGAGATGGTCAGAAGGGCTCTCTTGGCCGCTGACGGTCGGGTTGATGGCTGATGTGACCTGGGCGGGCTGCCCTGTAGCGTCGGTGTAGTCGATTGCCCTCTGGGACATGTCGAGGTGTTTCCTGAAAAGGGCTTCCTCGTGCGCGGGCAAGTTATAGTTTGGTTTCTTGATGGTCACGTAGGGTCTGTCGACCTTGAGCGGGTTGGAAGCTGGGTTGGAAGGCAGCGCCATGTACGGTAGCTCTGAGCCCTGCGGCGTGGGGTGGTGGTGATCAGGGAGGTTTAGCGGTTCACGAGAGCCCTCTCGCGAACCCGCGGTGCTCTTGTTGCGGTCTGTGTACAGGTGATGCAGGTAGGAAGTGATGTGGCGCTTGCTGAGCGGGCCCGGCTGGGCGCGCATGATCTTCTGGTGGATATCGACAAAAACGTCGGACTCGTCGACGATCTCTTCGCCGATGAGCTCTTCGATGACGTCTTCAAGCGTGAGCACACCGATGGCCCCCATCGAAGAACCAGGATCCTCACTGACCACACACATGTGCGACTTGCCCTCCTGGAAGTAGTTCAGAATGTTCAGACATGACGTGGAGGGCGAAGTCTCGGGCAGCGTGGCTAGCGGGAAATGCGATACGGGGAGACAGTCCTCCGGGTCGTACGAGATCAGTATGCGCACAAGCAACATGCCGATGAAGTTGGTCGGCTCGTTGGGCAGGTAGATCGGGATCCGGGAGAACCCGGAGTCGAAGATCTCTGCGACGTGTTTTTCGTCCAGCACGGTGTCTGCGCTGATGGTGAACACGTTTTCGATAGGGGTCATGATCTCGCGGACCTTCTTCTCCTTCAAGTCGAGCACCGCGGAGATGATGGTGACTTCGTCCTGAGACAACCG
Organism: Torulaspora maleeae; assembly: GCA_003708055.3. NCBI lineage: Eukaryota > Fungi > Ascomycota > Saccharomycetes > Saccharomycetales > Saccharomycetaceae > Torulaspora > Torulaspora maleeae. Next base: position 756,079 of record PPNA03000001.1, on the reverse strand, counting down.
CTCGACGCCGCCCATGGTGCGGTGCAGCGTGACCAGTGTCTTGAGCCCGGATTTCTTGTACATGGTGCCGTGGTCTTCGCCGAGCATGAAGTCGAGCAGCGACGCGATCGGGTACGCCACGGGGAACATCACGTACATCAGCACGAGCACAAAAGGCGCGAAGAACGCGCCGACCTGGAGCCCGTACTTGACGCAGATGCTCTGCGGGATGATCTCCCCAAACACAACGATCAGCACCGTGGACGATACCACGGCCTGCCATCCGCCGCCGAGACACCGATCAAGCACGATCGGCAGCGTTTCGTTGGTGATCACGTTGGACAGCAGCAGCGTCACGAGCACCCAGTGCTTCCCGCGGTTGATCAGACCGAGCACCTTGCGCGCGAGCCGCTGCTCCTGCGGCGTGCCCGAGCTGCTAATCACCTTGAGGTAGATCTCGTCCTGGCCCATCAGGCCAAGCGTGAGCCCGGCAAACACCCCGCCCAGCAGCACCAGCACCGCAGAGATGAGGAAGTAGTAGTCGCGCCCGGCGCCCGGCGGCGCCGCAGGCGCCGCGGCGTCGTCCCGGGCGTGCAACGGCAGCGAGTGGATCAGACGTGGCAACACCACCGTGGCAACAAGGTATACTCGGTAGTTGCTCATACGGGGATGCTCTCCAGTACACCTCTGGGCATGGCAGGCCCTGCGTTGCAGGGCCTGCCAATATAGAAAGGGCGAGTACCTCCTGGTCACTCCAGACGGACCATCACGCCAGACGAGTAGTCTATCACTCGCGACGACACATCACCGCCGACGGCGACCCCTCGCCTCCGAAATCGGACCCCGAAAAAGAGGAAGCCCGCCCGTATCACGCGTGCGCCGGGGCCAAGCGGGCCAAACGGCCACCACGCGCCGCCCGCCACGGCGCGCGCTGGCCCACCGGCCCGCTTGGCCCACCGGCCCCTCTCCGGGCCCATGCCATGTCATCTGCCGCAACAGCAGGCCAAAAGGGAGCGGCGCCCGCGCCGCCGCCTATTTAAGCCCCAACCACCCATCCAATGTTCCGGCGCTTGGTGACCCTCTGCCGCAGAGCACCACGCAGCAGCAGCTTACGCACGAGACTGCCCGCACCACCACACAAAACGAGTTTTACCCGTACACCACACATGGCCGCCACCGACAGACTCCACCAGACCTCCGCGATCGTATCGCAATCGATGCAGCACAGCGACTCGACGACTTCGCTCGCCGCGCTCGACAAGCCGTTCAAGGTTACCGTGATCGGCTCCGGTAACTGGGGCACGACCATTGCCAAGGTCGTCGCCGAGAATACCGCGCTCAACCCGCAGCTGTTCGCGCGCCGCGTGGACATGTGGGTCTTTGAGGAGCAGATCGACGGCGAGAAGCTGACCGAGATTATCAACACGCGCCACGAGAACGTCAAGTACCTGCCCGGAATCGAGCTTCCGGAGAACCTGCATGCGAACCCGGACTTGCTGGATTCGGTGCGCGACGCAGACATCCTCGTCTTCAACATCCCACACCAGTTTTTGCCCCGCATAGTGAAACAGCTTAAGGGTCACGTGAGCACGCACGTGCGCGCGATCTCGTGTCTCAAGGGTTTCGAAGTGGGCCCTAAGGGTGTCCAACTGCTGTCCAGCTACGTGACTGAGGAGCTGGGCGTGCAGTGCGGCGCGCTTTCGGGCGCGAACCTGGCGCCCGAGGTCGCCAAGGAGCACTGGTCCGAGACCACGGTCGCGTACCACATGCCCGCAGACTACCGCGGCGAGGGCCGCGACGTGGACCACCGCGTGCTCAAGGCGCTGTTCCACAGACCCTACTTCCACGTCAGCGTGATCGAGGACGTGGCGGGAATTTCGATCGCGGGCGCGCTTAAGAACGTGGTCGCACTCGGCTGCGGCTTCGTTGAGGGCCTCGGCTGGGGTAACAACGCCGCCGCCGCTATTCAGCGGGTCGGCCTGGGCGAGATCATCAAGTTTGGCCGCATGTTCTTCCCAGAGTCGAAGGTCGAGACCTACTACCAGGAGAGTGCCGGCGTTGCAGACCTCATCACCACCTGCTCCGGTGGCAGAAACGTCAAGGTCGCCAAAGCAATGGCCAAGACAGGCAAGAGCGCCGAAGCGTGCGAGAAGGAGCTGCTAAACGGTCAGTCTGCGCAAGGTCTGATCACGTGCAAGGAGGTCCATGAGTGGCTAGAAAGTTGTGGCCACGCAGAAGAATTCCCGCTGTTCGAAGCCGTGTACCAGATCGTCTACAATAACGTGCCAATGGACAAGTTGCCCGACATGATCGAGGAGCTGGACTTGGGCCTGCACGAGACCGCGCAGTGAGCGCCGCGGGCCGCACCAGCATCTTATCTGTACATTAGCATTATGAAAATTTTTATATCGAGTATAAACACCACGACGCTGTTAGTCATTGCCGTTAGTCACCGCCGTTCGCGCCAATTCCGCTGGATTTATCACGGCCCTGGGGGTATATAAGCTCGCAACCTTACAACGACGACCCGTAGAAAGTACAGCAAGACCATTACAGAGACCAACAATGTCAAAGGGTAAGGTTTGTTTGGCGTATTCCGGGGGTTTGGACACCTCGATCATCTTGGCTTGGCTGCTGGAGCAGGGCTATGAAGTCGTCGCGTTCATGGCGAACGTGGGCCAGGAAGAGGACTTCGATGCTGCGCGTGAGAAGGCGCTCAAGATCGGTGCCACCAAGTACGTCGTCGTCGACTGTCGTGAGGACTTCGTCAAGGACATCTTGTTCCCAGCTGTGCAGGTGAACGCGGCTTACGAGGACGTGTACTTGCTGGGCACCTCGCTGGCGCGGCCAGTGATTGCCAAGGCGCAGATCGATGTGGCCAAGCGTGAGGGCTGCTTTGCCGTTTCCCACGGCTGCACCGGTAAGGGCAACGACCAGATCCGTTTCGAGCTTGGTTTCTACGCTTTGAAACCAGACGTTAAGGTCATCGCGCCCTGGAGACTGCCCGAGTTCTTCGAACGGTTCGCTGGGAGAAAGGATCTGCTCGACTACGCCGCCGAGAAGGGCATCCCGGTTGCGCAGACCAAGGCCAAGCCCTGGTCCACCGATGAGAATCAGGCGCACATCTCGTACGAGGCCGGGATCCTCGAGGACCCTGACACGACTCCTCCAAAGGACATGTGGAAGCTGACCGTGGACCCTCAGGACGCACCAGAGACTCCACAGGACCTGACCGTCGAGTTCCAGCGCGGTTTGCCCGTCAAGGTGTCGTACCAGAAGGACGGCGCCGAGGTCGCGGTCACCGCGCCGCTTGACATCTTTACCCACGTCTCTAACCTGGCCAGGGCCAACGGTGTGGGCAGAATCGACATCGTCGAGGACCGTTACATCAACTTGAAGTCCAGAGGCTGCTACGAGCAGGCTCCGCTGACCGTCTTGAGAAGAGCACACGTCGATCTCGAGGGTTTGACCCTGGACAAGGAAGTCCGCGCCTTGAGAGACAGCTTTGTGTCGCCAAACTACTCTAGACTGCTGTACAACGGTTCGTACTTCACTCCAGAGTGTGAGTACATCAGATCCATGATCCAGCCTTCGCAAGAGTCCGTCAACGGTGTCGTCAGATTGAGACTGTACAAGGGCAGCGTCATCGTGCTGGGCAGATCCTCCGCAACGGAGAACCTCTACGACCCAACCGAGTCCTCGATGGACGAGCTGACCGGGTTCTCGCCTATCGATACCACTGGCTTCATCGCCATCCAGGCCATCAGAGTCAAGAAGTACGGTGAGGCCAAGAAGGCCAAGGGTCAGGAGATCACTCTTTAGTTTTATGTACGCAGACGTATTCCATCAACACCATCATTTTTGACACATTGGAAAAGACAGCCTATTGTTGCAACAGAGACAGCACATCACACCGCAGATGGCAGGTACGCAGTCGTCTTCCAGGTGGGTCGCCGATCATGAGGCGCCTCTATCGCTGCTATCCGTTGCAGACAGGTTCCGCGACCTCTCGCCGCAAGAGCAGAGGTACGCCCACTACATGTCCAAGGCCTCGCACGCGGGGACCAGGGTCGTACTCAGACAGGTCTCTCTCGAGAGCGAGGCGATCTTTGACCTGATCCTGGGCATCCATCGTGCACTCAGTGGCGTTTACCCGAGGGATGACAGCGATACGCCGCTGTATCTGGACTATGTGACGCAGTTTCTGGCGAATTTGGGCAATTACAAGTCGTTTGGCGATTCCAAGTTCATCCCGGGCTGTTCCAGAGAGTACGTCGTCGGCCTGATCAAATCTGCTGGCTTTGATCCATCAGATGCACCTTTCTGCCCCTGCCCTTTCGCATCGTTGCAAGAACTGGTCGACGAGGGCATCTACGGCATCAGTGATAGCGTGGCGTTCCTGGGGTATCCTGCTGACGGGTTCGTCTCTGCTTACTACCTGGGGCAGAAGGTTTCCCAGGCTGATATGAGACTGTTGAAGGAGCAGGTGTTTGCGAAACTGGGCATCCTGCCAGAGAACACAAGAATAAACAAGCTGGCCAGCGGGTCTTTTCAAATTTGGGTGGCCTCTCGGGAGAAGACCAATACTATACAAGACCAGTATCCAGACTCTTCGCTGTCACTGTCAGATGGCACGACCGTTTCCTTCAAGTTCGGCGACCATTCGAGAGAAATGGGACTCATTGCGTCGTTCTTGGAGAAGGCCAAGGAGAATGCCGCCAATGACAAACAGTCGGAGATGCTGGGGTTTTACATCGACCACTTCACCTCGGGATCATCTCAATCGCACAAGGAATCGCAGAAACTGTGGGTCAAGGATTTTTCCCCAGCGATTGAGACTAACATAGGCTTCATCGAGACTTACAGAGAACCTTCTGGGATCATAGGTGAGTTTGAGTCGCTGGTTGCGATCCAAAACAAGCAAAGAACCGCTAAGTTCAGTAAATTGGTCGAAAACGCACAGGAATTCATTTCACTCTTGCCATGGGGTCCAGAGTACGAGAAACCCATTTTCAATCCGCCTGATTTCACCTCCATTGAGGTTTTGACGTTTACGGGCTCGGGAATCCCAGCAGGAATCAACATCCCAAACTACGATGATGTTAGAATCAACATCGGATTCAAAAACGTCTCTCTCGGTAACATCCTGAGTGCCTCGCTGAAAAGTTCTGCAAAACATCCACCCAGTTTCATCGCGCCCGAGGATCAGCCCGTCTACACCAAATACCAGGGAGACGCATTCGAAGTTCAAGTGGGGATCCATGAGCTCTTGGGTCACGGTTCCGGTAAGCTGCTGTGTGAAATCGAGGGCGGCTACAATTTCGATCACGATAACACACCACTGGGTATCGACGGGAACCCTGTGCAGACCCACTACAAGCTGGGGGAAACCTGGGGCTCCAAGTTTGGTCCTATCGCCGGTCCCTTCGAAGAGTGTAGAGCAGAAGTGATCGCCATGTACCTGATCACCAACCGCAAGATCCTAGAGATATTTGGCTTTCACACCAAAGAATCTCAGGATGATGTCATCTACACGGCCTACCTACAGATGTGTCGGGCTGGATTGCTAGCGCTGGAGTTTTGGGACCCAAACACAGGAAAATGGGGCCAACCTCACATGCAAGCACGGTTTTCCATCATGAAGACATTCTTGATGCATTCGCCAAACCCAGATCTCCTGAAAATCGCCAAGACCGCCGAGGGCCAAGACGTCCAGATCAAAGTTGATCGTACGCTGATCGAAACGGCAGGGCAGGAATGCATTGAGGATTATTTGAGACACCTGCACATCTACAAATGCTCTGGTGACTTGGAAAACGGACGCAATTATTTTGCCGACCGCTGCTGTGTGCCGCTCGACTTGGCTCAGCTGAGAGATTTGGTCATCTCCAAAAGACTCCCAAGGCGTCAGTTCATCCAGACAAATACAAGCATCTGCGCCAATGGAGAAGTAAAATTACAGGAATACGATGAAGACGCCCTTGGGATGCTGGAATCGTTCATCCAAAGAGAATTGTAGTGCAGATAATAGTAATTAGCTTTTTTTTTCACTGGCGCTGCCCACTTTGCAGTCACCTTGTTGCATCAACTGACATCGCGCCATTCAATCAACGGAACGAGTCGATGTTGCCAATTCGTTGGACAACGGAGAGACTGCAATTGCACTTGCAGTTGCTGTTTAGTTGGGTTCGTAGCCACTTAACGTTTCAGTACTAGTAGTAAAGTTCGACGTTGGGGGATCAAGTTGCATAGTCGAATAACACAGATAATAGCGTTTGAGAAATGACGGCCTCGAACGATACTTTGAAAGTGATTCTCTTGAGACATGGTCAAAGTGAATTGAACCATGAGAACATTTTTTGTGGGTGGATAGATGCCAAATTGACGGAGAAAGGTAAAACTCAGGCAAGAAATGCAGCTTCGTTGATCCAGGATTACTGCAAGGAGAATGCCGTGTCCTTGCCCCAGGTGGGCTATACTTCAAGACTGGTGCGTACCCAGCAGACAATGGAAGTAATGCTCGAGGAAATGGGGTTGAAAGGATTCTACGAAGTTGTTGCTTCGACCGACTACAAATTCAAGGAAGCCTCAGAGAAAAATGTGGTCAAGGTTCTTCAAACTTGGAGATTGAATGAGCGTCATTATGGATCATGGCAAGGTCAGAGAAAGCCCCAGATCCTGAAGGAGTATGGTAAGGAGCAGTACATGTATATCAGAAGAGACTACCAGGGAAAACCTCCATCTGCGGATCTGAAGCGTGAAATGATACAGGAGGTCGATGAACGTGGATCTTCGACTGGTTACGAGTTCAAGGAACCCAACAGACACCAGAAGTACGCTTTGGAGGAGGAAAACGATCTTGAGTTGCCAAACAGCGAGTCTCTGCGGGATGTCGTTGAGAGGATGAAACCTTTCCTGACGAATGTCGTCTTGAAAATCGCCAAGGACCACAATTTGGATTCCTGTTTGATGGTGGGACACGGCAGCTCTGTCAGATCTATACTAAAAATTCTGCAGAACATCTCTGATGAAGAGATTAAGAATGTCGATATTCCTAACGGAACACCACTCGTGGTGGAGTTGGACAAAGATACCTTCAAGTTTGTTAACAGGTTTTACTTGGATCCAGAGACGGCTAGCATCGACGCTGAGAAGGTGCGTCGGGAGGGATTCCAGAATAATCCTTAGAATGCAACAATAATGGCTTAACGAATCGTGATAGAGATAAATACAAAGAACGTTTATAAACTGAGATGAGAAACTGGAAGAGTTTGTATGTTTTTTTCTTTCCTACTAATGCTATCCCATAAAAAAATATGTACATGCTTGTCTATTAGACGTTTATCAAAGTCTACTCCTCTTAATAATCAGCTATTGAAGGATGAAAAACGACCCAAATGCAAAAAACCACAAATATCGCTCATAGCCCTACCTGATCACCCAACCACATAGCCAATGTTTTCCCTGGCATATTTGGTAACCTCCTGACGTCGTTCCAACGACAAATCTTCGTGCTTGGATTTGATGTGTCTTGTCAGAGCGTCGAGGCGGGAGAAAGTTTTCTGGTAACCTTCTTGACCAAGCAAGCTGATACACTCAAAGCAGCGGAAAACGGCTTTCTTCTTGGCGTGTATGGTATTTTGATGTCGTGTCAGATCGTAGGATCGGGAAAACTGAGCAGAGCAGGGCTGCTTAGTGATCGAGTTCACTATCATGCAGGTGAAGATCTCAGATCCATTGGACGACTCAGAGGTGACGTGTTCTAAAGGCGAAGGCGACTTGAGATTTTTCTTACTGCTTAGCGTTCTCCGTCTGGTAGTAATGGACGGGCTAGAACTAGAGACAACAGAAGACGACTTCTGTCTCGTGGTATTCTTGACAGATGGGGCCTTTGCCATCAAAGGTGCTGGTGGTGTGCTGTCTGATTTCGACTGTTTCCTTTCATCCAAAAGTGACGTATTAAACACAACACTCTCCTTTCTACCGTTTCGAGACGAAGGCTCGTACAAGTCGTCCTCATCGATCATATTATCATCGTCGTCCTCGTCATCTATCACTGCAAATTCGGATGTTGCTTTGCCAACTCCGCCATCCTCCTTGTAACACGCACCTGCCATGTTAGAGTCGACAAAATTACAAGAATTGAACACCCTATCATCCAAGTCATGCTTATCCCTCGGTAGTTCATACACGTAGTCCACGGGTATGTCCTTGTAGTCTCTTGTGTACTCCCTGTCGTCGTCTTCATCCTCACTGAGGTCGTCGTCCTCGTCTGCAGCAAACTCATGGTCAAAGATCATCTTTGCATCTTCGTTATTCAAAGCAACGGTGTTATCCTGCAGGGGCCAATACGTCTTGGGATCGTAAGAAGCGTCATGACCCGTACCGTCGTCGTATGGCTGTGTCGAATAGATCGAGTCATTGGCATCCGACAGGTCACCGGTCACTTTGACATCAAACGGTAGTTGATCCCGGCTAAAATTGAATGGATTAGCCACTTTCATCACGCTGTTCAAATTCACAGTCTTTTGCACGGGCGTTGTACAGCTGCTGGGGCTCTCCTTGTTACTAATTCCACTTCTCTGCCGAGAAGTGGTGGTGAGCGAAGGATCTGCATACTTGTTGAAGATGCGATTGTGATGTGAGCCCTGCTGCTGCTGAGAATTCGAGTCTTGTCGTATATTGCAATCAGCTTGCAAATGACGGTTCCAATTGTACTCTGCAGGTGAATCACCATGATCATCGTTGTTGTTTGGCATATAATCTTCGAACGATAGGGGCAATGGCAGCTCCAGAACGTTCTTACTCCTGTTCATCCCAGCAGAATGTCCATGATAAGGAACATGTCCTGCGTTGTGTTCGCCGTGAATGTTGTACAACTCATCCTCCAAGATGTCTGTCAGCGTTCTGTTCAACGCCAACTCGGTGGAAGTCATATCACAGTCCCTACCTCGCAAACTTGTATACGCTGTTCTAGATAGATCCTCCTTTATATCTTGTACCACTCCCGCAGCGATCGTTTACTATTAGTAATCGCTTTTCCGCCAAGAGGTAACGACCGTTCTTGAAAAGGTAACCAGAAAGAAGTGTGGAATAAGAGTAACTCGTTCGATTGGAACCGAATAGACCTCCCAACTCTCAACAAAAGGCGAGAATTTGACCCGGTGGCCTTTAAACGAGTCAAGTTGAAACCTGGAAGGCCTTCTTGAGATGCCTCACTTTGCTTCGTAAGAGACCCCCTCGAAACTTCAGCGATTTACGTTTCCGATGACAAGATCGACGAACCTTCTAGAAGAGACCTTCGAGGCGCTTGGCATGTGCCGGTGGTAACGTCTATCAAATTGATTAGCTTATGTAGTCATGGTTGGCCCTAGGCTTATTTAGATTCGTAGTTGAGGGCGGCGTCCCAGAACTTGGTCTCGAGTTCGCAGACGTCTGCGAAGATGGTGATCAGCGTGTCGATCTCTTCTCTTGGGTATGTAGTGGCCACTTGGTTCAAGAGCTCTTTGCCCCGGGACATGGCGTCCTGGTACCACACCGATAGGTAGGTTTCGCACCACTCGTGGTAGACATCGCCCTTTTGAACGGTGATATACTGCTCGTGGTTCAGGAGCGCATGGCCGTAGCCCATCAGACATGGGGACAGAGAAGCGACGAGTTCCTGCCAGTTTCCTCTTCTTGCGATGTCGTTGAAGTATCTGGAGTAGTTGTTGAGAGCCGGGCCTCTCTCGATGTGGCGGAAGTAGTCCTTGTCGCTGACGCCGAACTCTTCGATGAGTCTCTTTTCGTGCTGGCCCATTTCGTTTCTAACGCTGCCGACAATGACAAGCTCTTTCTCGATGTCTTCGAGAGCCGGAGCTTTGCTGCCGGCCACACAATGGACTCTGGCGTAGTCGATCAGGTACGAATAGTCCTGCTCGATGAAGAATCTGAACTTTTCGCGCTTTAGAGTGCCCTGAGCGACCTGTTTGACAAAGTCGTGCTTGACATAGCTCTCCCAGTGGGGCTTTACCTTGGGGTGGCTGATCAAGTAGCTGAAGAAGTCTCCATCCCCGGGGAAAGGCTTGGCCGATGCGGGAGCGGGCACTACCTGGTGGGCAGTGAAGCACTCGTCTGCGACCATCTTCTCCAAAGGAATCTCGATGGCATAAACGTGGTTGATGGGACCATTCTGGGTGACGTGGTCCTTGGTCACTTCGCAACCGATGGTGATACCGTTCTGCACGTACTCGATACCCCCGTACACGGCCTGTCCCAAGGAGTAACCGCGGGCAAGGTTCGAAGACACAGCAGAGGCCAAAGTACAGCCGGTACCATGGGTGTGTGTGGTGTTGATGTAGCTGCCCTTGTAGACTATACATTTGTCCTCGGAGCCGATATAAAGAACGTCGGTGATGTACTTCTTTTCCTTGTCGTTCCATGGAATGTGACCACCCTTGACCAGGACGTTCGAGCACCTAGTTGCCTTGGAGACTCTCTCCGCGAGTTGGCACAGCTGGGCCATGGATGCGATCTCGATCTTCTCGCCGACGATCTCAAAGCATTCCGGGATGTTTGGAGTCAAGAGGTCTGCCAAAGGAGTGATCTCCTTCTTCAACACCTCCACGAGGCTGGCATCGCCTAGAGCAGAACCAGACGTGGCCACCAACACGGGATCAACCACCAGCTTGGGTCTCTCGTTCTTGGGCATACTCTGCAACTTGGCACTCAATGCGTGTGCCCCGTCCACAGTAAGCATCCCGGTCTTGATAACGTTACATTTCATATCAGCCAAGTTCGCATTCAGGACCTTTTCAATAAAATCCCTAGGAACAGGATGCACCTCTCTCACTGAGACGGGCGTTTGACAAGTCAAAGCAGTCATACAACTCATGGCATAGCATCTGTGTGCAGTGATGGTCTTGACATCAGCCTCGACACCAGCACCGCCGCTGGAATCACTGCCTGCCACGGTCATCACGATGGGCAAATGCTCATCGCGCGACAGAGTCAGATACGGAGGAGGCGTGTTAATCTTGATCGTGGTTATTCCCATTGTATCTCGTCCTGTGCTTTCGAAAACCCGTTTCCTTCACCGCCGCAAATGTAAGACGTGGGAACCCTCTGTTATATAGTCTCACGTCACAGTTTCTAACAGCTCCCTCCAACCAGCGTTTTTCAATACAAGAAGCTGCCTGTACCTCCGCGTGGGACCGGATTAGACAGGTGAACTCTGCGCTGAAAACTGGCCTAAGCGTCAATCCGCTCCTGCCGTGCGACGAATGCTAATCGGTGGTCTCATTCAGGGCTTGGTCGGACGCCGTTTGGGCGAGGAATGTGCTGTTAGTTGGGCCAATTTGAATATCGAGGTATTTCCTTTAGTCGCATAGGATTCTGCAGAGGCCGCATGATATGGAAAAAAAGCTTGGCGACCAGGTGCTCGAGGTGGAAACTGTAGAATCGTTCATTAAAAATGGTAGATATACAAACACAGTGAGGGTGGATTACGTAGGTTAGAATATGTCTCCGCAGTCCTTGAGCTTGTGGTCCCTTCTGAGCGCCCAGTAGTCGCCGTTGAATCTCCAGTAGGGGTTTTTGGTGACCGGGTGCGTTTCCTTGACGAACCAGCGGGGCTGGTACAGTTCGTTGCAGGCCTCGCGCTTCTTGCGCACTGCTCTTTGCTTCTCTTCGAGTCTGTGTTTCTCCTCGCCGGCCCTGTCGTAGAGACCTTCCTCCATGTCGCGCTGGTCCGGTCTGAGACGGGTGTCTGTAGGGGCCAGCCAGGGTATGAGCTTGGGCTGTGGAGCGTTCAATGTGATGGCGAACGGTGTCAGGTTGAAGGGGGCGTCGGGTCTGGGGTTGGCCTTCCAGATCAGGAACTTGCTGCCGTCGGACTTTGGTCCGCGGGTGATTGAGGCGGACGCCGTATTAGTCTTTTGTAGGGCAATGTCGCCGGTGTCGCTGGCGGTCACTCTTTTGCCGTAGATGGCATCGTTCCAGTGGCCGCCGAGAACCCACATTTTTTTACCCTTCTTGTCGAAGACTTCACCTCTCACTTCGTAGGCTCCGCTCGATCTCCATCCCCGCGCTTTGAAATTCACCATACAGTAGTCGCCCGTGGTGTGGTTGACGATCTTGACGTCACCATGGTTGTCCACTTGAGGGTTACCCATGAGGATACCAATGACAGTGTTGTCTGGTTTCTTCCACGTGTATAGATCGTCCGCCGATTTATCGTCAGGTCTTATTCTGATGTACCACCAGCCCAGATGCTTGAATGCAAAAGACCTCCCATTGAATTTGGAATCTACATTGGATTCGCCCCAGAAGTCCCACTTGGGTGACTCGGTCCAGGTGGCCGAAATTGGGGGATGGTGCGAGACTTGTTCAGTGAAGAATCTATAGTGTTTGTCAGGCCTTGCGTACTCGAAGGTTTCGCCTAGTAGAGGATTGAATGGTTTTGCCACTCTCTTGATTGTGGAAGCGTACGAGGATGCGGTGAAAACACCAATGTATAGAAGTCTCAAAGTAGAGTCCTCAAATGTGGCAGCCTCATCCAGCAGACTAGTGTACTCTAAATCTTCTGCGACTCTTTGGAGAATAGAAGTAGGTTCATTAAAGGTTACTGGAAGGGTCATTCTTGTCATATCTTTGCCCACCATAGACTTGAGGACTGACCATAAGCTAATTGATGGACGATCGTCTTTATCGAGTCTTAGCCTCTTCCTGATACCATCTTCGTAACCCAGATAAGACCCTTCCTCCGTCAGCTGTAGAGCCTTTTTCTCCTGTTCCGCCGTTGCAGCAATGGTAGGAGCCTCTGCGAGTTGTTGCTGAGCATTGATTTTGTCCTCCGTTACACCTGGTTTCAATTCCGATATGTGATCAATTGCTTTTCTTTCAACCTCTTCGTAGGGTGGAGCGTGTTCCTCTTTGATGTTTTCGCCCTCAGTTCCTTCTCTCTTTGCTGCTTCTAGATCCTCAGGAATGGAAATTCCTCCAGTCTCTGCCGTCTCAATCTCCTCAATTAACTCTTTTTGGGCGTTTGAGGCCTCGACTAACTCTTCAGCGTCAAAGAACTCGTCAACATCAGATTCAGCATCCTCATCCTTCGTGGCTGTGATAAATCTTGCAATCCCTTCGAGTGCATTTGGGGTCTCCTCGGCCACGTTTGGGGCAGAGACGTTAGGGAGCGAAATGTTCGAACCCTCACTGGTATCCAACAAGCCCTTTTGAAGAAGCCTCTTCAAATTTTTCCTTTCCTTATCCAAAGAGGCCAATCTGTTGCTTTTCTCAATCAACTCCATTTCCAAGTCCTTCACAGACTGAATCCAGACATTATTGACATCGCGCTGCTTTGAGAGCATGGCAACCAGCTTCTTGTCTCTGGTCGAAGTTAAAACGCTTAACTTCTCAAAAGTGCCTGAGACGGAGGTTAATGATTTGCGGATGATTTCCCATTCTTCCTTATCCGGAATTCCAGAATCTAGTAGCTCTGTTAAAGAGTTCAAGTCCATAACGATTGATCTTTGCATCATTGCCAATTTCTCGGCGTATGGGCCGTATTGCACCACCACATCTTCTTCATCTCCTTTGATGGCGTCTGTAGTATCTTCTTCATCATCGGATACAGTTCCTACATCCATTGACGCTGTTTGACCATCTGTGTAATTAGCTTCGCTTCCCACCAAGGAGTGATTACCGGGAAAAAAGTCATTGCCATTGCTACCCATTGCGTTGGACTTGGATGAAGAATGTCCACTGGCGGTCTGGGCATCCTTGCCGGAAAGCTCTATTGCGAAGTTTTTAACGGATGAAGCTCTAGAAGTAGATTCCAGGCGGTTTTCGAAGATTTTGTTAACGTACAGCTTGCCAGATTCCGTCAAATTATCGCTCAGACCCATCTCACTTGACGTAATTGAAGGAGTGGAACTCAATTTGCGCTGATTGACTGAAGAAGAAGTTGAAGGGACCCTATTGTGATGTTTAACTTGATGCTGATCAGAAGGCTCCCTTCTATTATCCTGTGCTAAATGCAACTGTGAAGAGTGACGCTGACCCTCGTAAGAATGTAGCTTCTGCAGATTGACAGGAGTAGGGGTTCCCTTATTCATAGCGAGAGAGGGTGGAATACTTCCCGTCTTGGCCAACATTTCTCTGTCTTTTGAAAACCTTATGGCACCTTGAATTGCCCATACCCAGCGATTAGTCTCGATAGGGTGATTCGCCTTCAAATGCCATCTGATGGCACCTTCACTGCCTCCAATGATTTCAAACTTTAATTTTTCAGAGGAATCCAAGTGTAGATAACAACTAGACATATTCAAAGATCCGCGGCAGGCATTTCTTGTATCCGATTGATCCTTGAAATAGGAAAGTTTTCCATCTTTGCTCAAGATAAACCAACGCAGCTTATAACCCTGTGCAAAATTGGTCCACTTTTTCAAGTATCCCTTGTAAGTTGGCGGCTCATTCAAATTATTGGTCACATCGATTACACTTTGTTCCTTAGCTGCCTTACTCAATAATTTTTTCAATTCGACTTCAATAGCAGCCTTTGTGTTTGTCGCAGTACTGGTTTCATTAACTTTACCAATGAGATCAATAGCTAACCTTCCCTGACGATCCCTCTTAAATGGATCAGCGCCATGTTCAAGCAGCCACCTGCACATGATAACATCTCTCTTCTTAACAAACTCGTGCAACACAGTATCACCAGTTTCGGGGTCCATACCATTGATATCCAGCAATTCAGCATTGCGCGGAGCACTCAAGATTGACTCTAAATGGCCAAAATCTCGATTATTGAAAGCAGTTCTGAACTCTTGAGCAACGTCTGCAACATAGCTGGCCCTCTTGACCTGAATCATCTGAGCAATGTTCAAATTCTTGCACATCTCAATAGGTTGCACATGTGAGTTGTTCAGTACACAATCATTGATGTGTGGTTGATCCATTAGAAAGGACGCCACATCACCCCGCGATTGAAATGCAGCTAGATGTAAAGGAGTATTCCCATTCTCATCAGTTTGATTGATATCCAGAGAAACGTCCTGGTCCTCGTTATCTTTGTTGCCTGTGTGGTTACACCAATGATTAACTATCTCCCTTACTAAATTCAAAGGAGCCACCTGTACTGCATAATGCAAAGTCAGAGACTTTACTGCCATGACGTTGGGATCATCCATAGGACGGAACTGAACATCGATGAGTTGCTTGAGTTTCTCAAAATCACCTTGACGAAGAGAGTGGAGAAGCTTCAATTTCAATAACGGCCTACTGATAGCATGCGAATTGCTGTCACTCTCATCGTTGCTGCCCTTATTCGAATCATCCTGACCAATCTGTTCGTCTCCACTATTCAAGGACCTGGCAATCTTGGACGGTATATGCAAAGGTTGCTCGTTAGACTGATCACTTGTAGGGGCGGATGATTGGTTCGGTGACTCCATGTCGATATCTTACTGAAGGTTAGCAATCAGGGATGTTCCCTCAAGATGCTTTATCTTGTCTTATTGTGAGTGGAAAAATGCGCGCTGGTTTTCCTGGTTCAACTCAGATCAAAGGAGATTCTAATTGTAACACTTCGAAAGTTTCAGCGAGATCTCCTATTTTGACCTTCCTTTGCTAGTCCGGCTTCCCCTGTCGATCCTCGTCTTGTGGTTCTCGATTGTTAAGAATTGCTTGAAGACTGCCCAAGGGATCAGGGTAAGACAGATGACTACGAGAGAAGATTTGACCTAAACGATCAAGTATATCAGCGAGATAGTCAATTGCACAGCCAGCTTGCTCGTTTCATTATTCATAAGTGATCGTATAAATACTGTACGTAAGGAGGCGCTATCCCGACACGCTCACGTCGAAGTAATCGTACCCACCTAGCAGGAACCTGAGATCGTCCGATTTCAGTCCCGAATACGTTCTCGACTTTCCACTCGGCGTGGATGACACGCTCGTTTGTTCCTTACTGCTCGGATTGGTGGCGTTAGCCATGGCTGCCTGTCTCTCGAAAATGTGGTCCACTTCCAAGAATGATTTTTCAATGAGGGACAGAAACCTGTAGGTTTGTCTATGTCTAGACGAAACCACGACGGATATTGAGTTTTCACGAATGATGTAGCCAATACCGAACCCGTTTGCCGTAACAGGGCCAAATCCAAAGGTGGCTAGGCATGGGTTCCCACAATTCGAAGTACTGAGAACGTTTGTGTTGATAAGGTTCCAGGATCTGTCCTTGAATAAAGGTGGAAGTGGTATTTTGTCGCTGTATGATTCGTTCCACAGACAGTAGAGGGCGTATAGATGGCGATCTTGACCCATCCCCATGGAGCACTCTTTGGTGATTCGAGAGTGCTCTGTGCAAGCCTTTTGCAAGAGCGTCGTACGCTCAGCGTCATTCGACCGACGATCAAACAGAGACTTGACAAATTTCTTGGACTCATGTGTCACGGACCGAATGGCTTCTGTTCTGCCGTTCCGGAACATCTTGGTCATGGCCGGTTCGTAAGTGGTCTCGAATTTACCATATAACGCATAATACGCTATCTGGTATATTTGCTGAACAAAGGCATCTGGCGAAGTCTTGAAAGTGGACTTGATGTGGGTAGCACCATATTTGTCGAAATCCAACGTAGCAAATTCGTACTGAGAAATTGCATCGGAGACTCTCGTCTCAGCAAAATGCAGAGACGAGAGTAAGAATGGATCGACCTTCCATTCCAGCTTTCTTGGAATAGTAATCAGATTTGCACGCGATTGCTTCGTGTCTTGCGTGGCGCTGTCATTCGCCTGGAAAATGTCAGGAACATTTTCCGTGACGCCGCGAGCAAAGCTCAAGATCGAGTCGGTGTAGATATCAGTAGCCAGTCTGAGAACGGTGTGACCGTCTATTCCCGTATGCTCGAAATTGATACCAGCTTTCCCATTCCTTGTAATTATCAGCTGTAGCTTGTCGTACCAACGGTTGGAGCAGGTGCCGCGCTGGACACCCAGCGGTCTGGCAGTGTTCGATGGATCCAAATCTATGTGTGAGGTCCCACAAAGAAGCGATTTGACTAGTTCATTTTCCTGACCCTTGCCAAATGATACATCATCCAGGCAAATGACGAAAAGTGCGCTGTCGATGATCTTTAAGTTCTTCCAGTTGGTACTATCAGCACTGTGGAAAACATAGTCCCGTATGTTTGCCCAAGCACGTCTATTCTCCGTGGTGAAAACACCAAATGGAACATTTGGCGCAGATTCCCTGTCCAAATCGTTCAACTTCTTCTCATTGTCCATTATTATCGAGTACAAATTCCATTCCAATTCCTCAGGTGTGGAGAAAATGGGCACGTTATTGACATCCAGCACATCAAACCAGTAAAATTGGGCCTTGTACATCACGATAACGTGGTGAGACGTAGTGTCTGTCTGCAGATGACATGATTCTTGACCCGGACCGGGCGGAATTCTACTGGAGCCAAACAGCTTATCGTACTGGTCCATCGAGAGCGGGATCTTACCGCGCACGGTGTCTTTCGTCAAAGTCCCATGTCTGATTTCTTTGATAAATTTCAAGACAGAAGTAACCAGCTTGGCGGTCCTCTTCACCTGTCCTGTGAATATTCCGTAGGGACCAGTGCCCGTCTCCGAAGTGTCCTTGATTGTAGGATCATCCTGCAGTTGGAAAAAAGGATTCGAGTTCAACACCACAGAGGCATCATACAGCAGGTACGCATCATACCAAAACTGCTCGATATACGACGAGTCCGGCGTCTCTCTAGCCAACGTTCTATCGTACTCTACCAATCTCTCATGCAAAGTTTGCATTAATTCCAAGTTCTCCTCCGACAATACACATTTCCTCGTTCTCTTGTTCTGTTTCTCGTCCTGCAAGGGCCCTATCCTCTCGAGGTACCTATTCAGAGTGTCCTTCAGCTCAGGTATAGGCAGTCTCTTCAACGACATATCCTTCGAAGTGTCAGGCATTGTTACGACGCTGTTCAAATCTACTTCCTCCTAGCACAAGGAACCATTTGCACGACTACATGCAATGAGCTAGCTCATCATGGCTATATAGACAAGTTACTGGTCTCCAGGAACTCCGCTGCGCGTGACCCTTGGAGTCATGCGAGATGACTGCTCAAATGAACCGAAGTTCCAGCCACGGCGTCCCCAGGAGGGCTGCTGATACCAATGATCACACAACCATCCATCCAGTACTCCATCAGAAGGCCGCGGCATAGCTGGGCATACTCCGGTTCGCCAGGTAATGACACTCTCCCTCACTAGCTTGCAAACGCGCTGCACGGTGCCCTCAGTATGCTGACGCGATGGGCTTTCGGGGTCGCCCGCATGATGATTTGCCGTTTGACCGAAATAGTTTTTAGGATCATGTGACAGTAAGGATTAAGGGAGCAGTGTGTTTTGTTACCCCGCTCTGGTGGTGTGTCGTTTTGGACGTGAGGGTCGCATGTTGGCGGCGTTGGTATGAGATCTATACTTTTGTGTAGTAATTCAGGATGGGCGGCTAAATTTGCCACCTGTGTAGCGGTCGTGTAAGGCCAGGCTGGAGCGTCAGATATGGATGGAGACGAGAGAGTGAACCTGACACCTGCGCAGCAGGTGGACCAGAACGGAGTGCTGACGCCGATGTTGCAGTCGAGACCGAGGAGAAACCAGGTCCAGTATCAGCTGAAACAGGTCATCGGGAAGGGCTCGTACGGTGTGGTTTACAGAGCTATCAACCGAAAGACAAGCCAGATGGTGGCTATCAAGGAGGTGATGTACGAAGACGACGAAGAGCTCACAGATATCATGTCGGAGATCGATCTTTTGAAAAACTTGAACCACATCAACATCGTCAAGTACCACGGGTTCATCAAGAAATCACACAACCTGTACATTATACTGGAGTACTGCTCTCATGGGTCTTTGAAGAATGCTATCTCGAGAGGCAAGGGTATTCCAGAGTCAAAGGCTAAGGTATTTGTGAAACAGACTCTTAATGGGCTGCGGTATTTGCACGAACAAGGTGTGATACATCGGGATATAAAGGCTGCGAATCTATTACTAGATGCTAACAACGTGGTGAAATTGGCAGATTTTGGAGTCTCTACAAAAGTGAGTACAATGTCTATGGCAATGACCCTGGCGGGCTCTTTAAATTGGATGGCACCAGAGATTATCGGTAATAGAGGTGCGTCTACGTTGAGTGACATTTGGTCATTAGGGGCCACCGTCTTGGAATTACTCACTGGTTGTCCCCCTTTCCACAATCTGGTCGATGTCAACATTTACTACGCGATCGAGAACGATACATTCATACCTCCAGCGTCGTTATCTCAGGATGCTCAGGACTTCTTACTGAGTTGTTTTCAAAAGAACATGTACAAGAGACCCACGGCTGCTCAACTCTTAAGACATAAGTGGTTAACCAGTACAGATGCGAACCGGCTAGAACTCTTTAGAGAAGAAGGGGAAGATTTGGATCACCATTGGGATCAAGATTTCAAGGATTTAACCATTCTAAGTGATCATACCAAAGAACAAGTAAAGGAGACCTCTCGTCCCTTACCGAACGACCGCAATGACCAAACCACTGTAACGTCTTCAGAGGAGCTTCTAGACTCATTGAACAGGAGCAACGCATCCATCTTCTCGGAAGATGCGTTGAAGAGAATATTCGATCAACTGGGAGTGGAAGCCATATACTTGAAGATGGTTGAGCATGTCGATGATAATCCCAAATTACTCTCGACACTCTTGGAGTATGATAGGAAACATTACGCTTCTGACTTGAAAAGATATTTCATCAAGATGGGTGGTATAGCCACTATATTAGACAAAAGTGAAATCGTGGAGGAGTTCTTTATCAAAAATGATTATAAAATGTTGATTCAATGTGGTGTACTACAAAAGCGAAATTTGAAAATGCTTGCCGATCATTTGAAGCTCGAATTAGTTTTCAGACTATTGGAGGTCTCGGAATCAGTTTCGTTTTGGTGCAATTGGTGCTCGCAAAATCTTGGTATATCAACTTTGATATCTAACCTTCCGAACAAGTTTGCGCAGTCCATAATACTAAAGTTGTCTCTTTTCCAGGAAAGTTCAAGTTGGTTTCATGAGCAGTTCATAGATAAGCTAACTCAGTTGGGGAGTTTGACGTGTCTGGATCAACAATTGATATCATTTCTTTTCAAAGCATTATCATCCATACTTATAAAGTCACACAAGTATTCTCCAATGACTTCTATGGCAGGATCTCGGTCGTATTCTCCAACATCTTCGCAAACTTCGATTAATTCAGTGAATTCGTCAAGCGCTCGATCTATTTCGCCTACTGCTCATGGTAACCCATTGGTCCTGCCGCCAAAGCTGTTGCCTTGGTTATTAGACCTTCTAGATGATGATTCCTTTTTCAATATAAAGAACCTACATCTATGGAAGTACTACTTCCTAGTCATTCATCATTCAACGCATCTGGATAAGGAGCGCTTGAACAGATTACTTCATTCCCAAAGGTTTCTTCTGTTGAATCTCCGGTTGTTGTCTTCGAAGGACGATCCCAGTTTCTTTCATAAAGAGTGTCAAGTTCCCATTGTTCAACTCTCGCTGTCCATCATCACGGAGTTGTCCATTGATATGAAAGCTTTAAACCCTCTCTTACAACATTTGGCTCTACGTTTTCTCAAGTTTGATGATGAATGCATTGCTGGAGGTCTGGAGATTTTGTTCAACTATCTACAGTTCGCATTACACCATAACTACAAAGTCAATCGAACTATGAAGGGCTTTTCGGTGATATTTCCTAATATGGGGACTTCGGTTTCGGCTCTTGGACACAAGGATCTGAATGGTGTCATGGATTACAGAGAGTTGATAGACCCCTTCTTCAATATTCATGAAGATAATTTGCAGTTCGGGAATTTTATCGCGAAGTTGATCAAGATTTACTCTTTGGCGCCTTTTGATGCTGCTGCTATGAGTATCTTGCTTGACCCAGATTTTACTAGAAGAGCAATTCTCTTCTTCGAGCAATATAGTAACAGTCTGTTGATCCAGATTGATCTTTTGAAATTTATCAAACTCATTTTCACCAGAGCTTTAGAGCACTTTGACTCGAAGAGGAGATCGAGTGAATCATTAGACAATGACGTTGTCAAGTGTATCTATTTGAAATTGCAAGAGACAAATATGTTCCTTGAAAATAATTGGAATGATCAACATGCCGGACAAGTCGGATGTGACTCGATTTTGATTCATCAGCTATGTCATGACATTCAGACACTGACCTTACAGTCTCCAACATCTTTTTCCCCGAGGCAGAGCTCGGCTTTTGACTTGGATACAAGCACCGTGAAGTAATTCAAATGGGGTATCAACCTACATATCACGTGAGGTCAATCAGCTGTCCAACTTAGGCAAAAGATAAACAATGGATCAGATCAGCGCTGGACTCGGGTGGAGCTATAGAACAGTATAAACTCACATAACGGCCTTTTGTGAGATGGCTTGATTTCACTGGGAAACTTCCAAAGTTCTTATGTATAACAGGCGTCAAGTTCTGGATGAGTATTGCCCTGTACAGCCTAATGCTGGGCCTGTGACTCAGCCAGCGAATCAATTTCAAGTACTGGAAGAAATCGGCAGAGGTTCATTTGGGGCTGTTCGGAAAGTCATATATCTTCCGACCAAAAAGGTGATGGTTCGAAAGGACATTAAGTATGGCCATATGAACAGTAAGGAGAGACAGCAATTGATCGCTGAGTGTACAATCTTATCTCAATTGAAGCATGAAAACATTGTAGAGTTTTATTCCTGGGATTTCGATGAGCAGAAGGAGGTCTTGTATCTTTACATGGAGTATTGCTCAAGGGGTGACTTGGGTCAGATGATAAAGCATTACAAACAGGAACACAAATACATACCTGAGAAAGTTATTTGGGGTATTTTAGCTCAACTATTGATGGCATTATACAGATGTCATTATGGCGAGGATCTGCAACCTCTAACGACGATGTATGACCGCATGAAACCACCAATCAGAGGGAAAAATGTTGTGATACACCGAGACCTCAAACCAGGAAACATCTTTTTGAGTAACGAGGATAACGAGGCTAAGGACAACAAAAACTCCAGAAATATGGACTATAGCCAAGTCGTAGTCAAATTGGGTGACTTTGGTCTAGCCAAGTCCCTGGAAGCTAGCATTCAGTTTGCAACGACCTACGTTGGGACACCCTACTATATGTCACCTGAAGTGCTGATGGATCATCCATATTCTCCTCTGAGTGACATCTGGTCATTAGGTTGCGTGATTTTTGAGATGTGTTCCCTTCATCCGCCTTTCCAAGCGAAGACTTACCTTGAATTACAGAAGAAGATTAAGACTGGGAAGTTTGAGAAAATTCCTGAGTATTATTCCGATGGTCTCAACCTTATGATTCACTCCATGGTCGACATTGACCTCGAAACAAGACCTTCCACATTTGAGTTGCTGCAGGATATTCAGATACGGACTGCCAGGAAGTCCCTACAGCTGGAAAGGTTTGAAAGAAATTTACTGGACTACGAGAATGAACTAGTCAATATAGAAAAAATCTTGGAAAAACAGGCAATGGAGTACGAAAGAGAATACTCACAACTCAAGGAACAATTTGTACGAGCGGTTGAAGATCGCGTCGCTGAAGTGATCAATGGTAAAAAAATCGGTAAAGTCCCGGAATCTATTCATGGCTACTATAATAAGCGGCTCCCTCGACCAGAATACCACTGGCAAACTAGGTACCGATAATAGTAACGTTAGCATTTAATAAGCATAATAGACAAAATCATTGGAGTTTTGAACCTGTGAGAGACTCGAAAGCTTCCAAATATTTGGCTCTGGTCTTCATCACGATATCTTCTGGCATCTTCACTCCATCAACACCGGCCAGTTTATTGGAGGTTAGCCAATCTCTCAAGTATTGCTTATCGTAAGAGTCCTGCGATTTCCCCAATTGGTAAGTTGCCTTGCTCCAGAAACGAGAAGAATCTGGAGTCAGCACTTCGTCCACTAGAATAATCTCGTTTGTCTTCTCATCGATACCGAACTCGAACTTTGTGTCCGCGATGATGATACCCTTTGTCTTTGCGTATTCTCTGCATTTGGTGTAAAGCTTGATGGCTAGATCAGCGATTCTATTCGAAAGCTCCTGACCGACTAACTCGGCAGCCTGCTCGGGAGAGATGTTTTCATCGTGTTCGCCCTGTTCGGCCTTGGTCGATGGGGTGAAAATGGCCACTGGGAACTCTTCAGACTCCTGTAGACCCTTTGGCTGAGGTAAAGAGTGAACAGTCCCGGTCTTGGTGTATTCCTTCCAAGCAGAACCAGTGATGTACCCACGGACAATCACCTCCAATGGGATCAATTTGTGCTTTTGGACCAAGAGAGATCTGCCCTTCAATTGCTCCTTATATTTGGTGTCACTCAATTCCTTGGGCAAGAAATCGAAGATTGTCTTTCCAGCTGGGATGTCCACCAGATGATTCCGGACATCTTTCGACAGGAACTCGAACCAAAACTCAGACAACTTGGTCAACAGAATACCCTTGTCTGGGATGGTGTTGTCCATTATAACATCGTAAGCAGAAATACGATCCGTGGCCACGAATAGCAGGGTCTGAGGGTCCACCTCGTAGATATCTCTCACTTTACCTCTGGCAAGCAATGGAAGAATTCCATCCAAGTTCGTCTGCGCAATTGTGACACCCATGTTCGGTTTCAAAGCTTATCAGCAATCTTACACCCCAATAAACGCTCCAGCAGCCACTGAAGAAGCCGATCTGCTCTTATAATCTCCATCCTCAGCTCTTATTAGGCCAATTTACAGCTTTCAGATGGTCATCTGACTTCTCTTGAGTCATGGCCGGGTGACAGGATACGAAAAATTGGCATTCAGAAGGAAAGTCGTCAAGAATGCATTGGGAACATATCAACAGTGAGTAGCGCTGGGGCTTGTTGGTACAGTGACCTGGTATTCGCTGTGCTAGTTTCTTTGGAGACGTTGAGTCGAGGGGCTGGTACCTGATCAGGCTTTGTAGGGACGTTTTTGGTTGCAGAAACGCGAGACACAGGAGTTCCAAAGAGTACGAAGTGAAACAAGCAAGGCGGACAGCGATCAGAACTACCGGTGGAAGCTTGATCTGCTTGTCCATGATGAATGATCCTAGTTCGAAAATGGGAGCGACCTCCATAGCGGCTATCATGACGTCGTTGCCACCTCCGGTGACCGGTTTGGAGAGCGGCAATCTTGCCATGGATGCGGATAAGCACGATCTCTTAGGAGATCCTAACTTGGTGGAGAATTATTCCGATATTCTTAAGAAGAAACCGAACAGATTAAGCAGTGGTGGTGCTGGTAGTGAGACAGATAATGAAAGCGAGAGTGCTAGCGGTAGCGTTGTTGTGACGAGGGCCTCAGCTAGTTCGTCACCACTGAAGCAAAGGACAAGTCTGCTGAGTAGTTCTTCGAGTCATTATTCTCCGCAGTTGGGCTTTGAAGCTCGACAGGGTGATAAGTTGGAGGAGGAGGAAGAAGAGGAGCCAGAACTTAGGGATATTGGGATGTCTGAGGAAAGTGAGGCTACATCGGATGATCGAACAAGCATGGAAACGACTTCTTTCGATGCTGGTGGGTCTCCCTTGGTGGATATGACTCACGAGTACGAATATTCTGATTCTGATTTTGAAGAGAATATGGAAAAGAGATTGCACGATATGAACTTCAATAACTCGCCCGATAATCACGAAACTCAGACAAGTGACCTTGAGCTCGAGCATCCGGTGCTTCGTCTCTCGCTCTCGGGAGATGATAGATCCGATAGCGATGGGGAGGTTCATGAAGAGACGGATGGTCTAACATTAGGGCCGGAGGATGATTTTGAAGCTGATTCTGACTCAGATGAGTATCAACCACTGTCACCACCAAAAGAGCTGGACCCTGAGAAGCTCTATGCACTGTACGCTTTCAACGGACCCGATCCATCCCATTGTCAATTGAGACAGGATGAGTCCTGCACATTGCTTAATGACCAGGATTCATATTGGTGGTTGGTGAAGAGGTCTCAGGATAGCAAGATTGGTTTTGCTCCAGCGGAAATACTAGAGACCTTTCCGGAGAGATTGGCCAGGCTTAACTGTTGGAAAAATGAAAATATGTCCTCTTCTTTGAATGAATCGCCCTTAAGTAAGGATAAAAGAGATGAAGGATTTGTCAAGGAAGACAATGGTGAAGCGACTGGTGAGAAAGGCCCAGAAGCATCTCCGTTGCAAAACTATATAAAGGGCAATAAATCTGTGAGCTTTAATGATGTGGTGAGTTATGCTGATCGTTTCATCGAAACCAACGATGACGATGACGATCCAGAAGACCTTAAACATTACGATCAATTTACAGAAGCGAGATTGAGACTTAATAAGTTTTCAGAGGACGAGGAGAATAGCGAGGTGGTAAGTGACGTATCGTTTAGCACAGCAGCAATGACTCCGTTGAATATTGAGAAAGTTAGGCGACCTAGAGCTACTGCAAGTGAAGATTCGATAGCTGCATCTACTCCTGCGACAGCAACTGATGGATCAGACATGCCGAAGGAAGTGGTAGAAGGAGAGAAAGAAGAGGGCGATGATTTGCAAAAAATTTTCGAGGCACCAATACCTCCGTTCAGCAAGAGTCAATCCTCAAGCGGGCCAAATATGCCACCTTCCAACTCTGATTATTCGATCTCCACTATCGGAGATTTTTCACCTTCTTCTTCCGAATGGACAAATGATTCACCACAACTCAGAGACGTACAATTTAACACAGAGAGCGATTCGGCTGCCATTCCACCCTCCAGAGCAATTCAGGACTTCTCCAAATATGTGGAAGAAGAACCATCAGATGGGGAGGCCACCTCAGTTTGCAAATCGATCGAGTCAAACACAGACCAAGACAAGAATAAAAATGATAAAGAAAGCCTGCAGGAAAACAAGCACAGCAGCTTGGAGTCTACCTCTTCCTCATCGGATCAGATCTTTCTGGACTCTGAAAGAATCAATTCGTACACTAGCATCAATAGCGCAACCTCTATCTCAAGGCAACATTCCAACGCCAAAGGTTGTCCAAGTTCGATAAGCAAGCATCATCCCCTCATCGACCGACTGTACAATCCAGTTTTTGATAAAATGGATGAACTTATGGCACAACTAGACGAGATTGCCCGGAAGTAAACTACCATTATTGCATTATCTACTAAGATCCTTCATAATTTTCTGTATCCAGCGCATGTTTGACATTAGCAAACCGAAAGCTTCTTGACGCATAGTCGAGACTGAACCAGTCTTACTCACCCCCAGGAGCTCAGAGACCTAAAGATCGATTCTACGGTCGTTCTCATCAACTGTTGAGTTCATCCGTCTGAAAATATAATTCGTTCACAGTGTAAGGCACTATTGAAAAATAGACAAAATAGCATCGCAGTCAAATCCGATATTATTGATAAAAATCTACCACCAACTCCAGAAGCAGGATTGGTGCTCCGAACCGTGAAACTTCATTCATTGCCCGTGATGTGGATACCTGATGCGGACTCTCTACTGCAGCTAGGAGCTCTTCTGAAGAGCTCAATGGCCCAAGACCATGATGAACGATCTAATGCAATGGAAGCCTTAAAAAGCTTCGAATTGCAACCGGAGTTCCTCAATTACTTGTGTTATATGCTGATCGAAGGTGAGACTAACGAAAACCTCAGATCTCATTTCTCTCCAACGGACTTGCAGACAAACAGGGCGACGGCAGGCCTTTTGCTGAAGAACAACATGCTCGAGCAGGGTAGTCTGGTTCGCGGAAACCATGATCTCCAGTACGTCAAGAAGAACATCATTCATGGTCTCTATAACAGCGAAAACATTCTGGTTTCGAATGTTACTGGTATAGTCATCACCACTTTATTTTCAACCTACTACAGACAGCACCGTGATGATCCTATGGGTATTGAACTTTTATCCCAGCTTCTTGAATTAGCAAGAAAGGGAAATGAGCCCAGCATCAAAGCGCTATCCAAGATCATGGAGGATAGCGCTCAGTTTTTCCAGTTGAAATGGGGTGGTGATATCAAGCCCATTGAGCGTTTAATTGACACGTTCCTAGAATTCATATCGAATCCATCGTCAAAGAATTTGATCAGGGCCGAATCTATTAAGTGTCTTAATACCATAATACCGTTGCAATCGCAGAGCTTCGTAGTAAGACTAGACGAGTTCTTGTCAACCATTTTCAAATTGGCACAATCTGATGAAAATGAGTTGACTAGAGCACAGATTTGCATCACATTCTCACTACTACTAGAATTCAGACCAGACAAACTCATCAATCATCTTCCAGGCATTATACAATTTATGTTGCACTTAATAGGTACTGTAGAGGATGAGAAAGTTGCCATTGAAGCATGCGAGTTTTTACATGGTTTTGCTACGAGTTCACAGATCCCCGAACACATTGTTCAGCCATATGTCAATGACATGATTCCGGTTTTACTCGCTAAGATGGTTTATAACGAGGACTCCATACTGATGTTAGAGGCGTCGAATGAAGAAGATGCATTTGAAGAAGACAAAGACGAGGATATCAAACCTGCAGCTCCTCGGATAGTGAAAAAGAGGGGTGAAGAGGACGCAAGTGATGACGAGGATGGTGATGATGATGACGTGGACACTCAATGGAACTTGAGAAAATGCTCGGCGTCTACGCTGGATGCCTTGACGTCTATCCTTCCTCGTGATGTAATGACGGTTGCTTTTCCCTTCTTGAGGGAGCATTTGACCTCCGATAGATGGTATATCAGGGAGGCCACTGTCCTTGCACTTGGAGCTATGGCAGAAGGTGGTATGAAGTATTTTGATGATCAGCTATCTACTTTGATACCTTTCCTTGTGGAGCAATTAAAGGATATTTGGGCCCCGGTGAGAAAGATTACTTGCTGGACACTAGGCAGGTTTTCACCTTGGATCATGGCAGATCATACTGAGTTTTTGATTCCTGTCCTCGAACCGATAGTCAATACTTTGATGGACAAGAAAAAGGATGTCCAGGAGGCCGCTATTAGTAGTGTTGCTGTTTTCATCGAGAACTGTGATGCAGAATTGGTAGAAACTCTACTCTACAACGATTTGCTCGACAGCTTCAGTAAATGTTTTGGTTTTTACAAGAAGAAGAACCTTATCATTCTTTATGATGCAGTAGGAAGATTCGCTGAAAAGTGTGAATTAAACGATTATGCGATGCAAATCTTACTGCCGCATCTTATTTCCAAGTGGTCATCTCTCCCCGATGATGACAAAGAGCTGTGGCCGCTCTTGGAATGTTTATCCTACGTTGCCACCTCGCTGGGTGAGAAGTTTATGCCAATGGCTCCTGACGTCTACAGCCGTGCTTACAGGATTCTCTGCCAATGCGTCGAACTAGAGGCAAGATCTCAACAGGACCCGTCGGTAGTTGTTCCAGAGAAGGATTTTGTCATCACGTCGCTGGACATGATAGATGGCCTCGTTCAAGGATTGGGCCCTCAATCACAAACTCTTCTTTTCCCCCAAGACGGAGACACAACTCTTTTACAAGTGTTGATACGTTGTCTGCAGGACCCTGTTCACGAGGTGAGACAAAGTGCTTTTGCTCTGCTGGGAGATATCGCTTACTACTACGATCCATCCATTATCTCAAGTCCCTTGTCTGAGTTTCTCAAGCTAATCGGGAGTGAAATTATGCACAACGATGACCCAGACGGTGTACCCGCGCTGATCAACGCCATTTGGTGTCTGGGACTCATCGGTGAAAGGATAAACTTGAGCGACTATATCATTGATTTCGCTCGTATCCTGTTGGACTTATTCGCCAATTCTCAACAACAACTAGACCAGGCGGTCAAAGAAAACTTGGCCATCACGATTGGCCGTTTGGCAATCACCACGCCAGAAGTCTTTGCTACGGGCTCCTTTGTCTCAGATCTTGCCTGGCGCAAATGGTGTCTTGCAGTTCAGAACCTAGATTCTGTGGAGGAGAAAAGCAGTGCCTTTATGGGCTTCATCAAAGTGATCAACCTTTGCGGCGCCCAAGCTCCAATGTCCAATGAAACCCTAAAGAAGATTATAGAGTGCATGTCGACCAATGTCGACACAACTGCCTTTGCCCAAGATTTTTACGCATTCCTCGTCACGTATGCGGGTAAAATTCAAGGAATACATCTAACTCAAGAAGCCATTGGATTCCTTCAACAGTTCAGTAATTAGTAGATTGTGTGTAGAGTACGTAGGCAATTTGTTTGATAAAGTTTTGCAGTGCAGCAAGAATCCGGGGAAAACGAGTCCTCGTACACTCGTGCGAATCAGATTCCATCATCAGGTCCTATAGACGGCGAATTTGTATTGGAGGTGATTATTCAACGAGGTCGCCCTTCTTATCTGATATTTACGAGATGCCCCGTTTGGCTGATAAGAGCTCGGCGAGAAGCGCGCGAAATCGGCAACTAGATACATAAAAAGCAGGCATTGACAGTTATCTACGTGGAATGAATGTTGACTAAATGGTGCAAAGTTAACTTCAGATTAGTCTTATAGAAACAGCGCCGATGACCGTATCTGGCTGTGTTGATAATTTGATCAAGGCCATTTCATCCACCAAGGTGGTTCTTGAAGGTGTCATTAGGGCCGCTACCATCGTTTATTCATCGAGATCGGGAAAAATCATCGAGATATATGCAAACCAAGTGCTCGACTCGCTAGACCATCCTCTTCTTAGAATTTATGACGTCAAAATCTGCGAAAACGTTTCGCCCAGAGTCATTTTACCGGGACTTGTGGACGCACACGTTCACTTAAATGAACCTGGTAGGACTGAGTGGGAAGGTTTTGCCACTGGTACTCGAGCTGCATGTAGTGGTGGTGTTACAACTGTAGTGGATATGCCATTGAACGCAATTCCCCCAACTACAACCATTGCCAATTTCAACATCAAATTGGAAGCTGCTAGGGACCAATTGTGGTGTGACGTTGCATTTTGGGGAGGTATGATCCCTGGTAACCTCGAACATTTAGTACCTCTGGTACGAGCTGGAGTAAGAGGTTTTAAAGGTTTTCTTATTGATTCTGGGGTTGATGAGTTCCCGGCCATAGATCGAGCCTACATCAACAAAGCTTTGACCGTTCTAGCAGGTAGCGAAACCTTGATGATGTTTCACGCTGAACTGCAAATTGATGACAATCTGCATACGATAGCCGATTCGAAAGAGCTTGTGAAAATAAGGTCTATGGAAGGGGAGGACA
Organism: Torulaspora maleeae; assembly: GCA_003708055.3. Lineage (NCBI taxonomy): Eukaryota > Fungi > Ascomycota > Saccharomycetes > Saccharomycetales > Saccharomycetaceae > Torulaspora > Torulaspora maleeae. The sequence continues at coordinate 725,802 of PPNA03000001.1, read as the reverse complement.
CAGTCACTAAGGAACAGGGAATTTCATTAGCATTATCTCATGTGTTGTCACCTGCTGAGCCAAGAGCAGGTATTCCTTCCCACATTGTTCATAATGATGATGCGATTGAGTCTCCGCTAGAAGCGGCAGCAGCTCTCGATAAGGAACTGTCGAAAGTGGATCCATGTACATATTCATCCTTCCTCATATCCAGACCTGATCGATTCGAAACAGATGCCATTTCAATGGTGTTGAAATGCCTGAAAGACACGATGCATAGGAATCAAGGAAACGTTCCACCCGTTCATATTGTTCATCTGGCTAGTGTGGATGCCATACCGCTCATACGTCAAGCCCACAAGGAAGGTCTACCTATTACCGCAGAGACTTGCTTCCACTATCTAAGTCTAGCGGCCGAGAACATTCCAAGAAGCGCCACGCATTTCAAATGTTGTCCTCCGATTCGTACCGAAGCAAACCGTGTCGGTTTATGGAACGCCTTGCGCGAAGGTGTGATCACGTCTGTGGTTAGTGATCATTCTCCCTGTACACCTGAGCTTAAAAGCCTTGCAAAAGGTGATTTTTTCAGCGCTTGGGGTGGCATTTCTTCTGTCGGCTTAGGTTTGTCTCTTTTATACACCAAAGGTCGCTCGATGAAGCCAGCAGTGTCGCTTACCGAGATTGTTAAATGGTGTTGTGAAAACACAGCAAAACAAGTCGGTTTACAACACCGTAAGGGTTTTATACGTGTTGGATACGATGCGGATTTTGTGATTTTTGATCAAGAGGGAAGTCAGTACATCGACAACTCGTCAGTCTATTTCAAAAACAAGCTGACCGCTTACCATGGTATGAATCTTGACGGGGTAGTCATAAAGACTTTTGTGCGGGGTAAAGTTGCATTCACTTGTGAAGATGGTCCTTCAAATGTTCCACTTGGCCAAACTCTGCTAGAACCCAGATTTGCCTAGTCATTAAATCCAGATCGTAAATAAGTCATACAATGTGCTTTCTCGAAGCTTTGAAAAACCATTGAAGTACGAAAACCTGAGCGCAGCTCATACCCACTACTAATAAGATACCATAAATTGAAAACATCACAACCCTTCGATTGGTCGAGCAAACAGTGTAATGATTTCTGTTGTTTCTTGTCCTGTAGTACTGCATATTACGCTCCAAGAGGTACAGCTGTCTTTCAATGTTGTCAACAGAGTTCTCCAGTGATTCTTGTAACTGGTTGGAACCAGCTTCCCTCAGTTTCCTTTGTTCCTTTCTAGCTTTACGCCTTTCAGATCTGTCATTATCCTGACGAATGCATTTATAACTGATTTCTAGATCAACAATCTTGTTATGGTCTTCCCCACCATCGAAACAGAAGGCATATTCGCCTCTGTGTTCCGCATGAAACGACCATTCTCCTTGACGTTCCTTATTTCTCTTCACCAACGGTGAATACTTGTCTGCTGGCCCAAAAATTTCATAATCAACCTGGAAATCATTAGCGTCTCCCTGTTGAACTGCGAAATAATACGATATGCTGCACTCAACATCTGGCGTCAGCGTGTAAAAACACTCCCTTTGACCTTTCCTCAATTCAAAAGTTACCGGAGACCCGAGTACTAGTCGACATATGCATAGTAAAATGGCCATGAAAAGAGACACGATCATCGTGGCTATTTGATTTGGACGTTTGTATTAGGTGAGATCTGAATGTTCGCGTTGCTTGATCGTAGCTGCTATTGTGCTACCGTATGGTTTTCAAGATCGCGGAGCACAATAGCATCTGTCAAAGATCCAAGTCTAACAATATAGCAATGACGATGCATCTGCCGTGTCGCAAGCTCTTGTTCCTTAGCTTTAAAGCTCGAATCAGCACTGAGGTTTCTTGATCCCCCACGCTCGTCAAAGTTGCAGATGCCATTCTACTTTTGGTATGGAAGACAAACTGGAGCCCCACATAGTAGCGTTCTGATCACTGATCTGTCTCCATAGTATTCAAAGTTGGGTTCTCTTGTGAAGATACAAGTCCTCTTGATTCCCTCTTCAAAAGATTTATCGTACCTACGGTGTTTTAGTATAGCATACCTTTGAATGACCAAAATACCTCCATGGGGTCTTAGTGAGATGTTCACGTCTGGCGAATAATGAATAAGTCCATCTCTAACAGCTCCAAGCGAAGACTCCTCATAATTTCGCTCGGCGGCTAAATATGCTAGTGGTTTGTACCAGATGATATTGACCTATAACGCTGGACATAAATTATCCACTTTTACAACCACTGCAAAGTCCGGATTGCCTTCCTCTCAATCCGTTTCGAATGTTGGCCTCAGTAAGCAGTCAGTGAACTTCTTTTACATTGTAAACCCTAAGCTTGCGCTAGTCCGTTTGCTCGAAATCGGGTAAAAAGAGATCCCAGACAATAAACTGGTCTTTATGTGCATCTGGAACACGATCAGAAAGCTCATTTGCCCTCAACTGAGAAATATCCTGATAGCTTTGTAAATCGAGCTTGTTTGGTGTTCGCGTTCCTAATGTAAGACGTTACTACTCTTCATCAAGCATATAAGAAACGTGAAAACTAAAACCGTCAGAACAGTTAGCTCTCAGAAGTCCTTGAAAGCTGCTACATCGCTGCTTGCTGGGTATCTCAATATCATGGATGAAAAAGGTGTCAATGCTTATGTAGATGAGGTACCTGGAGAGATCAGAGATGAAATGAACCGACTGTATCAGGAGATACCGAATCTCTCAAAGGACTATGAGATAATTGATAAGATTGGTGAGGGAACATTTTCATCTGTGTACAAGGCCAAAGATCTGGGGGGGAAGATATATCATAAGTTTAGTTCCCACTTCTGGCCTCAGGACACACAGTACGTTGCACTGAAGAAGATATACGTCACCTCATCACCGCAGAGAATCTACAATGAGCTTAATTTGCTTTATATGTTGACCGGTTGCACACGGGTGGGTCCTCTGTGCGATGCAACAAGAGTGCGAGATCAGGTCATCGCTGTACTGCCGTACTATCCTCATGGAGAGTTTCGAAATTTCTACCGAGATCTTCCGATTAAGGGTATCAAGATGTATCTCTGGGAACTCCTTCAGGCTCTCAGTTTCGTCCATTCTAAGGGGATTATCCATCGGGATGTGAAACCAACAAACTTTCTTTATAACCCAGAGCTGGGCCGTGGGGTGCTTGTGGACTTTGGTCTGGCTGAACTGCAGACTGATTATTCCAGTGAGATCCTTGAAAAAGATGCCTCGGTTCCATTGAAGGATAGGAGAACATATGATCAATTCTGTCCTTGTATAGTGCGGGATGCTGCTGGCTCATCACATCACAGAGTCACCTCACCAATGGTAACGATACAGAATGGTAAGGTTGTTTATCTAAACAACGTTACCGGAGTTGATCTTACAAAGGGTTTTCCAAAGAACGAAACTCGTAGAATCAAGAGGGCAAATAGAGCGGGAACTAGAGGCTTCAGGGCTCCAGAAGTACTAATGAAGTGTGGGTCACAGACGACCAAGATTGATATTTGGTCAGTGGGTGTGATTCTCTCAAGTCTACTGGCAAGAAGATTCCCCATGTTCCAAAGTCTAGATGACACTGATTCCCTGTTGGAGCTGTGTACAATATTCGGGTGGAAGAAGATTCGTAAATGTGCCGCTATTCATGGCTTAGGTTTTGAACTAAGTGGATTAAAATACATTAAAGAGAATGGTGCGACGGATGGTCTCAAAGGTTTTGTCTACGAGCTTCTCGATGCTGAATGCCAGACAGGAACTTTCCCGGAGTACAGTATCGCGTTCGAAACATATGAGTATTTATCTCAAGAATTGCACAATAAGCGATGTATTGAACCCAGACTCCCTGATGTAGAAGGTACGCCAGATGGGCCCGAAGCCTATGAATTGAAGAGGTACCAAGAAGAGATTTGGTCTGATCACTATTGGTGTTTCCAACTTTTGGAGCAATGTTTCGAACTGGATCCCCAGAAAAGAAGCTCTGCAAACGAATTATTACGCAGTGCATTCTTTAACGAGTTGAACGAATCTGGCGATTACACCGAGATTGAAAGCACTGAAGAGGACGACTCTGCGGGCTCAGACGGCTTTGTTGCAGAGGAGAACGATGTGATTTTGATATCAGGTTGAAAGAAAGGTCAATACTAAGCTATTGCAGCTACAACGGGGCAGATGGAAGTATGAATTTCCAGCAAATAAAAACGTCATATCATATAAAATGAATACCTAATTGGCTAAAAGACATAAGGAATCAGGAAAGCTCTCTTGGTTCCGTACTTCTTGTTCTTCTTTTGTGCCCATAGGTACATTTGAGTGATGGAGACAGCGGTAAAGATCAGCGAGAACAGGTTGAGCTTGAAGATCAAAGTGAAGATAATCCAAGCCCAGGATTCAAACGTGTAGTTTGGGGCCACCAAGAATGAGAACATACCTTCATTTATTGGCACACGCTTTGTAGTGTTTCCCTGCTTCTTTTGAGCCTCACCCCACATACGTAGCTTGATGTGCACGTAAAAGACCCACGACTCGGCCAGCGCAAACAATGCAACCAAAGCCCCCAAGTTATTCAGTCTGAGGGTCTCATACAAATGGAATAGCTTCAGATCGTCAAAAATGAACCCATAACCGAAATATCCAAATGCGATCGCACCGTTCAGGACCCAATAATGGAAAGAGTTCTTGAAAATGTTGAACAATGGCATAGTGCTTTGTGAGAACTGGTGTACAAGCAGTGTTTCGAACTCTCTCTTGAGATAATGAGCCATAATCAAGATGTAGATCAGCTTGTTCAAAAAAGGGTTGTATGGTGCGGAACGACTATGGTATTTCTTGACCAAAGTTTGATTCTTCGATAGATAGTAAAACAGAGAATGGACCAGGATGGGACCCAAATATTCCACGACAAAGACAAGTCTCCACGACACTTGAGGCCCCAAGTCCTTGACGAAGAACTGAACGTCCTGCAGACTGGCCTCCTCCTTGAAAAAGGCATCCGAAGTGATTGGAACCTGCTTCCCCTCTTTCAAATAGGTTAGTCTCAATCTATTTGGGTTCAGCGAGCGGTTGTTCTTGGAGATATTGTTCAGAACCGATTTCAAAGTCAAACCATCGGCCTTGCTCAGTTGCGTATCCTTCAAGGACTTAGAACGCGACTTGACCACAACAGACATTCTTGCAGAGCTTGTTCACACGTAGATCACGATTCTAGCGGGTCAATGCCTTCTAACTCGAGGTCAATGGGCCATCAAATGGTCCCATTACCTAGGTTACTTTAGCCTTTGTTAGTGATCCTTTATTGATTTTAAGATGTGCCGTTCAGAGTGATGATTTAGAGAAATTATTTTCTTTTTCCATTTGAAAAATTTTCTTCAGATTTTAGTAGTTAAGCTCATCTCATCTCTGGACGACTTTGCATCGAAGAGTTAGATTCACACAAGCTATTTCCAGTTGTTTCTACTGTCTTATCAGTACAATTGCTTCCTTAGTGTGTCGCCTTTTCAGTGAGATTACGTTAAGTGAGTTAGCGCTTTATCCCATAGAGTAGTAAGAGCAATAATGTCATTCAGACCTGGTAGCAGAGGTGGTTCCCGCGGTGGTAGAGGCGGTTTTGGCGGTGGCCGTGGTGGTTCCCGTGGTGGATCCAGAGGTGGATTCGGTGGTGGCCGTGGTGGTTCCCGTGGTGGATCCAGAGGTGGATTCGGTGGTGGCCGTGGTGGTCCAAGAGGTGGTGCCAGAGGTGGCCGTGGTGGTCCAAGAGGTGGTGCCAGAGGTGGAGCTAGAGGCGGTGCCAGAGGTGGGGCCAAGGTTGTTCTGGAGCCACACAAGCACGCCGGTGTCTTCATTGCCAGAGGTAAGGAGGATCTTTTGGTCACCAAGAACATGGCTCCAGGTGAATCCGTTTACGGTGAAAAGAGAGTTTCCATAGAGGAACCATCCAAGGAGGATGGTGTTCCACCAACCAAGGTTGAATACCGTGTCTGGAACCCTTTCAGATCCAAGTTGGCCGCCGGTATTATGGGTGGTTTGGATGAACTTTTCATCGGACCTGGTAAGAAAGTTCTATACTTGGGTGCCGCTTCCGGTACCTCTGTTTCCCACGTTTCCGATGTTGTCGGTCCAGAAGGTCTTGTCTACGCTGTTGAATTCTCTCACAGACCAGGTAGAGAATTGATCTCCATGGCTAAGAAGAGACCAAATGTGATCCCAATCATTGAAGATGCTAGACACCCACAAAAATACAGAATGTTGATCGGTATGGTCGACTGTGTGTTTGCCGATGTTGCTCAACCAGATCAAGCTCGTATTATCGCATTGAACTCTCACATGTTCTTGAAAGACCAAGGTGGTGTTGTCATCTCCATCAAAGCCAACTGTATCGACTCCACTGTGGATGCCGAGACTGTTTTCGCCAGAGAAGTACAAAAACTACGTGAAGAACGTATCAAACCTTTGGAACAATTAACTTTGGAACCTTATGAAAGAGATCATTGTATCGTCATCGGTAGATACATGAGAAGTGGTTTGAAGAAATAATCGTGAAACAAGTTTTTACTCGATTTTCTTCATTCTTGCGCCAGAAGGCCTTGTAAAATAGATACTATTACTGCCATTTATCATCTTCGGATATAACAATTGAAGTATATAAAGCTTTTTGAACTATAAAAGTTGGAACTAACTTTTATTGGAACTCGGTATTATGGTCATGAACGACGAACTCATCTTAGCAATAGGCGGTTTACAAACATTCAATAGATGAGAGGTTCACGATTGAATACTATATAATCTAAGTGGCCGAACCTCGTCTAGATGATTTGTACAAGATTTTAAGTCTCACGTTGAGTATATTTGAGTAGGTTTCTTCGCGGGAGTCGAATTGTCAGTAATGGAAGAGGGAACATTAGAGCATGGGACGCAGCTTGAGCTCAGAGCAAGTAATCAGGGTGAAGAGCCAGACGTAATACTTATTGATAGTGACTCCGAAGATGACGGAAGCAACGGGGATCATTTGGGTGGTCATAGTGATCTTGGTACTGGGAGTGGAGATAATAACGATGATGATATTAGGATATATAGGGAAACCAGCAGGCAGCCCGACGATGAGGATAGTGTAGAATCTGGAGCTGAGTACATCGATCTCGAAAGAGAACCGGAAGTCGAGTTGACTGACCGAAATGATCGACCCGGTATCACGGTTTACAACGAAGGTGGAGATACACAGGCAACTGAAAGCGAAGAGAATGGTAGAGATGATGGTCTTATGATTCTGCAAGAGCGCAGGTCAGCTCCTGCAATACGACTTAGTGTTCCTGGGAGGGAGTTTATGGAGATAAGTGCTAGTCCTTATGACAGACCAGTAAGGCGATCGTTCGAGAGACAAGAACATGACCGGCAACTAAGGCAACCTGGTCGTCGTAGGCTGCGAAGAGCCGCATTACGAGCTAATCGATTACAAAATGAATTGCATGACGATGATGGTGTCGACTTTGATCCAGCATCTACACAAAGGATACCAGCCAGACTCGTAAGACGACGCCGATTAGAGTTCGCAAGGCCGCAGCAAGCTTTTTATGGCAGTGGTGATCCGATACTGGCAGAGCTGCAAGCAAGAGTGGATAACTTCCCACCAGATATCAGGAGTGCCTTCAATCACGCGCAAACTATCAATGAGTTTAGGTCGATACTCCAAAGCGTGGATCCGCTCACATGGCAGGAATGCAACAGTGAGCTGGAACAGCTTTACAATGCATATAGATCAAGGATGAGCATAGTGGCAGCGGATCAAGTCAGGCACATATCAACAAATTCTACACGAAGAACAAGTGACACATACCGCTTTGATGATCGTCTCAGACCATTGGGCTTTCACATCGGTATAGGCGGAGGGATGGGTGAGAGTCTTACCCGTTACCTATTAGAGCATGACCCTCACAGTAACGGCGGGTACGGCATGATGGCCTACCCGGGAGGGTTCTTCGATGAGATGGATGAAGAAGCGCGGACCCAGAGCATCGTTAATGCCATTCAGGAAAGAGAAGAGAGGGAGCGTGATGTACGTGTGAAGAATTACGTTGAAAAAAGTAAACCACAGGAACAGATCTTTTTAGAGAAATGTAGAACACTTCCTAAAGGTTACAGTGCATCGTTCGATACAAAAATACAGAATCGAACGGAAATTTCAGAAGACGGCAAGGAACGGACGATCATGGTCGATGACGGAGTTTCAGAAGAATGGGAAGAGGTCGCCGTTTGCTGCCTTTGCGGTGTCGAACTTGGTGTCGGTATCCCAGACAGTTTCGAGGGCATGACCAAGGAGGACAGAAGTGTCCCATTTGAGTCCCTAACCGCAAAATACCAGTCATACTGTCCATACCAGAGCCTCGCTAGGCCGACCAAGATCGATAGAGATCTATCAAAAAAGACGTTTATCGCCTCCTGCGGACACGCCTACTGCGGTCGCTGCGTGGTACGCATACACAACGCCAGGTCTCGTTGCAGCAACCGGGAATCAAAGAAGAAATGGGCAGAACTGAAAGGCTCATCGCACCCGGACAACTACGGTCCCAAGACCTGCCCCGCGACCGACTGCAAACAGCCCATCCGCTCGGCAAGGTCTAAGATGCGCGAAGCCTTCCTGTGACTCCCCTACTGCACAAGAGCTCGTTTCCAAAGAACGCTGTATTAAAAAATTAGTATCGAGTAAATAGAAAGTGGTAAATCTTTTGTCAGGGGGTTCAAGAACATTATCAGAAGAGCATATCCAAAGTACAGCAGATACACATCGCTGCCAAACATGCAGTCAAACAGTCCTGGTTACCACTCTTCGGTGGCTGCTGCTGCACATAGATAGGCTGCTGTTGGTGTTGTGGTTGTTGCTGGTAGTACTGAGGGTACTGAGGCTGCTGATACTGAGGTTGCTGATACTGTCCCTGCTGGTAGTACTGTCCCTGCTGCTGCTGTGGAGGACCACTGAAGAACCCCCTCTGACCGTCGTTGGCCTTGCCCTGGCCCGGAGGAGGTGCACTAGGGCGAGTGTACTGTGAAAAAGCTTGTTAGTAAATGGACAACCATCAACACCGCTTTGCTGCAAACCGTGTTCCAACACATACTGTCTCCTTGGTTTCAACTTGAGAGTAATATTCGTTAGCAGACATCCTACAACCTCTGAGTGCTTGCCGTGCTCCAGCGTCCTGTCCTGAAGCTGCCACACCTGCTCATATGCGAGTTGGTTTCCCTCCCGTTCGAGCCTTATTGTTGGTCCCTGGCCATCTCCGTGCAACGTGACCTACCACTCAGCCTCTTCAAGATCACCGACTCAGCCCATCAGATACGCCTCCAAGGAGACGCAGTCGACCGCTGGTGGGTTGGCTCGAACGCTGTGTGTCGATTGACTCAAGCGAAATGAGCCTCTGCCTGGTCCTGCTATCTGCCCGAACGATGCAACCTTGTAGTCTTCAGGACTCGTCGTCGTCAGCGAGGCAGCGTCGTATTGTTTACGCGAGGAAAAGCAGGCACTTTCGCGTCTTTTGCAGCTTCTGATGGCCGCGAGTCGACTGCTAGCGAGGGCTATTGAGCGTGCTGGGAGGGTTGAAAGTTATCGGATCTGTCCTTACCTGAGCTGGTTGTGTTCGAAGTAGGGTTCCAGCTATCTCCGCGTTTGTAAGTTCGCCTACTGTTGGTGTGGTGACTGACCATTGTTGGTCTGGTGTTGTGCAAAAATAATAGGCTAGTAGGATGGCGCTGGTGACTAAGCGGTACGGGAAGGCTCTGAAGCTGACGATAGCTTTGGTTGTGCTATGTGTGCTGCTAGTTGTGACGAATAAGTTTATGGACGAGAGTCTTTCTGTGTCCGAGTACAGAGAGTACCTGAAGAATTACATGGATACGGTGCAAACTGAGAAGCCTGTGGAGCAGGATCGTGCGGGGTCGAAACCCGCGGTGAAGAAGATTGAAGACGATGGTAATGCGAAGTTGAAGAAGTTTTACGAGCAAGTTTTTGACTACTTGGAGAGATACTCGCCAAGCGGGAAATCGCCGAGAGAGTACAGTAAAGGATGTGCTTTGACTGGAGACATTGGCTTCAGGCCTGAGAATTACCAGGAGTGGTCCAAGTTGACGGGCCGGGAACTGTCCAATTGTTTGATTGTGTCACAGGCCGAGGAAACAAAGTTGAAGGACAGCCATGACCGGTATGTGGAGGCTCTGGGTGGTCTTGTGCTGCCTAAGGGCTCTTACAAGGGTCGTGGTATAGTGACTGTCGGTGGGGGTAAGTTTTCGCTGATGGCACTTCTTGTGATTAAGACTTTGAGAAACTTGCAAACCAACTTGCCCGTTGAAGTTTTCATCCCACCAAGTGATGAAGGTGAAAACGAACTCTGTAACGTGGTTTTACCTCAATTGAACGCCAAATGTATCTACTTGTCGGACATTTTGCCGTTGTCGTCTTCCAAGAAGTTCGAATTTACCGGTTATCAGTTCAAGTCAATGGCGCTGATAGCATCAAGCTTTGAAGATGTCTTGTTTTTGGATGCCGATAACTTCCCCGTAAAACGACTGGATGGCATTTTTGACCAGGACCCTTATGACTCGACAGGCTTTGTCCTGTGGCCTGATTTTTGGAGAAGAACCACACAGCCAGTTTACTACGATATCGCTGGTATCCAGGTCGATAAGAAGAAGCGTGTTCGTAACTGTTTTGATGATTTGACCCCACCAGAAGTTTACACCAAGAACATGAAATCTCTATCCGATGTGCCGTTCCATGACTTGGAGGGCTCGATACCAGATGTCTCCACCGAGTCGGGACAACTCATGATCAGCAAGTCTCGACATCTGGCTACAATTTTGCTTGCGCTATACTACAACGTCAACGGACCAAGTTGGTACTATCCGATGTTCTCTCAAAGAGCTTCAGGTGAAGGTGATAAGGAGACTTTCTTGACTGCAGCTAGCTTTTATGGATTGCCATTTTATCAATTGAAGACTGCCACGGGCGTGGAAGGCTATCATAGACCCGATGGTGAGGGATTCCGTGGCGTGGCTATGTTGCAACATGACCTAAATCAAGATTACATGCGTTACAGAATGGCCGCCAAAGACATTGCTGCCAAGTACTCGTCCAACGCTGAGATCAAGTTCGATAAATCTTACTCCCTGCAGGAATTCTACAATACCTATTTTGGCGGAAGCGAATCTAAATATCCAAACGAAGTAGATGTCATGTTTGCCCATTCACATGCTCCCAAATTTGACCCTTACTCACTTTGGAAGGACCAGGATCTTATCTACGGGGCTAAGCACATCAGATCATACACAGCTTTGAGCAAAATCAACTACTACGATCTCGAGCTGGAGAACTTTAGGGTCATGAATCAGTATTTGTGTGTCAAGAAGACTTCCTTCAAGTATCTGGATGAGAAAGTTCCCCGTCTAGAAGACTGGACTTCCATGTGCGAATATATTAAAAGCAGACTCGGTTTCTTAGAAGCAACGCATGCACAAGCCATCGCTCCAGTAAACTGATCGTCATCATATCGTTAGACTAGACTCTTTGATGGTACTTACGTTGATCTTTATTCATTTTACATATCCGAAATTGCATCGAAATTTCACGTTATCGCCTTGCGCGATCTTTCGCGCCCGGACCGATGCCCGAGGAAAACCTCGCCTAGTTAAACTCATTTCGCATGAACAGCTCGCCCACCACTCTTCAACGATGATCTTCAGACAAAGAGCTCAAGCCTCTAGCAACTAAGAGTCTCACAACCGGCAAGAAACTGTGTGAAGATGGCCGTATCTTTGGGTAAAAGGAATCTGAGGGTCCTTAGTATAACAGCCTTACTTCTACTATTGGTGTTCTTTGTTGTTCAGAATGCCAACTCCATCAGTTTTGGTGAGGAGCAAGCAAATATACCCACTTCTGGTGACAAGACTGGTCTCACTTCAGCTGGCACAGCAGTACACAACAAGGACGGTATGGAGGTGAGTGGTGAGGCGAAGAAAAAGAGTAAAGGTGAAGGAAGTGCCAAGGTGGATGAAGAGATTGCCAAGATAAAGCAGGAGGTCAAAGGTGGTGCTAGCTCTCCAGATGATGATAGTATCAGCCGAAAGGGGGGCAAAGGTGCAGATTCTGCCAACGGTGGCGCAAGTGCCGAATTCGACCCAGCTAGAGAATACTCCATGATTTTGGGTCACTCGCCTGTCGTTGTCTTTAGCAAGAGTTATTGTCCATACAGTACAAGACTGAAAGATCTTTTGGAGAAGGAGTATAGGTTCACACCCAACTATGTGGTCATTGAGCTGGACAAGCATAAGAAGGGAGCGGCTTTGCAGAAATATGTGGAAAAGCAAACGGGGCGTGGCACAGTTCCAAACCTAGTCATCAACGGCAAGTCGAGAGGTGGTAGTGATGATATCAAGGCTCTACATAACAGTGGAGAATTGCTGGATAATCTCATTAACTGGAGTGACGGTTCATTCACGGTGGAGAAGTTAGAAAAGCCATCCAATAACTGAACTAATTAGTTGTTCCTGATAACAGGTTTCGATCAATTTGTTTTTATCATGGACTCTGCGAGATCAACTCATCAGCCCAATTATTGGAAATATAGGTAGCTAGCTATTAAGTGTTAAGATTCGTTCTTTGACAACAGGGAAGGGAACTGAGATATCACTAGTCAAAGGACTTTTATTAAGCTATATCCATGTATTAGTGAGTTCAAAAAATGAGTGTCAAAAATAAATGCTTCCAACCAGAGTCGAACTGATGATCTCCACATTACTAGTGTGGCGCCTTACCAACTTGGCCATAGAAGCTAGTTATTTGTTGGAATTTTCAACCAGCATGTTTGCCATGTCAGTTCATGTTGGGGTTGATTCCTCACGAGCTGGATCTTCCTTGCGTCTTTCTAATATTTGTCTGTTGAACTACGTTCGTTAGGGCTATTCTGGTGCTGTTCAGAGTCTTATCTATCTACTGTAAAAAAGAATAAAACGTTCAATCTGGATACCTATGAATTGCGCCGCTCTTCTGAGTAATTACGAAGCACTGGATGCCCAGCACAAATTCGAGGTCGCTATTGAGATTGCGAGTGATCCAACAAAACAAGAGGTCCTTTCGGGTATTTCCAGGCGCTTAATTGTATCATAATTAAGGCTGAAGTCGCTATGATTGGTGTCCTATTCTTATTGTGTCACGTGATATTTCTGTGGATTGACATCCTATCAAGGTCACCAGTGATGATGGTCTAGGTTCAATGACTTATTTATTTCTAATCGTAGTCTAATTGACATTAATCAAACTCTTCTCGCTGCTCCACAAGCCACTGATCCATTGTTAGAGACCCCCTGCTTCTGAAGCGCACATCTTCCACTGAAATATGTGGCGACGACAAAGAAAAAAAGAGGAATCCTCTGGAAGCGAGACACGCCGGCTTCCCTCGATATAAATTCACACTAATAAAGCGACTTCTTGGACAAGATATTGAGTTTAGAGCCTGAAGTTTTACTTCCACTACTCAATTGAGCGTATATATCTTCAAAATGGCATACACAACCAGACAAATTGGTGCTAAGAACACTTTGGACTTCAAAGTCTACATCGAGGAAGATGGTAAGCCAGTTTCCCCATTCCACGACATTCCTTTGTATGCCGATGAGGAGAAGCAAATCTTCAACATGGTTGTCGAGATCCCACGTTGGACCAATGCCAAATTGGAGATTACCAAGGAGGAGGACTTAAACCCAATTATTCAAGACACCAAGAAGGGTAAGTTGAGATACGTCAGAAACTGTTTCCCTCACCACGGTTACATCCACAACTACGGTGCCTTCCCACAAACCTGGGAAGACCCTAACCAAATTCACCCAGAGACTAAGGCCGTCGGTGATAACGATCCTTTGGATGTCTTGGAAATCGGTGAGACCATCGGTTACACCGGTCAAGTCAAGCAAGTCAAGGTCTTGGGTATCATGGCTTTGTTGGACGAAGGTGAGACCGATTGGAAAATCATCACTATCGATGTCAACGATCCTTTGGCTCCAAAATTGAACGACATTGAGGATGTTGAAAAATACTTCCCAGGTTTGTTGAGAGCCACCAACGAATGGTTCAGAATCTACAAGATCCCAGATGGTAAGCCAGAAAACCAATTCGCCTTCTCCGGTGAAGCCAAGAACAAGAAGTACGCCTTGGACATCATCAGAGAAACCCACGAATCCTGGAAGCAATTGATCTCTGGTAAGGCCTCCGATAGCAAGGGTATTGCTTTGGCCAACTCCACCGTCACTGATTCTCCAACTTACTCTCCATCTGTTGCTGGTTCCATCCCACCAGCTGCTCCACAACCAGATGGTCCAATTGACAAGTCTGTCGACAAATGGTTCTTCATCTCTGGTTCCGCCTAGGTGAAAGTTCCAGTATAGTTTTATTCTATTATTTACTATATCAAAGCCTAAATGCCACTCACTATGCAGTCGTCTAATTCCTTGCATTTGCAATGAATTGCTCAATTTTGTTCATATCCTTCGATCCATCAGTCTCGACACCGCCGCTGACGTCCACTCCCATTACGCCCTTCAAAGACAGCGCCTCTTTTACGTTAGAAGGTGTAAGACCACCGGCCAGGAGGAAATTGGCACCTTTTCCGTCAGCTTCGCTCCACTTTGAGATAGCTTGCCAATTCAACAGCTCCCCTGTACCGCCGGCCTCAGAATCGAAAAGCGGGAGCACATCAATATCATCGGATGTGGACACTTTCATGACTTGAGGACAATCCTGTGGAAATATCATTCTCTTGATGATCGGTTTATGTATCGATTGTTGAAACTCTTCCCATGATTCGTCCCCATGTAGCTGGACAATATCCAGATTGTAGTCCTGTGCGATTCTGGCCACTTCGTCGGCCGCCTGATTACGAAACACACCAACTAGCCTAGTACCGTTCTTATTGGTTGTGCTGTCATGGACAAGCGCAGATATCTGCTTAGCGATCACTGGGTCGATGGTCCGCTTTCTGTTGGGCACACAAATGATCCCGACCAAATCGGCACCACACTGAACAGCTTTCTGAGCGGCCTCTACAGATTGTAACCCACAAACCTTGACGATAGCCATCTCTTACAGAGCTACCACGAATGTTTTGAACTTGATAAAATTTTCACAGATTTTATATAAACTTGTAACAGTATAAAAAACTTGAAATAGATGCGAAGGTCTTCATGCCTTATCGCTGTCTCACCAAATTAGAGCCCATTCCCCAGCGAAAATTTCCGTAGGCATCAATTAGATACATATAACTATAGTACAACTGCGTTTAATCCGATGGTGAGAAAGTGAAAAACCGCAGTAAAGAGAGTCGACCTTCAAACTTAAGCTCTTTCACCTCTTAGTCTTCTGGCCAACTTGATGTCCTTCTTTTGGATGGTAACACGCTTGGCGTGGATAGCAGCCAAGTTGGTGTCTTCAAATAAGGAGACCAAGTAAGCTTCGACGGATTCTTGCAAAGCACCGATAGCAGAAGATTGGAATCTCAAGTCGGTCTTGAAATCCTGTGCAATTTCTCTGACCAATCTTTGGAAAGGCAACTTTCTGATCAAAAGTTCAGTAGATTTTTGAAATCTTCTGATTTCTCTCAAGGCAACAGTACCTGGCTTATATCTGTGAGGCTTCTTGACACCACCGGTTGATGGGGCGGATTTTCTAGCGGCCTTAGAAGCCAATTGCTTTCTTGGTGCCTTACCACCAGTAGACTTTCTTGCTGTTTGCTTGGTTCTTGCCATTATTGACTGTTTGTAACTTGATGATTTATGATGGAAAAGAGAGAATATAACTCAAGACCCACATTTCTAACATCTGGGTGCTCCCCCGTATATATACATGGCGAGACAAAAAACTTTGCCACCACGAGTTTGCGGCGTTTTCTCCTCAACGAGACTGCTCAACTCTGTGACTTTCAACTAGGGGATAAGTGCGAAGCTCTGGGCACGTCTTAACTATGTGTCGTCGCGAAACTCTGGGCACGGGCCGCGACGTTCCCACTTTTTCGTCGCCTCGCCATAGTTAAGCCGTTCTCAGAGTTTCGCGCTCGAAACGCGATGGGAAAAACGAGGAACGTCCAAGCCGCCCATTTGTATGGCTCTTTGCCCAGTCCCCAAAGGTGAGGGATATGGCCCGCTGCGTATATAAGACGGCAATTCTCGCCCCCTCCCTTGAGTAATCGCACTTCCTGTCTGTACCATACAACACAAAACACATACAAACAATCAAATTCAAACAATGTCCGGTAGAGGTAAAGGTGGTAAAGGTCTTGGAAAAGGTGGTGCCAAGCGTCACAGAAAGATTCTAAGAGACAACATCCAAGGTATCACCAAGCCAGCCATTAGAAGATTGGCCAGAAGAGGTGGTGTCAAGCGTATATCCGGTTTGATCTACGAAGAAGTCAGAAACGTTTTGAAGACTTTCTTGGAGTCCGTCATCAGAGACGCCGTCACTTACACCGAGCACGCTAAGAGAAAGACCGTCACGTCCCTGGATGTCGTCTACGCTTTGAAGAGACAAGGTAGAACCCTGTACGGTTTCGGTGGTTAGTCAAAAAATCAAAAAATCAAAAAATCAAAAGATGCGGGAGGATGTCAAGAAAAGAATTGTTTCATTATAAATCTCTCTGTTTGTATACTATTTAAATTTTTCATCTCATTAATAATGATAACGGGTTTTGTCAATATTTCCTTACTCTATCAACTTTCAACTTGAACCACTGGGGCCGTCGTGCAATGACGAACCTCTGTATTCCAGGCCCACACCACCGACGTCATGTTTTCCTGCAAACACGTCTTTTAACGTTTAGTTACCACTTCACTACACACAGAAAGGACACAATACGTAAGCATAATGTAAACACGCATCTACCCGCGCCGGGTAACACCCAAGGGGTGCAACAAGACCTCAACGCCGGGTTTCTCCGACGATCTCTGTCTCTCCGTCCAGCCCGTCTCTGGGCTTCTCGACTTCTCTCAGCCCGCGGCCGTGTCTGTCGGCGTTCGCTGCCGCCCTCCGATCTCGACGATCCTTCCCCATTCCGTCATCGCCCGCCTGCGCGCCCGCCTGCGTCTGTCGGAAAAAGCTGTCCAGGAAGGCAGCTTCCACAGAAAAAGAAAGCGCTGGTGTGGCGAAAAGAAACTCCCGGCAGAAACAGCGCTTGCAGAAAGAGGCTCTCTGCCAGAACGAATGTACGAAGAGGCTCACCGAGACGGTGTGGACCAGGCTGTGATTAGGTGATCGGAGGAACACTCTCCGAGTACAAAGACACACGGTTTCCAGGTTCAGCACACCAGAGGTCTGGTACGCCCTTGCATTGAAACGAACGGTTTCTTACTTCGATATAGCCCCTGTCACACGGCGTGGTATTGTTTGATTTTTTCGCAACTCCCTTGTGCATTTTGCTTCCCCTGCTGCAGCGCTGTTGCAAACGTCCCGGGAACACTCAGCAAGACTTGTGAAATAGGATCATTTGTAAGATAAAGAGAGAGGAGAGACGGATCGCAGAGAGACGTTCGAGTGCGTTTATGGAACAGCCTAGGACTCACTCTAGTGCTACAACTGCTGCTGCTGCTTCTGCTGCTGCCAGTTCTCCATCGCCGACTGCTACGGAAGTGGGTTTGAATTCGGGATCCTCAGGCTCAACAGGTTCTGGCCAGACAACGGTGCCCTCTTCGGCTGCCATGACCAAGGTGCAGACGGACGGCGACGACATAGACATGGATGGTAACAGCCATGGGAGGCGGAGACGGTCGCGTGGCGCGGGTCTTGCCATCGGGTCCCACGATGAGGACACTGTCATGGACGATGGCAACGACGAGAACGTTGCCATCGGGAGCATGCTGCCCAAGGACTACATCGAGGCTCCCTCGCAGATCCACGCCTCCGGCGGGACTGTCACGCCCCATGACAGCCAGTTTACCAACGCAGACAACCAGGACAACGAACCGAACCTGTTCAAGCAGTTCGATCCGAAGACAGGTCAGTTTCTGCGCGACGGTTCCGGAGACAGAGTCCTGAGACCGCTGGGCTCTACGGGACAAGCGTTTAACAGTAACTTGCATCAGCCGCAACAGCAACCACCACAACAGCAACCGTTTAACATCGGCTCGAATCAGACTTTCGACGGCGCGTCTTTGAAGTTGCTCGTCAAGGGCAAGTTTCGGTCGCATTCAGTTCCCACCATTTCGCATTCTTCCCTGAGAAGGCTCACTAACTGCACCAATCACACTCATTATCATTACCACCATCAGCATTCGGCCATGTTGAACAACGCGGGCGTCAAGAAGAAGAAAATCTCCAAAAACACCAACGTTTTCCATGGCTCCACCAACACTGCCGCTGTGGGGCAGACCGGTGTTCTGTCCGGCAAGGGTTTGCTCGCTGAGAAAAATACCGACAGGAAGGGGGACGACCTAATTAATAGCCCCAAACCTGCAAAGAACCCCATCTCAGCGTCGGCCGTCACGAACGAAGGACCAGAGAAGTCATTGGCGGATGTCACCACGGCCAGAAGCCACTCGTCGCTCCGCAAGGCAATACTACTTTGTCACCAGGTGCCACACTCGATTCCCAGGTTCCAAGATCTGACTTTGAACGAAAGGGTAGACTATGTGAGAGCTCAGACAAGTCCCGCTCCTCTGCCTCCAATCAACTTGCAATGTTTGAAAGAGATAGACCTGCAAGAGATCGTCAAGAACCCTCAGCTAAGGCACGATATCATCTTTGACCCACTTTTGCAATTCAGACCAAATTTGGATGGTGAAAGGGGCATCAAGAAAAGACAATTGGCAGACAAATATTGGAACGATGTCGAGAATGAAATTTACGTTTATTCTCAAAGACCAGAATTGTTCAACTATAATACCACCAGACTGGTCCCATTGTTCAATACTTTGAGAGACGTCCTGTTGACCATCGTTCCTCAGAGGGAGGCGCACGTGATCAACAATGTCTTGGATACCGAGTTGAACGTTCAGGAGTTGTTGAAAGGTTCACTAATCATGACTAGCCTCTCGGAGTGGCTGGCTCAACTATTTAAACATCATTGTGCCCCCATGAGAGATGCGTGGGTAGACAAGATGAGTGCCAAGTTCAAAGAGGCCGAGAATGAACAGGCACTTTCCAAATTGATCGACGGATTGAGATTGGTGTTCCAGATACTGGAGGCCATGAAACTTGACATTGCAAACCATCAAATCAGAATACTGAGGACCGCCCTGTTAAGTAACTCAGTCGAGTTTGAGAAACAATATTTCCAGTCTTTGATGACTTCCAATAAGGTCAATTTGAAATCGTCTTTGGTGTGGTTCAGTAAGAAGTTCGAAGAAAGTGATGGTCAAGACGCACTGCCCAAAGGTAAACTTTCACCTCAGGACATTTATAGATTATGCGTTAGAAGCATAATAAGCCTCTTATCCTGTCGTAAGATGGTCCGAGAATACCCTACCTCTTTGTCATTTGATCATGCGAGATTAATTCTGTTGAGAGCAGACATACGACAAATCGTCTGTCTTCTAATATGTCGTTTATTGTTCAAGCAATTGGTCGCAAATGACAGCAGTGTTGACAAGGACACAAGGAACTACATCACTAACTCATATACAACCAAAAGGTTAAAAAAAGAGATTGTAAGCATTATTACCGATGATCATGGTAATTGTCGGTGGACCAAGAATACCATGTCGATTGCCATTCACCTTTGCAAAGTGATCAATGACTTGAAGAATGAGTACGCTAGGGTAAAGAGTGGGGAAGATGAGGACGTCTCTTGCTTAACAACGACACCAGCATTTGATACAACGAGAATAGATTTTGCCAAATCATGGCTGTCTCGTCAAACTCAGCCGCTAAGTGAAGTCTACGGCGTTTTGGAGAACCGTGTGTTCAAATCCCTGGAGGAGAATATATTCAAGAGATCGGGTTGTACAGTAGATGGCAGGGTCAAGCAAGATTTCGTCTATCTTTGTAGCAACGTGAGCGGAGAGGGTGCTAACTCACCTGCCACTACGGGTGTCACGGGGACCCCATCGGGAAGCACCGATATCATGACTCCACCGAGAGAGGGAATAAAGAATTTGGTTGGACTGCAGCCTCAATCCCTAAAGAACGGTCAGAGCCCCGTACCATCACTTGCCAGATCTCAAACGCCAACCTCGACAATAATACCGTCCGACGCAGACAGCAGAATGTTTCACGGAATGGAGATGGAGGAATTTGACAACGTTTACCGTCACCTGTACACCGTGGTCAATTTCCATTGGTCTGTCTTTGGATGTCATTATGTGGAGTGCGTAGGTGATAAAATGGCGAACAGGGCTTCTTCCTCATAGGGTTGAGAATTGGTTGGGATAAGATATTATGTATGATTTCTATGGTTTTTATTCAAGAGATGGTAGACGTTTCTGTAAGCACCCTTGTTCTCGAGCTTCAGTGGACCAGCGCAGCACGAACAGCACGTCGCGGACATCAACTAGACCCACCAAGGTGCTGGCATTCTTCCTTGTCGAAGATCTCTGCTCCGGAAGAATGCTTGCTCATCATCGCATCTGACGAGAAGGGCCCACCCTGGAGGACGCGCTCTGCGAGATCTGGCTTCACCGGAGCGGAGCGGCTGCTTGAATCTCGCGTCCCATGTTGATATGTGTTGATACTTGATAAAAGTGACAGGTCACTAGGCAGACCGTCGGATCGTGAGCTAGTATGGATACGACCTGGGGACGTCCATCGCCTTTGGATGAATTAAGAAGCCACAGCGGATATTTTCCGGATCCTTCCAATTATGATGATGCGAAAAGCATATGTACATACCAAGATGAGTCGGATCCTAAATCGAATATGGCCGCCAATCTGAGTATGCTTTCCTTTGAGACAGTACGCACGAATGAAAGACTCCTGGACAAGCTGGATCTCAGTGTGGAAGACGAGGAATTACTACATCAAGCGTTGGTCGAAGAGGAAGAAAATAGTAGAGCTTTCGAGCTAAGACAACAACAGAGCGGACCCGTAATATGCATGCCAGCATCCAAATTTCCTTCTCTGAGGATGAAGGGCCTTACCACAGCTAGGGATATGGACAGCAGCAATAGGATGCAATCGTTGAAGGGCCTGAATCTGAAAGGAAACGCTTCCGCTTCAGCTGTCGAACAACACTACGCGGCCAAATCACGTTATTCTTATTTGGCTGAAGAGGATAGTGATTCGGACTATGGTATCAGCCCGATGGGAAACCTTACCTTAAAAGAGAATGCAGAGTCTCGAGAATTGAATCCAAAAATAGTGAACTTTGAAAATTATAGGGTTGAAAACGCTAGAATTGCAACTCAGTTCCCACATGTTTTCTCAAACATTGGACAACTGAATAGAGGCCACGGCTCCCAACCAGTCATCGCGTCACCAGAATCATTTGAACCAAAAGGTGAGCCTACGGTACGCGGAAATGACAAAATATACCAGAATGGCAGCGGAAACAGCACCAAGACTTCGTTTCTGGAGCCGGGGCAGCTATCAAAACCTAAAACTCAATCATCCCTGGAGAGCGACTCGTCTTTGACGTCATACTCTAAGAGTAAAGAGAGACAACAAGACGCTCAATATTATACTCCTACGAAGAGTAGCTCATCAGCCTCTGTGAACTCTGTTTTCGTCAAAGAGACTGCGAAGGAGCCATCTTACAGGACACACAGGAAGAAATCCTCCTTCTCATTCAAAAATCTTTTCAAATCTCCCAAATCAGTCAAAAGCCGAGGTTCATTAGATAGAAAGGACAGCTATGACGAGAATCTCATCCCACTTTCTTCAGGTGAAAGTTCGCCAAAGAAGAAAACTCAGCAGTTGAGAAAGTTCATTTTCCCAGCAAATCCGGTCTTGCAGTTCGAGCCACAAACACCCCAGAGCTCATATAAACCTACCAAAAGGAGTGCACATCATTTTCGCTCTCTCTCAGACTTTCACAAAGTTTCACCATTGGCCCCGCAAAGTGAGGCCCACTTGGCGGATAAAAATGCGACAAGTGTAGGATCACCTCTTGCCCCAGGCAAGCCAAGAAGAAAACTATCGCTGGACAGCAGAAGACCTGCGGTGCCCGTATCTTCCTTCAATACACCTCCACATTCTAGACAACAAAGCCAGAATCATCTGCATTTTTACAACGAGAAGGTAGATAAGAAGCCTGAGACTTCCAAGTCTCAGGAAAATATCAAATCCAGCCCTGATCATCATATCAAGGCCGCGATTCGAATGAGAAATGGGGGACAACTTGAAGAATCTGCCAAAAAACTGCACAAAGCATGTCTAGCAAACGATAGGACAGCATTTCTACTCTACGGATTGGCTTTACGACACGGTTGCGGCGTACCGAAAGACTACAAGGAGTCTTTCCGCTACATCAAAGCTGCTGCGGATGTGCAGTCAGAAGAAGACCAAGTTTTCAAATGCGACATTGACCCTTTTGAGCTAGAGCTAAAAGATAGCATGCCCAAGGTTGTACCAGAGCCAACCGCTCCGGCACTATACGAGTGTGGGATAGCTTACTTGAAAGGTTACGGACCAGCCCAAAGAAATGAGTCCTTCGGCCTCAAATACGTCGAAAAGGCTGCCTCCCTGGGCCACATAGACTCAATGTGCCTGAGTGCCACAATCTGGTCCAAAAAATCGGCAACCAGGAAGAAAGACGTTGCCAGAGCGGCTGCTTGGTTTCGGCTAGCAGAGAAGAGAGGCGCGAACCTAATCGGGTCGCAATGGATATACAAGGACAAATACATGAAGAGAGCCTAACCTCACCATCGGTGGGTCTGGCCTATGTAATTACATACAATACCATCTCTGATGTTGATCATCTCGATGGCTTCTGACGATATCTTTGAGAGTTCGGAGCTCGTGAATTGGGTCCCACATGGTGTCTCGCATTACTCGCGGGACGGAAATAGACAACGCGTGCGCTACCTGAAAGTTGACTAGATAGTGGAAGTGTTCAACTGCAAAGCTTGAAAGCAGTAAGAAGGAAGCGAAGCTGATCGAGTCTCTGACTGGAAGCGGTTTATTTCTGTTGCGCAATGAAGGTATGAACAGCTTTTCACCAATAGGTACTTTTAGCGGCGTACATTGTGTTGAAGACGACGCCTGCCAAAAATGGAACGTTACTAACTGAGAGTTCTTGTAATCACAGTTCATTGACGAATTGGACGTCGAGAGAGTTAACCAAACACTAAATTTTGAGACCAATGATTGCAAAATATCGGGTGGGTGCGACATATTCACTACAAAACCTGTTGCCTCTGATAAGAAGTTGTACAAGACTATAGACCACCATCTGGAGTCGCTGCTGCAAGAGAATGAAGGTTACAATGCTGCATTACACCAGCAGGCACTCCTGGACTCAAGTGGGTCTATGTCTCCAAAGCTATCGGATAATCAAGCGAAGGACTGCAATTCGTTCTGGGAACAGAAGAGGAGGATGTCTGTCAATGAGAATCAGAACGGAAACGGTTTCTCCAACAATTTCACTGGACCACATTTGAAGAGTAATAAATTGAATGATCAAAACCTGAAAGAACTAGTTCACAGTTCTGACTCCGGGTATCTCAGTTCTTCTTCAACCGAGTCAGCTAGTCGTATGAGAGGCAAGATCAGAAGGACCAGTAGTGCGAATAGTTTCCAAGGCCGCGGGTCGTCTATTGGGAGAAGAAGGTCTTCGGCTTATGATAGCAGCATAAACATTGGACCATTTGGTCCTATAAGCGAAACGGCTAGCCGTAGAACGTTCGCGTACCTGATAGCTATTTTGAATGCATCGTATCCAGACCATGATTTCTCGTCATTGGAGCCGACCGATTTCATCAAAGTTTCCCTTAAATCCATGATATCAAAATTTGAGAATTCACTGTATTCCCTGGGGAAGCAACCAGAGGAATGGATGTGGGAGGTAATAAATTCTCATATGGACATTTCAGATTGTGTTATTTATCAGTATTCGCCCGCAAAATCGTTTATGGATGATGAACCTGGTCACATGTGGAGTCTCAAGTGGTTCCTATTTAATAAGAAGAGAAAGCGTGTGGCATACTTGTATCTGACATCGTTAAGGCTAAAAAGATCATCTAGTGACAGCATCAATGAAGATGATGACAAAGAAGTCACTCGATCAACGAAGAGGAAAGGGTTTACAATAGAAGACGATATCAGTCGATTTGAAGGCGAATACGACTTGACTTACGACGAAAACGCAATCGAGGATGATGAAGACGATGTGATGGAAGATGAAAAATAATGTAACAAATCTTCTGTCCGGATGATGCTCCTTCAGCTGTCTTCACCTCACTAAGGCTCGGATACTAAACAGAGTTGATCTTTGATCTGTTATCCATACCTTGATTTATCAAGGGATTGAAAAAAATCTATTCCCCTGGGAAGTATGAGAGACCACCACGTAATACCACGCTCGATTTACACGTTCTTTTGCTGTTCTTGACGTAATTGTTTCACTTGTCTAGGTGTACCCAATCATTTCACCATCCAAAGTGATGAATAATTAATTTTATTACATAGACTTCCTTAAATTGTATTATTTGACCTTCATGTCGTTAACGTCTCTACTCCCCTTCTGCTTATACCGAATGATATTTGAGCCTGCTCTGCGTAAGCAGAGAAAACAACTTTGATGGTTCTTCTAACTTGCCAAAACGCCGTTGGATCAGTACTCTCATAAAGGTGCAACTCACCCCGCCTTATAAGTTGTGATGCCTTGTAAACTTTGCCCAGAAGAATGCGGGCGGAGACGTGATTAGCCCAAGCAAGTCCAAGGTTTGGAACGTGCTGATCGATTTTGCGTTTTCTTCGTTTCCAATTGGTTTTTTCTCTCAGCGGCTCCCTTCCATTGGCTACGTTATCGCATAGTTTCCTCTTCTGACCCAACTTAAGTATTTCGTTTTGATTCCTCATGGGTTTAACAATCTTATTCCATTCCTGCTCGATTAAATTCGCGTCTTCATCATCCGACAGGATACTATATAAATTCTTGTCGGCTTCACCACCATGAGCTCGCCCCACTATGCGAGGTTCGTTAAACTTTTGTCGAAACAGAATAGTTGAGTCTTTCCAGCCAACCATCCATCCCATTTGATATTCGTAATCCTCAACGTGCTGCTGTAATGGTTCTAGGCTATCAGGAAGTGGTTTGTCACCTACCTGATTCGCTACCACAATGGCTACAGAATGCTTATTAGCCATCTCAAGTAGTCTTTCCGCCAACTGATCGATGTAAAACTTGTTGCCTTGTGACTCCCTAAAGGAGGCACTTCGCAGCTCTACACGAATATGATGTGATATCGAATCGATAATGATGAGCTTTATGGCATCTTTGTGCTGCTCAAGTAGAATAGGCAATTGGACATCTAGAATATGTTCCTGACTAGTGAGGTCATTGCAACTTACAGTAAAGATATTATCCTGTGTGACACCATTTTCTCTAAACTCTGGTCGTGATGCGATCATTTCGTGCAACCTCTGGGTCGGCAGATCGCCCTCTGTAGTTATATAAACGCATTTACCTCCGAGACCTCCCATAGAACTCGGTAATTGGACGGCAAGAGAGAGCTGCATAAGCAACTGAGACTTACCTGTTGAGCTTTCTCCAAATATCTCAGTAATTCCATGAGTGTAGATACCACCTCCAATGGCCTCATCGAGGCCTACGTCTGCTGAGGTAAAATGCTTTGGTCCTTCATATTCATTGACGGGCTTTGGTTTGGATTCCAACAATTGTTTTTCAAAATCTGCCGATAGTAATGCTTGGAACTGGATTATCTCGTTCACTGATCGCCGTAAAAGTCTTGCCAATTCCCTAGCGCCCACAGTGAGAAACTCTAACACCGATACTTGGAACTGTCTGCTGGCTTCTAGCAAAGCCAAGAATTCTTCCTGGTGTAGCAACTCACTTTTAGGCAGCTCATCATAGAGGTCCATTAGCTGGTCAGATGGGTAGATAAGGGAGTAGTTTGCCTCTCTTGGGTTCGGTATATAATTGTTTGATTCGTTAAATGCTAGACGCGATCGATTCAAGTTTCGCGTCATGTCAACGTAAAGGTGACAGAGGTCTAAAGACTATCTTTCTACTTTGTACAAATGATACTTACTAGATTCTGTTAGGTAAGTTACCAACGGTAATAGTCTTGATGACAGTGTAGTCCTCAATACCGTAAAGAGAGCCTTCTCTACCGAAGCCCGATTCCTTGACACCTCCGAATGGGATGGCGACATCCGAAAACAAACCAGTGTTACACGACACCATACCGGTCTCTAAAGCTTCAGCGACTGTGTAGACAGTATCAATGTTCTTGGAGAATACGTAAGATGCCAGTCCGACATTTGTGTCGTTGGCATAACCCACAACTTCTTCAATGGTATCGAAGGAGAAAATGGGGCATAGTGGACCGAAAGTTTCCTCCTTTGATACTATGGCAGATTGAGAAACGTTGGACAGTATGACTGGAGCGTAAAAAGTCTCCCCAACTTCAGGTAGTGGACCACCTTTCAAAACGACTTTAGCTCCCTTATCAATTGCGTCTTTACTATGTTCTTCAACCTTCTTGAAGGCTTTAGAGTTGATTAAACAACCATGGGTGACACCGTCCTTCAAACCGTGACCGATCACGAACTGCTTCGCCTTTGCCGCGAGCTTCTCCGAGAACTCATCAATGACGCCCGACTGGACATATAATCTGTTAGCACACACACATGTCTGTCCCAGACCTCTAAATTTACAAGCGAGAGCTTGTTCAACCGCTTGATCCATATCTGCATCGTCGAAAACAATGAATGGCGCATTTCCACCAAGTTCAAAGGAAAGTTTCTTCATTGTGGAGGCCGATTGCTTCATCAGAATCTTACCCACATTGGTCGAACCAGTAAAGGTAATCTTCTTGACCTTTGGAGATTCACACAGCTTCAAACCAAACTCTGGGGTTTTTGTATGAGAGAGCACTAGGTTGAAGCAGCCCTTTGGGAACCCGGCCTTCTCGATCAAATATGCCAAAGCCAGCGCCGACAATGGAGTTTGAGAGTCAGGCTTCAACACGACCGTACAGCCTGCTGCAAAAGCCGGTGCAACCTTTCTAGTGATCATCGCTGATGGGAAGTTCCAAGGACAGATCATACCGCAGACACCAACGGGCTGTCTTACCGTGTATGCCCTATTGGATGGGTTACTAGGCTGGATGGTGACACCATAAGAACGAACAGCCTCTTCAGCAAACCATTCGAAGTAGGATGCTGCGTATTTAATCTCACCCAAAGCTTCGCTCAAAGCTTTACCATTTTCCCAGGTGATGATCTTTGCTAAGTCATCCTGATTTTCGTTCATCAGATTGAACATGTTTCTCAGCCATACGGCTCTCTGCCTTGGTGTAGTGTTCTTGAACGTCTTAAATGTATCATAAGCAACATCGATGGCCTCTTCCACAGCAGTGATAGGTTGATCTGGAAGCTTCGCAATGACCTTACCAGATGCCGGGTCGGTCACTTCGAAGTACTCTGGCGACTCCTTAACCCAGTTGCCGTTGATGAAAGCAGCGTCCCTCAGGAGCTCTTTGTTTTTCAGAACTGGAGTTGGAGTGTCTTTTGCTGACATCTTATTGGTATATACCTATTCGAGTTGAACTACGGTCGGTTTCTTGCAGACGCAGAGTGAGAGCAGAAACGACTGTCTCACACCCT
This sequence comes from Torulaspora maleeae, assembly GCA_003708055.3. Classification (NCBI taxonomy): domain Eukaryota; kingdom Fungi; phylum Ascomycota; class Saccharomycetes; order Saccharomycetales; family Saccharomycetaceae; genus Torulaspora; species Torulaspora maleeae. Next base: position 698,048 of record PPNA03000001.1, on the reverse strand, counting down.
CTTATAGAACAAAAAAAAGATTCATCCAGTTGCAAACGGTTCGCTATACGGATTCCTATGTTATTTATCGTCCCTTGCTAACGTCTAAGGGAATTTGACGTTCCCGCGCGGACAACCTCGGCCTCAGCCGTCTCGCCTGTTGATAGGCGCTGGACGATAAGCCGTCAACTGGCAACCACGGCAGAGAAGCACCGATCCAGGGGACCTGAACGATCCCGCCCAGCGGATGCGCGCCGGCGGATATGCTGTCTGGGAACTGCAATCGGATGACCGAGTCTCGGGACTTGTTGTTAAGAATAGTAGTAGACTTGCATATTATTAACCCTATTCGCACAAGGGAAGACTGTTTACAAATGAGACGACATGGTGAAACCAGGGCTGTGAAAAGCTTGCCGAGGAATCACGCAGCGGTACCGTCATGAAGCAGTATAATTACATTAAATCGCTACCCAGGACCTTTTCCGCATAAAAATCAAACACCTACATACCTCTAGCGTTCTTGACCTTTTCCGGAGGAGAGATCTCCTGCCAGGCCGCGTTGTCAGAGGTACCGACCTGCGTTTCGCTGTTTTGATCGGTGGCGTCAAAACTGCCCGGCATGTTAGGTTGTCCCGTGGATGCTTCAGAAACGGGGGGAACGTACCTTCGGAAATCCTGGTCGAAATCTGACGAGAACGAGTCCCTAGTGACCGCGGCTCTGGGCCTCTCCAGCGATTCCGATGACTCTGACGCGGTTTCTCTCACCAGCGTTGGCGGTGGTTGCATTTCGGATTTAGCGTTCAAATGGAACTCGCCGCGCTCATCGTAGTAACCCAAATCCTGATCGTTGGCTGTGGCGGTATATTGAGGCACGTAGTCCTCCGCCGCTCCGTTGGCAGGTCCATTGTACTGTCTCTGCGACTGCCTGTACGACGGTGGAGTCATCCACGCTGTACCTCTGATCGGAGCCTGGCCCATGGTTCGCCTCCTTCTGTTGATCCGGGCTGTCCCCAGCCCCACGGCTATTATACAGACCACGAATATGACAAACAGTATCCATCTACCCCACAGCCATCCGTTATTGTCGTCGTAATCATCATTGACAATGATGGCTCTCCCGTATAGCTCACCATACCTCTTGGTCCTAGTGATCGGGCTCATGAAAAATGAATATTTAAAAATCTATCGTCCGGCAGCTGATCCGTGCTTCCTATCCTCAGAGTCTCGCAGACGACAATCGACAACTACTTGTCCACCTACTCGAGCCCCTTTATAGTGGTGACCTTCCTGAATGATTCTTATTTTGCCCTTTCGACCCTCCGCGGCCGCCCTCTTATTTTTTCCCTTTCTCTCTGTCAGCGTATGCTGCAAGGGCTTAGCCCGCTGGGCCCCATCGCATGGGCAGTAGTACCGAGACGCCCTCGGAGATTATGAAGTGGACGGGAGAAACCGAAAGGGTGGCGGTATTCTGGGTTTAGAGGATGCTCTGGACGAGTTGAACATGCTTGTAGGGACGACTTTGACGTTTGTTGCTTCCAGGCTTGTTCTGTATGGGCTGATTCTGTTGGCTCCGACGGGTCAGTTTGATACGTCTACTGAGCTCAGTTTACAGAGATTAGAGGCGGCTGGTGCTGGCAAATTTTGGAATGTACATCTTTGGAATAAGCTCTTGTCCTGGGATGCGGTATTCTTTTTGAAAGGAATGACGTCTGCGGGTGAAAGCGGTAGCTATGAGCACGAATTAGCCTTTTCGCCGTTGTGGATACGATTGGTTAGACATTTTGCCAAGACAGATGACGTTTATGACACATTGAAAGTGGCTGTTCTTTTAGAGAACTTACTGTTCTACTCCTCTAGCATCGTGCTTTACTATGTGACTAGGAAGATCTTTTCAGAGAACAACAAGAAATTGTACTATGCCGATAGATTGGCTCGGATAACGACCAAGTTGTTCATATTCACCAGCGCCTCAGGGTTCTTGACCGGGATATACTCTGAACCGTTGTCCTTTTGGTTGGCATTTTCTGGGATCCTGCTCCATGAGATCTCGATAACTACCACTATCCCCACTGGAGTGGATTGCAAATGGTCAAGATGGCCTCTGTATATTCTTTCAGCGATTTTCTTCAGTGGGGCGACCTTGAACAGGTCGAATTGCATCCTGTTGGGAATTTATTTCATTGTAGATTTGTTCCAACTTGTTATGCAGCGCAGGTTTCTGAAAGCATTGTTGTTCCCGCTGGCTGCAGGTATTGCTATGGGTGTTGTTTGCCTGTATCAGCACTTTATCTTCCCATATGAAACATTTTGTCCACAGAGGGGCGGATGGTGCTCCACGCAGTTATTCCAAGGGCTACCTTTCACTAAAACAACTTTTTATGGATACATTCAAAGCCATTACTGGAACTGTGGTTTTCTGAAGTATTGGACGTTGAACAACATTCCGAACTTTCTAATAGCCATACCAAACTTCGTTGTTATGTTATATTCAACGGTCTACTTTACAAGGATATACCCATCGTTCCGAGTACGGCCACTCGTGCTCATTACCCAGGCCTTTCTGATCATGATTCTGTTGTTTGCACATGTTCAAATCATCAATAGGGTATCATCTTTCATCCCATTGCATCTTTGGTACTTGGCTGACAGGTTACTAAGAAAGTCTTTTAGTGACAAGCACACTGCAGGTGATGATAAATTAGTTAAGGGATACATATATTGGCTTGCATTTTGGATACCTTTGCAGACGGTGCTTTTTGCATGCTTCTTACCGCCAGCCTAGTCACACAGCTTAGGTTCACTCATTCAATCTTATCGCATTTCACATCTATCCTACTTTTTGGGACAGTATTCGACTTTATACATGATTTATAGAATTGTGAAATTTTGTATATACATCTCCTGATCTTCACTAGCAGTATTACCTCGAAGAACTAGGGCCGCATTCGATTTTTCATTAGTAGTCTCTTTTTGAAACGACTACTTTCTCCTGGTGAGAATACTGTTGGTCAAAAATTCTAAAGCGGAACGAGCATCCGACTCAGGTAAAGCCTTACGCAAGTTACTTAACGCTTTGTCTCTGTATTCCTTTGCCAGCCTTTTGGTCTTGGCCACGGTATCATATTGGGCAACTGCTCTAGCGGCCCGTTCGACATCTCCTGGTTGTGAAAAGTTACGACGGATAAGGGGACCGAGAGATGGATCTTGCTCCCAGGCATACAACACTGGGGCAGTCGCAATTCCCAATTCCAGGTCAGCACCTGCTGGTTTACCTAGGTCTTTTGCAGCGACAGTGAAATCAAGCATGTCATCCACAAGTTGGAAGCAGATTCCAAGATTTTTGCCAAATTCATAACATTGATCTATAACATTTTCTCTTGCGCCCGATAGGATGGCAGCAGCACGACTCGATTTCGATATCAAAGATGCAGTTTTGAGGTAAGTTTTGTGCAGATAGTAGTCGAAAGCGGTCTTTATCATCTGTTCATGGGAAATGTCCGCATCATGATTCATGGGTACATGGTAGTCATGAATTTCGTTGTTCAGCTTACCTGATATTGGAGGAAGCTCCTTCTTTCCACACTGGATTGTCGTTGGGTCATTATCCACTGCTGTGTTTTTCAATTGCATGAACTCTCCCTCCACGAGGTTGGCTATGCTGTTGGACATTAGCTCAACTACCTCAGGATTTCTCAATCTGGAGATAGAGACAGTTGCTCTACCCAGAAGGAAGTCACCGCCAAGCACAGCCATCTTGTTTGTGAAGGCTATGTTACCACTGGGTCTTCCTCTCCGAGTGTCCGAGTGATCTATAACATCGTCATGCAGCAAAGAAGCCGTGTGGATCATCTCAACAATCTCTGCCAATCTTCTTTGCTTAGGTAATATTCCTCTCTCTTGATCAAAAGTCGCTTGAGGAAGGGGTTCTGGGCCTTTAGTGAGAGGATTCAATGGCTTAATTCCGTGAAGTACATGTAATGGAGAGAAACTGCGAACGGGTTGTTCGAGCAGTAGCATATGAGGAGGTTTAGAGTATACTGGATCTTCGGGGACATCCTCGGAATCCAATTTTACATGATCCCGTTGCTTTAGTGGAATTGCTGCAAGCGCTCTGGATAGTAGCAGTACCAGAAGAGGACGCACTTTCTTCCCCTCGGCTTCAAAATAGTAACTTGTAACTCTGTTCAACGTTGGGTGACCAGATCCTATTAGTGCCATGATATTCTTGGCAAGAGTATTCATCTCGTTGGAAACCAAGGACACAGGATTGCTCAACATGATCTTCGGCGTAACTAGCCTACTGGCGGCCGCCAAAGCTGTAGCAAATGAAGACTTAAATCGGCATGTTCGCTGGCGATTCAGGGAACTCTTCAACATATCTTCTGCTCGAGACCGCTCCTGCTCCTATATGCTCTGTTCTGAGGTTCACGAAGGTTCGATCTGGCAATTGAAAAATTAGGCCCCCTTCGATCTCGCTAAAAATGTACGGCGTCAAATGCCAACCGAACTTGAACGAGGAAATCAGAACAGACCAACCATCGCAAGCTCCGGAAGCACATCCATCAACGGAGCAGCTGTTTTTCTCTAGCCAGACTGTCAAGTACAGGTTATCAAGGCCTATCGATCTGAAAGGCACATTTTTCCAACCGGTAACAGGACCATTTTGGAAGTAATGGAAGGCAATACTACCATCCCTGGGGTTTCAATAGCATTAGAATGGATCAAGAACGTTCTCTCCCGTACAATTAAATCCTCCAACTGTGTTCCAAAGCACATAGGTTTCGTGATGGATGGGAATCGAAGATATGCTCGAAAGAACGGGATTGAAATTAAAGTTGGTCACGAAGCGGGGTTTGCAAGCATGAGTCAGGTCCTAGAGCTTTGTTATGAAGCTGGGGTTCATACAGCTACGGTGTTTGCATTTTCCATAGAGAACTTCAAGAGAAGTCCATCAGAAGTGGATCATTTAATGAGACTAGCGCGTGAAAAGATCAGGCAGATAGCTGAGCATGGTGAAATGGCCGAGAAATACGGAATACGAGTTAAAGTGATTGGAGACTTGTCACGACTTCCAAAAAGTGTTTATGATGACGTGATAGAGACAACTGAAATGACGAAGAACAACACTAGAGCGACGTTGAATATTTGTTTTCCATACACAAGCAGAGAAGAGATGCTTCACTCAATCAGAAGCCTAGTAGAAAGTGGAATGGATAGTAAAGATATAATTGAGACAAGCATCGAAAACAACTTATACACAGGTGGGGACCCTCCTTTGGAACTGCTAGTGAGAACAAGTGGTGTTACTAGATTAAGTGATTTCCTCCTGTGGCAGGTAAGTCAAAAGGGTGTGGTTATCGAATTATTTGACTGTCTATGGCCTGAATTCGGACCTTTAAAAATGGCATGGGTACTACTAAAGTTTGCCTTCAGGAAATCATTCTCTGATAAAGAACATCAATTGGAAGATGATGATGGACCTATCGAAAGTCAAGATGAACGTTCTAATAAAAAGACACTGTAATATTTTGGTGGACTCTTCGTTTTCATTATACTAGTGCGCTATAATTGTATTCATTTACTTATAAATCTAAAACAATCATCTCTCGCAACTATGGATTAAGCCTTCTTATTCAGTTCTTGAGCCTTTTCAAATTCCTCTTTAAATTTATCCGCGTTTTCCTTAGAACCAAATCTGATGGCAAAAGTGAATGCCTCTGGTTCTCCCTCAGAGACATCTGCAGTACAAGCGTAAACCCAGGATCTGTCAGAACCCACGTTTGGTTTCAAAACGTACTCTGATGCAATGATGTGGTTGGCGCAGACTTTTAGAGTTTTATCTCTTCTCATCAATAATCTAACTTTATTGGTAGTCTTGTTCTTCAAGAACTTGACATCACCAGTACCCCTTTCTTTCCATTCCTTAGCGTCTCCATCGAATCTAAACAACTTGGCTCTCACTTTGTATAGTACTTCCTCATCTTCCTCCATAGTCTTAACTTCGACCTTTTCCAAATGGACAATAGGCTCAAAGTGAACATCTGGAGACTCTGGTGATTCATCCTCATCGTTAGCTGCCTCTTTCTTGTCGGTCTTGGATTCTGATTCTTCCTTCTTCTCTGCTTCCTTCTTCACATCATCGGTCTTCTTGCCACCAAACATGGAGAATACGGACGCAGTTGGTGGCTTCGCAACGGTTTCTCCTGACTTAGGAGTCTCTGCTGGCTTGGTGTCAGTGGTCTCAGACATTATATGCTTATAGTATGCTATGAATGGTTGCCTCTCTTATTCAAGATCAACCAAAGGGTCTTTTGAAGAGATTTAAGTTCACTGCTAATAGTTGTATGTACAAGACTGGTTACCGCTGTTTGGCTAACACCAAAAATTTTCGTCACTTCGATGGAGATTGCCACGTACGTTTGTGTCTCCCCAGACGAAATCATGAAGTGATTGTGTCACTCTTTACGAAAACTCGTTGTCATGGTATTCGGCAATCTGCTTTGGCGGCAATACAATATTAGCAGAGCATGAAGCGAATCTACTTGACAAGTTAAAGAAGAATTGAGTGAGTCGCACCTGCCTTTTAGACTTTCTCCTTGTCCTGTCATACTGCACTCTCCCGATGAAGCTTGCCTTCATTTAAGACGTCTCGAAAGAACAGTTGTCGAGAACTAATCCATTTTCTATTATGAAAACGGGTTGACAGATCCCTAAATTGCCAAATTGTTATGAAGAGCTTGGAAATGAGGAGGCATCATTGATTCAACAGCTATCGAAGAGAAGTGTACGGTGTTGCAAATTGCGTGTCAGTCTTTGACTATTCTAACAACGATACGGTAATTTAAGGCATTTCGACAAGAGATCAAGTTTCACTTTAAGTAAAGAGTTGTCAAATAAATTATGAAGCATCTGACTCATATCGCACAGGTTGATAGACTGCTAATTACAATTTTCACTGGATTGATTTTCACGAGAAGACAGTTATACTAGTGAGCTCCATGCGTAATGCTCCCCAATCTGTGACAACATTCCATGACGTCACCAAGTCGGAGGCGTCGAATTTACCGAGAAGCGTCGCCTTTGTAACTCTTTCCATCAAAACATGTTCGATTTGCAATAAAGACACTCGGCCCTTCCAGATGGATTACGACTACGTCGTTTGTACGCGATGCCCAACAAGAGGGCTGTCACGAAACGTAGAGACCGATTGTCGCTTTCCATGCACCCGCCAAAACCACCAACTCGATGCACATTGCTTTTGTGACGTGAGCTGAAACCAAATATCATCAACTTTTACTTCTTCCACTGCTTTGAGTAAAACATATGAGATCAAAACTGGCAGTTCCAGTCACGTCTGACCGATTCAAGTGATTTCTTTGTTTCCCGCTTTCTATGTGCTTCATTACTTTTCCGTCTTGCGGGATTGCTTTTTCATCTCCGTCGTAGAAATTGGAATTCGGCTCTTTAAGGATTTAAAATTCAGGATTGACGAAATTGATAAACTACCAACCAACAGCTAAAACCTGATCCTAGCTGGTCAAGAAACTTTGTGGACTGGTTCAAAAAGGTTGAAACTGTCTAAATTCGTTTGCAAAATGGTTGACTTAACTACACCAGCATCAGCAAACTCCACAGACTCCAGCCCAATGAGTTCTCGACCAAGAAGATCTTCATCTCAGACCTCTCCTATTGATCCAGCGCCGATGTCAAAGCTACGCTCACCAAGAGGCTCTCAAGGATCAGCTGTCGAGTTCACATCACCATCAAAGATGGGTCACATCAGAACTCCCTCCCAGACCTCCCCTCATGACCCTGTGGATGCGATGACCTTCAGTAATTATCGGCGCAGGACTTCGTCTCAAGGATCTCATAGCTCTCTTGATGGCGGAGCTAAAGATCAGAACTCTACTCAGCGTCCAAGAAGAATGTCATCTTTGAAGGATTTCTTCGACCCCTTCTCAACGGCCGAGATTTACTACGGTCCCTCTACAGATCCCAGAAAGCAAAAAAAGACGCACAAGATGAATAGAACAAGAACGATGAGTGTCTTCGGCAACACCTCAGACTTCAAGAAGTATAATCAATCCGAATATCATTTACAAAGACGTGGATCTGAGGATGACAGTTATTTGAGCAGTAAGGGAAACCGTCGTTTTTTCATCGAGGATGTCGACAGGACTTTGGACGAACTGTTAAAAAGTGAGGATACTGATAGTAATTTCCAGATCACCATTGAGGATACCGGACCAAAGGTGCTTAAAGTGGGAACCGCCAACTCCAATGGTTACAAATACGTTAACGTTAGGGGCACTTACATGTTATCCAATCTTTTGCAGGAATTGACTATTGCCAAGAGTTTTGGTAGGCATCAAATAATCCTTGATGAGGCAAGGATTAACGAGAATCCAGTGAGTAGATTGGCTAGGTTGATTGCCACACAGTTTTGGGATAATTTAACAAGAAAAATTGATTTGAATAATATTGGTGAAATTGCTAAGGATACTAAGATTGATACTCCAGGTGCCAAGAATCCAAGAATTTATGTGCCCCACAATTGTTCCGACCAATACGAATTTTACATTCAAGCTTCTCAAATGCACCCCTCTTTGAAGCTGGAAGTGGAGTATTTGCCGCGTGATATCACTCCAGAGTATGTGAAATCTATCAACGACACGCCTGGTTTATTGGCATTGGCTATGGAAGAACATGTTAATCCTTCAACTGGTGAAAAGACTTTGATCGGTTACCCATATGCAGTCCCTGGTGGTAGGTTCAATGAACTCTATGGTTGGGACTCCTACATGATGGCATTGGGTCTCTTGGAAAACAATAAAATTGACGTTGCAAGGGGAATGGTTGAGCATTTCATTTTTGAGATTGAGCATTATGGTAAAATTTTAAACGCGAACAGAAGTTATTATCTTTGCAGATCTCAACCCCCATTCCTGACTGATATGGCCTTACAGATCTACAGGAAGATGGGCGGTGATAATAACCCAAACGCTGTGGACCTGGTAAAGAGGGCATTTGTTGCAGCAATTAAAGAGTATAAGACGGTCTGGATGGCTCAGCCAAGGCTAGACCCTGAAACTGGTTTATCTTGTTACCATCCAGATGGTTTGGGTATCCCACCTGAAACAGAGGCTGATCATTTTGACTCCATTCTCGCTCGTTATATGAAGAAGTACAATCTTTCTCGTGACAACTTCATCCAAAAGTACAACAGCGGTGAGATTCAAGAACCGGCTTTAGATGAATTCTTTTTGCACGACCGAGGTGTGAGAGAGTCTGGTCATGATACTACTTATAGATTTGAGGGTGTTTGTGCTTATTTGGCAACCATTGATCTGAACTCTCTGCTCTATAAGTATGAAAGAGATATTGCGGATGTCATCGAAAAGTTCTTCGATAACAACTATCATGATTCTAGCGACGACACTGTGACGGACGCCCAGCATTGGAGAGATCTAGCTGAGAAGAGAAAGAACAATATAACAAAATATATGTGGGATGAAGAGACAGGTTTCTTTTTTGATTATAACGTCGCAGCTAGGCAAAGAACCTCATATGAATCGGCAACTACATTCTGGGCACTTTGGGCAGGTCTTGCTACTGATGAACAAGCAAAAATCATGGTAGAAAAGGCTTTACCTCCTCTTGAAATGTTGGGAGGTGTCGTTGCGTGCACTGAGAGATCAAGAGGTCCTTTGTCAGTGCAAAGGCCATCAAGACAATGGGATTACCCATACGGATGGGCACCGCACCAAATTTTGACGTGGCAGGGTCTGTGTGAGTATGGTTATGTGGCCGTTGCCACTAGATTGGCTTACAGGTGGCTATACATCATGACAAAAGCCTTTGTTGATTACAATGGTATCGTGGTCGAAAAATATGACGTGACAAGAGGCACAGACCCTCATCGTGTAGATGCTGAGTACGGTAACCAGGGTGCTGATTTCAAAGGTGTAGCCACAGAAGGTTTTGGTTGGGTCAACGCCAGTTATGTTTTGGGATTGAAATATATGAATAACCATGCTAGGAGGGCACTGGGGGCTTGCATTCCACCAGTCCCTTTTTTCAAGAGTTTAAAAGCATCGGAGAGAAAGCTATATAGCGTTTAAGCAGAGAGGGAATTGCATAATTACATTCATTATCGTTGTATATTCTACGATAGGAATCATCGTATCACTCAAACCTTGCTGTTAGGAAGAATTGAAAAATCAGCCTTCAAATCACTTTTTTCCCGCGCTGCCAAAGAAAAAGTACTCTGCTTCAAACAAAATATAGGTTTCGGAAGTCACAGCCAAAACATATTTTGTGTTTTCATGAACAGCAAAATCATATTTAGTAGTAATAAATATAATTCTTGTTTATAATTTTGTGATTAAATGAAAAGAATATATAAGTAATAAAACTTTCAACTCTTAATTTATAATTATCACCTGACCCCTGACACAGCTCGCCGAACATCATCATCACTTTGGCTTACTCAAGGTCGATCTACAGTGCTTCTGTAAATCCTTGGTTGTTCGTTTTTATTCCCTGAGTCCGGTCTCTATCACTACAAGAAGGATTGTTGCTCGCGAAGGGGTTGTCTGAAAGATCACGGTTTTCAATTATGCTCCGACTCACTATTGAGTTGACAAAAGCTAAGAGGTATCTTTTGAAGAGCGGGATACCTTGAGCGCCCTTCAAATAATGTTTTAAGAAGATTCTTTGGGTTCGTTGCCATAAAGTAGATGTTCAGTTCTTTAAACAGATTTTACTAAATTAATGTTTTGTCCTTTCAAACAAACTCTTGCTAAGTAACATCATGAAGTTTCACTGGCTACCAAACTGGTAAAACAATTTCGCCGAGCGCTCATAACAGATTGTTTAATAACTGTTAGTGATCCATTGGATTCTTACTAAAGACATTGTCTTTCTTACATCACCTGGTCTTGAACAAATAAACTACTGACGCTACTTCCAATCCTAACACTAAGGATTGCGATTTTTGAAACTCTACAGTTATTTCAGATCGCAGCATCACAAAGATTCTACATTGCTGAAAACTTAACGGTGGGTTCATCGCCAAAAGATGAGAGAAAACTGATGATTGTTCTTTTCCATTACAATTAGACGAATTTCCGGCGAATAATCAAAGTCAAGTAAATATTAGCAGAGTAAAGATCAGCTGAGTAAATATCAGCAGAGTAAATATCAAAATCCCCACTGCAGTACTTCATGAGATATAGTCGTTCCAATTAAAACTTTCCAATGTCAGACCAGTGGTAGTTCAATCTGGATCTCGCCATTTACGAGATGTCACTGTAGCGTTACGCAGGGAAGAATATAAAAAAGGGAATAGCATCAGAAACTTTAAACCGTCGAAAATCAGAGTTTAGAAAAGTCAAGCCAAAAATGCCAAGTATCTACACTTTAGTTGATGTTTGTATGGTTCCTATCGGGACTGGATCAGCCAGTGTCTCTGACTTCGTCACTTTGGTCGAGAGAAAGATTCGTGAAAGTCCCCTAAAAAGTACACTCCACAGTGCAGGTACCACAATCGAAGGACCATGGGATGAAGTCTTTGCTTTACTCGGTGAAATTCATGAATTCGCTCACGAAAATGGTTACGTCAGGATTCAGTCATCTATGAGGGTTGGGACCAGAATTGATAAGCACCAAACCGCTGAGGATAAAGTGGAGACGGTTTTGAAGAAACTCGGAGAGTAAATAAGCAAGCCTAGCTACCACAACTCTTAAATTTACCAAACATTTTTTTAGTATGTACACATAAAATTATTAATGACATGCCAAGTTCTACATTGAAAACTCGATTCTTTTCATATAACTCCCTAGAGTATCATCACATCACGAACCTGATTTCGCGAGTTGTGATACTCATTCAATAGAACACTTCAAATTAAAGCCCCACTCCTTGCAGTATGCTCAAGGATCACACTAGGAGATATTCCTCTCCTGGAAAAGAAAAAGAATTCTGAATCTTACCATCAGAGTTACTGATTCCTCTAAGCTTGAGAAGCAGCTGAAGAGTACTTAGTAACAGCTCTGGTACCTTCGGAGACAGCGTGCTTAGCCAATTCACCTGGCAAGATCAATCTGACAGCAGTTTGAATTTCTCTTGCTGAGATGGTAGACTTCTTGTTGTAAGCAGCCAATTTGGAAGCTTCGGTGGCGATTCTCTCAAAGATATCGTTAACAAAGGAGTTCAAAATAGACATAGATTTCTGGGAAATACCGGTATCTGGGTGAGTTTGCTTCAAAACCTTGTAGATGTAAGAGGAGTAAGTCTCCTTTCTGACTTTCATCTTCTTCTTAGACTCGGCACCTGGAGCGGTCTTCTTAGCAGCTGGCTTCTTCTCCGCTGGTGCTTTGGAAGCTGGTTTCTTCTCGGCTTTGGCAGACATAGTTGTGACTTTGATGTGGTTTGTTTCTTGTAATTGGTACACAAAATGCAAAACAGTATCGGAAGCTCAGAAATTTATATATTCTTGTCAGAAGAAGCACCTAAGCCCTTTATATAGGAGCCGTTATGTGATCACGGGGAGTTATTTCAGTTGCTGTTTGTTGCTGCGCGCCGTGCTGAAAAACGCGTCGCGCGCTCCCAATTTCGCACGAGAAATTTACGGTCCTGCGAAACGCTCAGAACAGATAATTACCAGGCGAAACAACTTTGGCGTTCCTCAAATTTCACTGCTTCAGGCGCGAAAGCAGCGGCACGGCCAATAACTAGTGTCAATGAGCCATAATGAAGAACTCTGCGGTAGTTTGTAAGATTTATCCTACTTCTTCAAAGTACGTTTCGTATATATAAGAGATACGGTTTGACTGGTTGTCTAGTGCCTCTTGATTTAGACGTTGCTCCTCTTGCTCTTGCGCATTTTTCTCTGAGTTGTACCGTTAGTTCGATAATAAATAGCACGATAAAAATGTCTGGTGGTAAAGGTGGTAAAGCTGGTTCTGCTGCTAAAGCTTCTCAATCAAGATCGGCCAAGGCTGGTCTAACGTTCCCAGTCGGTAGAGTTCACAGATTGCTCAGAAAGGGCAATTACGCTCAAAGAATTGGTTCCGGTGCTCCGGTTTACATGACCGCTGTGTTGGAGTATCTAGCCGCCGAAATCTTGGAATTGGCAGGTAATGCCGCAAGAGATAACAAGAAGACCAGAATCATTCCAAGACATTTGCAGTTGGCCATCAGAAACGATGAAGAATTGAACAAGCTTCTAGGTAATGTCACCATTGCTCAAGGTGGTGTCTTGCCAAACATCCACCAAAACTTGTTGCCAAAGAAGTCTGCCAAACCGGGCAAGGCATCTCAGGAATTGTAAATCGACAAAATTTGAGAGAGCGCTTAGAAAGGGTATTATGTATAGGTTTTGATACAGAGAGGGGTTTTCATCTTTGTTTATGTGTAATTTTATTGACTTCCATTTGAATAAATTCTGTATACACGGGTACTTACAGGAAAAACACAGCGGAAAGAGATGTGACAAGAGCTGTCTCAATTCTTTTTCGCCAGCATATCAACAGCTATGTTAACCGCCGACATGAAGACTTCTACTCCAACGAGCACGATGACGATAAACTCAAGATACTCTTCATGCGAATGCCCCAACTGTTCCTTTAGCATTTGTAACATATCCGAAATGACCTCCAATCGTTGATTTAATAATGCAACACGTTGATTTATCTCGAGATAGCCTCTAGTGGCATGGTATATGGGCTCCAACTGCGGTTCTGACCACATGATTTCCGGCGAATCCAGCACGGATCCATGCAAATTAATGTTTATTCGCAGGATGAACAACTCTCCAATACTTTTCATTATGTCCTCTTTATTCATTGAAACCTTACCGCTTGAGGCGATCTCTTGCGGTATGTCTTGTGTATCTTCAATGGTATTGTCCACTAGTTCTTCGAAAAGTGATATCTTGACGCTCTGTGCGATTGCGTGCGATATGGATAATTTAATCATATAGTTTGATCCATCTCGAAGCGTGATGAAATCATTATAGATTCTCGGTTGATAACTCTGGGTCACGTAGTAGTTGAACTCCTCAATTTGAACGTCTTCCTCGGCGAGCTTCTCCTTTTCAAACCTTTCTATGTCATTTAAAAAGGCCTTCTCTTCACGCTCGGTGAAACCCCACAGAACAACGACACCGTACTCGAACACAAAAATCTCAGGCTGCTTGTCACTGACATTGATTTCACCACCTTCGTCATCTAATCTGATAACATCATCGTGCTCGAATCTTTTATCTCCCCTCCAATCGTTATACATGAACGGCGTATACAGACATTCATCGAACAACTTAGGATGTGTATGGTGAATCCTCCTGCAATCTTTCAACCACTTGACAAACTCTCTCATGTGGTAACTGCTGGCAGTACAGTATGCAGTAGCTCTAGGTAATAGATGCCGATGACCTTTACCCAACTTTTCAGCATCTCGTCTAGCTGGCTTATCGGTAATTCTATTCACCTGAGAATAAACATCCCGATCACGCAGGTCTTGCCTCTCTTCATCCCTCTGAAACGGTTCTTCTGGGAGTAGTTTCAGTTTCTGTGCAGTACGAGATGTCCGCTGCGCACCAGTACGCATCTGCTTTCCTGGTGCTGGAGCACCCATGCTATTAGGCACTCCCCTCACTTGGTCATCATTTTCTGAGACCGCTGTTCTGGCTTTGCTGGAAGCTTGCTCAGACCCCGGTTGTGGTAGGTATCTACGAGAACCCTTTGTACTCTGTTTTAATGACAAGTCCTGATCCAGCAGCGATCGTTGTTCCTCAATGCTAGAGTTTATCATTATACCAAAGCTAACAAATAGCCCAACATAAACACAGCTATACTCAGTTACTCAAACTGTGTGACTTCCCTTTGTTATTAGCTATAATTGTTGAAGTTCCAGAAGACTGCTTATGCCGGGCTGTTCATCACCTTAAAGTCTGTCCGCCTTCAAAAAGACCGCCTGGCAAGATAGAAAAACGCATAATAAAAGTGGACAGATCAATCCTTAGCATATTCTGAAGGAGCAAAGTGAGCAAAGAGGCTACAGTATTTGTCAAGATAGTCAAATCATAGTCTCGACACGCTTTAAAACGGTTAAGCTCGCCACCAACATCCCTCGAAGTCGAAAACCTTCCCTAATACTGGCCCAAAATGCCTGATAGCGACCTGAAACGAAAGGTTGACGATTTGAAAAGCAGCAACGACGTTTTGGCACTTGCGATACAACGAACAAGACTATCAGTAAAAAGATTGAAGCTAGAATACAGTGTACTTCTAGAAAGATTGGAGTCTAGAGTTGAGCTGGATCCGGAATTGCGCTATGAGAACCCTTTACCCACCTTGGAGTCCTTCAAGCATGAGCTTATGACCAAACCTCCTAAGAAATCTAAGGGTAAAAGACGAAAAACGAAGGACAGAGATCCAAATATGCCCAAGAGGCCCACGAATGCCTATTTACTGTTCTGCGAGATGAATAAGGAAAAAATGCGCAACAATGGGTCGCAGGACGTCTCCAAGGATCTCACTGAGGCCTGGAAGACACTGAATGAGCATGACAGGAAACCCTACTACAATCTTTACAATGAGGACAGAGCGAGGTATCAAAAAGAGATGGAATTGTACTCCATCAAGATGGACCATGAACGGAACATTGAGGAAGAGGAGGAACAGGAAGATGCAGAGGCGGTTAGAGTGGCCAAGCGCGGCAGAGGAGCTGATGATGAAGAGGAAGAGGAAGAGGAAGACGACGAGGAAGAAGAAATGGGGCGTGAGCCAGACTCAGAGATGACCCAACCTGGTGATGAAGACGAAGACGATGATGAGGAAGAGGATGAAATGACTGACTTACCGCCAAGCGAAGCTTAGCTGGTAAGGGCAGTTAGATGGTGAGAACAAAAAATCTATCAAATTATGTAATATAACTCAGCATCTATAGAAAAATAATGCCTACCAATAATGATGAGGAGGCTCCCAAACTTGGAAAATACTTACCTCCGTGCAATTTTATTCCTTCTTTGATAATATCCAGAGTCGTCTTTCTCATGCTTCCTCTTTTCCCTCGACCTTGCATGTTTCTTTAGCTTGCGTTGAGCGGCTTTCTCAGGCTCTGTGACCGCTAATATGGACCTCTTTGCCTTTCTTTCCTTCCTTCTGGTTGCTACCTTTTGCTTGACATTCGCATAAGCCTTCGAAAACTCTGAAACAGTCAGTTTGGCCTCTAGCATTTGCAAGCATTCTTGAGCCAGAGCACTGAGCTCCTGTTGAGAGTCGCTCAGGGCGGAACTGACATCGTATTCCAAAAAAGTAAAGAGAGGCATAATAATAGTCTCGGCCACAACCTTCAATTCTTCATCGAGTAGTTGAATCAGAAGACTGAAGAGTTGAATGCACCCTTTCTTCGAGGTGAAAGAATCTACCTGGTTTTCCTCGCTTCGTATGATCACTCCGATTCTATTGACCATATAGGCAATAGCAGAGCTATAGCGTCTCTCATTGACATCGGTGTCCTTAGTATTTTGATAGGCGGTCTTGTTCTCCTTCCACCGAGCCGCAATCCTCAGCAAGGTTTTGATAGACACGGAGGTCAGCTCTTCGGGGACTGATGGAGCACTCAACTGTCTCATTATCCTCGAAGCAATACTTTGAATCTCCAAGTCGCTCAAGGAATCTTCCAAACTGTCTAGTTTTTCGATGTACTGATTGACAAGTCTGGCTGATGCCTGACGCACCCAGATATGAGGGTACAACAGAAGGCCAATTATCTTGTTCCAGGTATCTCTAAAGCTATGCGAATAGACTTTATTAGGATTAGAACTGACATAGGACTCAAACACAGTTAGCGCAGTGTAGGTCATTGCCCACTGATTCTCTGGTTCAATATCTGCATTTTCGATGCATGCTTTGGTTCGACTTACGGCCAGATCTTCTAGAGTGGATGAAGTCGCATCACCGACAGCAGTCTGGTAAACCTTGTATATTCTCAACCCCAAACTTAGGAAAGAAGGCTCATCTATTTGTTTTAACCATGCGACGATGTATGCACTTACAACCTCCAGACTAGCGGCGTCCAACCTCTTCAGAAGGTTTGTGAGCAAAATGCCTGCCATTTCCCTGCACCTAGGACTGTCATCATTGACAAATACATTTGAAAGTGCCACGAAGAATGAAGAAGACAACTTCGATAGCAACGCAGGGTTGGCCTTATTCACAAACAGATTAATAAGTTCCATGACCGATTGCCTTCCCTCTTGGGACGGATACTGTAAATTATCGACCATGAACTTGAACTGCTTTTCAAGACGTCCCTTACTCTGATCGTACTCCATTAGGAATTGATAACAGACACTTCTCGAGACATCTCTGATTTCTTTCGTATGATTGGTGACCATAATTTCTCTCACTGAATTGATAACATCGTACAGCTCTGGTAGCTTTATATGCTTAGAGACCAGAGCTTTCAAAAAATTGAAGGCGAGCCCCTGCTTGTGAGGTTCATTCAAATCCGGTAAAATTCGGCTTAGGACATAACTCAAAGCCGAGTCCTTGATGTCCGTATTCTTATGACGAATGAAAGTTGATAAGTACTTCAACCCCATCTGACAAAGTTCGCTCGAAGTGGAGGGCGAGTCTTTGACAATATTGAGGACTATTCTGGCCGCACTCTTGAAAACCGTCTCAGACTCTTCAGAGAAAGTTAGCTTCACAAGAAGGATGAGTACTTTAAGTGAGTTAACAATGACAGACTCTTTTTCTGATGTCAAAGCACTTTTCAGTAGAGGTATGAAGCCATCGAGGTAGGCTGGATCCAGTAGATGTCTGTTCCTGAATAACACTGCATTGAGTAGCTCCAATGCAAATTTCTGCAGTGTCGTATTGACCTGTGATCCATCGTTCTGAACTTTGGCTCCTTTGAAATTTAGGTCCACTAAGAAGAAGTCCTTAAGCTCATCATGAGCGTTCTTATGTCTAACGTCTTTCGTGGCTTTTCCTTCTTGACCTTCGTGATATATCTCATAGCAAAGGGTCAGGACATCAGTCGAAGCAGACTCTGAATTGTGCTTCAAACCAAGAGAATACCTTCTCAGAAGTTCATCCAGCTTATTCTGATTTCTCAAATTTATGCGCTGCATTAAAAGAGCCTTGATAGGGTTTAAAAGTGAGGAAAACATGGAGAAGGAGATATTTGCCGATAGAATCTCCGCTGTGTCATAACTTTTGTTCACTTTAACCTCCTTCATTGTAGTATGGTAATTATCAGAGTCCTTCTCTTCTCCAGCACTGCCGAACAGATCATCCATCAAAATCCTTGCTATCATCCCAGAAGAAGAATCCAGGTCGGAGTGGGTCAAATTTTCCTCCATAGTCTTTAAAACATGATGAACTGTGAAACTGAGGACATGGATATGCGATCCTCTCTTGAGGGCTGAAGACAACTCTTTTATCACAAAAGTAAGATAACCGGCACCGACTGTGCGGCAAATATTTCCAAGAGTACGCCTGACTGCGTCACGAAGCTCTTCTGATTTACTCCTCAATACCTGACAGACACTCGTAAGAATGCCTGGTAAAAGCTCGATAGTCTTCGCGTATTCCAATCCCATAATCAAATTCGTCACTGCTTCGGCTAAAGGTATTCTCATGGTGACTGTTTCGCTATCTCTGAACTCAATGACTTTGCAGAGTTTTGGATAAACCTCTGCAAAGATGAAGGTGTCAAGATCCTCCAAATTTGTAGGAACTTTCCGCAACGTAACCTCACCTTCAGTCTTTCCCCTTGCTACACTTAGAGTCTCCCTTAATGTGACTGAGACTTGACAAATAAGATTCACAACGTCCTTCATCTGCTCTGATTTCGACTTCAGAAGGGTAATGTAACGTCTGAACAGCGCTCTGTATTGATGCCACGTCAAGTAGCTCGAAAGCACCCCAATAGTCAACAAGGATTCATTTCCAATATTTCTAAACTTCTCCTCCTCAGAGAAAACATATTGCTCGACTATAGGCATCAAGTAATGGGCGATGCTGTTATCTGACAAGCCACTTGCGTGATCTCTTAGCCTCTTGACAGCTCTTAATCTACGATGAAGTTGTACATGAATGACGTTGACGAAGAAATTCGCCTCTTCATCGCCAGCGAACAATAATGGCTTCATATCTTCCAGACCCTTGTAGTACACGCTATGCTGGATGACATACGCCAAAACAGAGATATACTCTCTTTGAACATCTTCGGAATACTTTTGTAACCCAGACTGGATGTGAACTAGTATGATTCTCTCCAAAATTTTTAAACTTTCCCCTGCAGTTTCTTGAGAACCCTTCCCGTTAATGTAGTCTACGAATCTGGAAAGTGTGTGTGATGCATTGGTCCGTACAGCTAGTTCATCTTTATCATTGATGAAATAGAGGCATGAGTAAATTACTGGAAGCCATTCAATTTCAGTAAACTCAGAGTACGACTTCTCGTTGAACTCCTGAAAGGAAGACAGCATTTTTGGGAAGTCATACTCCTGAAGTCGATTTGTGGAATAAGAATTGAGGTTTGAAACGAGTTGGGCAACCACCTTCAGATTGGAAAAACGTTTGGAGAAACTGACAAAAATCTTGTTTATCCCTTCTCTGACTTCCTTCTCAGCAAAACTTCCGTAAAGAGAGGAGACAGCTCTGTACAGCTCATCAACATCATCCCAAGAGCCTTCGAAGGTTTCGATCAAAGCAGACAGGATATTGAGGACTTTAACAAAATCCTTTCTGTTAACTCCTTTAAATTTTCCTTTTACAATTAGTGTCAAGGAGGCAAGTAACCGTTGAGTTGTTTCTCTGTCCTGGACGTAGCCGCAGTTCACCAAGTTGAGCACCAGATCCATGACAAGAGATAAATTAGCCGCGTCGGATAGGCTCCCGTACAGTGACGGTAAAACATCCAAACAAGTTGTCGCAACGAGTGCAACAAGGCCGGCATATTCAGGATCGACTGTTGGTTTGCAAACGATATCGTTCGCAGCATTCAAAATTGGACCAATCACAGATTCCTTAGCATTCGAATTCGAAAGAACTTTCATCAAAGCCACGCAGCTTGAATACTCGTCGTAGTACAAGTACGGATACAAGGAAGTACTAGTGGTCCAATGAAGGATGACTTTCATGAGAGAGGACACCTGCTGTAGATTCTCATCTTCAAATCTCGCCATCCGTGGTCTTATAACTATCTCGTGAATATCCTCCATCGATTTTGCGAGTTGTGAGCAGTCTCCGCTGGTTTGGAAAAGACTATTCAAACATTTGAGTGACTGCTGCCTTAAGTTGCTCACCATTTTCTCCATATGTGTCTCTAAGGAATCCCTATTGCTGCCATAATAAGACAGTGCAATTGTGTATAGTAGTGGCCGCAGTGTGGTATATTTCGCCTCAGAGAATTTTGAGCCAAGAACCTCGAATGATTGATTTAAAATAGTCACATAGCCGATCATTCGTCTCAAATTGGCCAACGTAAATTCATCTGGGTTCAATTGGTGACCGTTCTCAAAGTAGTAGTCATAATTGAACTTGCTACTTCCTAGCTCATAAAAATCGACGATAAATTGATGTTTTAAACTTGGCAACACTGACATAACGGCATGTTTTCTTCCCTTCCTTAAACCGCTGGTACTTGGGGTCTGGGCACGTCCAAACAGAATCCTCAAAGTGTATGGCATAAGTGAGACCTCCTCCGTCTCGTTGACAATTTCTGAACCGGTCAAAAGACGTGTTACTTCATCTTTGAATAGCGAATCGTCTAAAAGATTACTCAAAGTATCCTTGAATTTCATAAGTACAGGATCTCGAAAAGCTACCAGGCAATCCAATGCAATTTTTTGTACCTCATTACTCCTGCTTCCTAAAAGGACGAAGAAACGTTCATGTACCTCTGGCGATTTATAGATACTCTTGATGTTCTTGAATTTCCCAAAAATTTTTAACAGAGAGTTTCGATCAGCCTCGGTCCAACTAGATCCATTTGGTATATCTTCTTCATTAACTTGACTAGTTTCAAATACCTGTTCTAGCTCCGCCTGATTGAATATGAAAGGCACGATATCGCGAGAATGGCGTTCAGCCACTTGGGGCACCATTGACATCAATTTCAATATCTGACTTCTTATTTGCGGGGAAACCTTATTGGACCCTCTTCTTTCCTTCAGTATCCGAAGCACAGTGTTATCGGAGCTATTGTACTCGTTCCAATTGGTAAAGTATGAGTCTACCATCTCCTTCAGTCTGGGAACGCTGCTTTCCCAAGCGTTAATGTGGAAAACATCGGACGGTAACGATTCGTAGTAACTTAGTTCTTCATTGTCGTCTGGACACTTCAGAAAATGGACCAAGAGGTCCCACACCATTGATTCATTTCTATCATAGATTTTTGGAATAATCTCGTACACTCCATTCCATAGAGGTGAAAAACGCACAGTAAGCAAGCCGAATGAATGTTTGATGAAGAAAGTATCAATGAGTCTATCCTTCTCTGCGTTAGAAAATTGAGCGCCCATCGTTCTTACTCTTGTTGTGAGATCTCTGGCATTCTCGATAGTCAAAGGAACGTTTTCTAAGTTCCTACAGTCATTCAGGAGTTGGGGAAACTCTCTTCCCTCGATGCTTAGTAACGTCTCAACCAGCTGTAATGTTTCATACCGAATATCCCTATTCGGTAGAAGGAGGTTATCGGAGAGGCTCAATACGACTTCCGGACGGTTCTTAAAAGCTTCTCTCAACTGAGAATCGCTCACCATTTCCCTCAGAAACTTGTTGAAACCCTTGATAAAATAGACGCTAGTTCTCAGATCACTCAATTTATCCAAAATTGATAGAATGAGAGCAGATTGAGAGTTTTTCTCGCCATTTGCGGCAAGTAGAAGAGAACCGATAACGTCCTTCATAAATTCATTTGTGCTTTCCAGGTTAGCGACCAAACGTTCTATCAAAGGAAGTAGAATCGCAGCATCCACCTGAGACTTAAGAGTTCCAAACCGAAGAATTGATGTGCTTTGGTATATTTTGAACAGAGACTCATCAGAGAAATCTTTGAAATCTTCCTGCAATAAGGTAAGCAGGGAAGATTCAAACTCCTTTGAGACAGAAACATGAAGCTTCTCGGCCATTTGTGGTTTCTCTTCGATTTGAAGACAGAATAAGGTCATTTTGCTGACGCTATCATACCGCGCTGAATTGAGATACTGCTGAAAGTACTTGCCGCCGTTGAAGGTCAACGCTTTGTCACCACAGACACCAAGTAAAGAAGCGAAAAAAGGTATAAAGTCATCTCCCCGGCACTGCAAGTAACGCTCAAATAATACTCTATGATACTGAGTCAGGGTCTTGAGGTCGCAGTTTCTGAATAGAATTGCGACCATGAGGGTCAAATTTATCGAATTGGGTGCCTCCGCATTGGCAAACGACAGCAGTTGCTCGACCAAAAGGGCTATCTTTGACCAATCAGCTATCTTTTTACCGCTTTCTGCAAACGCCAAGGCCGCGATGACCTTAGACACAACATCTAAGTTAGCCGCATTCATCTTACATGCCAGGCGCTCACCTGCTGACTCATAGAGAGGTTCCAAATTTTCCATGGAAGCATGTCTTGCGATGTTCAACCAGATGTCACAAAAAAGATTTGCACCGATATCGCTGCCTTTGGACAGTATTTGATCTAGTAGTACCTCAACCAACACCTTAGATTTTGAATGCAAAGCAGAAGACGTAGAGGTGAACGCCTCGGAGAAAAGTATAAGCATACCATCATAAAGATTGGGTTCATCAGAGGTCTCTAACTTATCGAAGGAAAAAGACACAAAAGCAGACAGAGAGGTCTGCTTCGATCTGCGAATGAGAAAAGACATTGCCTCCGCCGAAAAACGAGATATATATTGTTTGGAATGCGAGAGAAGTGGGAAAAGTAAATTGAAAGTCGGTACGAGGTCCTCACTGAGTAATCGGGACAGATATTTGAAGATGTAAGCCAGACAGTTGAAACCCCATTCAAACACTTTAGATGACTCAAATTGGACAGCACTCTCTAGTAATCGTATCAAAGACAGCAAAGCCTTCTCATAAAACTTTAGGAAGTCAGGACCCAAATCATGACAGAATTGTGCCAGTAGGTCGAGCAAAGGCTCAAGCGAGAACTCATCATGCTTTTCAATGCTAGAAATAAGGAAATCAAAGAGTTTAGTGTCATGGTAAATGATTTGTGGCAAGGTCTGGATCAAATCTTCCACGTTGTCGACAAATTGACTGAATTGCGCGCTTAAGTTGATTTCCTTCCAATGCTCAAACGATGCTAGAAAATGGGAACTTTCCACATAGTCGTGAACTCTTTTCTGTAGATTCCTGGCAGGCTCAATTCTTAAGTCATCAATCTTACTCTTGAACGATGAGTAAGTGTATCTCTTGGAGCTCTTGGTGGTTGTTTTTTGCCTTGCCATCTCGCCTGCAACAAAATGCCTACCAAGCCTAAATCCTGCCTTGGTGACTAGTGGGTTTGTCGGACGATAAGAACTGACCTTTTATCTCTCCGACGTTAGTCGAGATGTTTCCTGTCAAATCGGTAAGCTCATCTCATCGCCCATCTCAAGGTCAACTTAGAAAATTTTTGAAGCCGCTTGAAAGGTAATCGAATACGAACCTCTTCGAAGAGAGCCATTAAATCCAAAGTCCTAAAATATATTCAATTATAAGTAATGTCTAAACGCTCATGCTTGAGCTGTTACAAACTTGGTGAACAAGTCTGGTTTGGTGTTGATCGTGATGCTCTCAAATGACTCCTGCTGAGCTAGATCAACACAGTCTTCGTTTGCTAGTGACAACAGATCAAAAAATGCCAAGCTTGCCTCCTCCTTGGTTATGTCTTTGGAAGCAAGTAAAGGGTCTTCTTTATGCTTTGCTGCCAGTAAATCATCGAAGTTTAGAGAATCAGAGTCGGAAAACTCTCTCCTTATCAGTTCAGCCATGTGTACAGTTGTCTTTGGCGCAGTTTCACCAGAAGAAAGCCGTACTTCCTGAGGTTGAGTCTGTGTGTATTCCTCTGTTTGCGATGAGGCTTCTACGGAAACCTCAGGATATTCTTCTTCAACTGGTGCTGGTCCAATATCGGCCGCCATTGGCATGGACTGATCACTATCTTCGGCACCGTCGTAGTTTATGCCGTCTCTGCTTATCAAGTTCTCATCAAGACTCAATGATATGTTCATTTCTGGCTCTACCAAATGCTCATTTTCGTCCGGTGGGTTCAATCTCTGCCTCTTCGATTCTTGGAATGCCATTACCCCTGCTAAAACTCCAGATGGGAGGTAATCAATGCTCAAGCGCAGTTCGTCGACTAGCCTTTTCTTTGTCCAGCCAGCATCGCTTTCCTCCAAGTGTTCGTTTTCTGTTTCGATATCTGGCGTATATCTTGCTTGAGGATCTTTTATCTCGATTTCGTCATCTAGATCTATCACTCTTGCATTTGCCAATTCGGAGTTCTGCTTCGACTGTCTTGGTGCTTTCACTTTTCTTACTGTTCCCTCTTCCGGTATCGGTTCATCAATTGCAAGTTCTTTCTCAATTCCCAAATCTATCTGAATGTCGTCCGTTTCATCTATCATGGAGGCATTATCAGCTCTCCTTCCAAGTTCCACCGACATGTTTGAAGAGTTCTCATCATGGTCATCTTGGTCTCCGGCCTCGCTTATTCCTAAGTCCCATTGTCCATTATTTGGATCGTCGAGCGGAAAGTCATCATCTTCGATTAACGGCACTTGTTCCACCCGGCTTTGACCTGTGGAGCCCTCATCAAGTGTCGTTTGTCTAGTGCCTTCTTCCCACGTCTTTGACGCCGAAGCCGCATGTCCGTCTTCAAAATCGAAATCGAGATCTAGTGCCGAAGTATGTTGCAAATCCAAGTCGTCATCACCACCAAACCTTCTACCTATCTCCAAAGACGTATCCCAAGGAGCAGCTCCTTGAACCTTCCTACGCATTGAATTATCATCATCCAATAAATTACGTGAGCTTTGATCCTCCTGTAGGAAATCTAAACTGGGCACTGAAAGCACTTCTCTTTCAGTCACGGAATCCTGCAAGATCAATTGCTCAATTGACGTGATCGTATTGGATTTCCCGATGGTGACATTGATCCTCTGGTTCGCCCTAAACAGTGTGGTAATCTTCATCAAGGTGTCTTTAATGTCTGTGAGAAGAAACGCTGCTTGTTTTGAGTAAACGCGCACTATACCTTGTAAAAGATCCCCTGAAGTGTGTAATGTGATATGTTCCAAGCGGCCAGCGTCCCCATCTGCGTTCTGTACACATCCAGAGGCCTTGGCTATCTCGTCTGCAGATTCCTGAATGCTTGTCTGCAGCACAGCAATTTTGGGCAGGTTGGACATATTAGCTGCCAACCATATTTGCGCCAGCGGACCACTCTTGGTGGCAATCCTGACTGACGAGTAAGGAAGCGCGTTAGATGACATTAGTATAGTCTGTAGTTAGCAAAATGAATGTGTTATTAGTGGTTAAAATGCTAGAGCAATGATCAAAAGAATGGATGTGGGTTCCTTATACCATATCAATCAGCAACAGTTGAGGCCAATGGCAGATTCCAAACGTTCCAACGACCTCTTAAGTCGTATCTTGTAAGGCTATGTGATTTTTCACTACTTGCAACTTTACGCGTCAGTGCAATCTACTTCGCGTTTTCGCGGCCTGCTGGTTCAAACTACAACCAGGAAAGACCACACAAACCGGGCGAGTTGCAGACAATATCGTTCTTTATGTTTATTTACCTCTTGATATCTTGAATATAAAACTTCGAAACTTTCTAAATGCTCCCATCCTTAATCTCCCTATTTAAGAGCGGATTGTAGGGACTCCAAGACTTCGATTTGGATGGCAGCTTCGGCAGCAGTCTTCTCATCTGAAGAATTGACCTTGTTCTTGGCTTCACTCAAAAGAGACTTGATATTCTCCTGGGAAAAAGACTCCAGAGGGAAAGCCTCCACAGATGTGATACACAAAGTGGAGTCTGGTTGCACGGCAGCAAACCCGCCAGACACAAAGTACTTCTTGGATTGCGCACCTTCGAAGACCTCAACGACACCTGGTGTCAATTGTTCCACGGTGGGCACGTGATTGGCCAGGATACCAATTCTTCCGGATTGAGCTGGCAAGTTCACCTGGGTCACCTCAGAGCCTGCGAAGACGGTCTCATGTGGCAGGGCAAACTGTAGTTTCAGAAAAGACGATGGAGCAGCCTCAGCGTAGAAACGCTTGCCCGCAACGTTCAAAGATCTGGTCAAGTTTCTAGCGGCGTTCAAACGGAACATCTCCTGTGTCTTGTGTATATGCTTCCTAGCCCAGATACCAGCGCTGTCAAATCACTGCCTTCAACGATCTACTGCACAGGGGTCTTGTGAGTAGTTCGACTGCCCTCCGGACGACAGAACCTAGAGGGCGACGATGCCAGAACAGGCGCCCGCGAAAGAAAATTAAGCGGCCGAAAAAAGGAGGTTACCCAGACTGCTGGAACGAGAGATCTGATTGGCCAGGAATGGAAGAGCGGGTAACCATGAAGATTCAGAGCACTGGGGCTCGGCGGCTATTTCTGCTTTTCATCTGACATTTTACTTTGTCTCATTTCTAACTATAAAGGCTCTACCAGGCTGATTCAAGACGTTACTGCTGGTTCAGGAGCCACACTTGCGCGGGCCAGGTATGATAGCCGCAGAGCGGTCAATCTTTGATGCGACACAAGATGTGATTTGCCCCGCTGGCATCTACAGCAGAGGATTGTTGAGGAAAGGTAATGAGGGTTTAGAGAAAGATTGGTTGTCGAATGTGTAAGACAAACAGCTCTAGAGCGAAATGTGCCCATGGATCAGGCGAAATCGATTTTCCCATATCGTCAGATCTCCAGCGACAGCTCTGCACGAGCCCGGCTCGCACTCTGTCGTGTCAAGCAACCAGACAACGAGAAACATACTTCGAGCCACAGCCAGGAAACGTCTCCTTTGTCAGAATTCATGACTTTGGGAGGAGCTGATTTCGAGCTGGCACGTTCTGAAGGGCTCAACTATCTAGGTGAAGTCTATTTTGCCTTTTGTTCGGCCCGGGTAGCCCCGTGGTGACTAGGTTGAAAACGAACGCCGAATAAAAGCATCGACACATTCTTGCGGGAGACGCTGACGAAGTGCTATCCAAACCATTGATACCTCAAGATGGTTGCAATTCAAGGTGCTACCAGTGCCAGTGGGACGCCAATGTCTCCTGCGCCTTTGCCGGCTCACAGCAATAAACTTACACAGTGTTTCGACGATATAATGAAAGTGGCGGCAGAAATGATGGTTCAACAACAATTAAAGACAGTCCAACTAGATGCGTCGGTTATAAACGGATTCAGTGAAGCACAGCAGAGGGTATTGAGCGAGAAAGTTCACATGTTCCATTCAATCTTGGATGATTTAGAGACAACTTTGTCGAAGAGCAAAAGCTATGTGGGGGCCTTATATGAAATAGGTGTAGAGAAGGAGAAGCAGAAAGAACAGGAAAGGATAGATCTTCGTAGGAAGCAGGAAGAGGAGGAGGAGAGAAAGAATAAGGAGTTGGAGGAACTCAAGAGACGCCAATCATCCGAACAAAGAATGGAAGAGAGTCGACAACGACCAACAGAGGCCGATAACAAGATTGATTTCCCCGCTGAGACGCCTAATGGTCTTTTATCAAACCTCAGCGAAAGCAGTCGAAATTTGAGTGGCTCTCCAGGCATGGTTATGACTGCCCGTTCTCATGTGGCAATGACTCCCGTTGAGGTTAGACAACAGTCGCCGAAACCATCACAGGGACGACCTCCCCGAGGTGAAGATATCGCTGACATGGGGAGTATGGATATCTCGATGTTCCCCGGTCTAGATAACACAGGGTTCGATATGGGTGCTTTTGGCGGCCCAGAAATGAATGAGAATGGAAAAAATACCGATAAAGGTACAGATACAATGGGTGATTTTGAAAAACCATCCGCTGGAACCGAGAATAACCCATCAGAAAATCCGGGGGGTACTTATATGGCAGACAGTGGAGAAAACTATCTGACTTTGAATGATTTTAATGATCTGAACATCGATTGGGCTGCGAATGGTGATTCTGGTGACTTAGATTTGAATGGGTTCAACATATGAAGGCTGGAAACGGGAAGAAAACGCATGGCTTTCAACGTTGTCACTTAGTATATAAGGGTGTACGTAAAAGGATGTACAAATGCAAAAAGCTCATTAAAGATGGGACGTTAAATATTACAATGCTGCTTAAAGCCAAAGGGCTTCGTTTCTCAGAGGTAAACCACCATTGCGGTAACGTTGTCAGTGGTCCCATTTTCCAAAGCACATCTAACCAGTATTTTGGCCGCTTCATTGGGGTCCTTTATATCCTTGATAAGTTCACAAGCCTCTTGATCGTCAATGACATCCCACAAGCCGTCACATGCCAGTATCAAAAACTCGTCTTCTGACGTTATCTCTACGCTAGTAGTGAAAGGATTCCCTACCACCAGACCATCGAAAAACTTATCACCCAACGATCTAGTGACCGCCAACATACCGTTCACTCGGCTCTTCATGATTAACCCACCCGCCTTCTCGACTCTTTGCATTTCCAAGATGTCTGACGCCTTATGATCATAAGTCAATCGTACACTGTGTCCATTTCTGAATAAGACGATTCTCGAATCCCCAACGTTAGCTGTGTACAGTCTCCTCTTATGCTTCGTTAAATCTGTCACTTGGCCTGATTCGTTATATGGCAACTCCCATCGTAAAATACAAACCGCAGCTGTGCATCCACTATTTCCCGGTAAGCTGGAATTTATTTGTTCATCTAGTACCAGAAAGGACTTATTAAGGATATCTCTCACGTCCAATGACTCGTTCTCAAGTAGTAGTTGTTCAACAACTGTATGCAAATGAGAACCACACCATTTCGAAGCCTGAGAACCTGCATGTCCATCAAACACTGCAAAGTACCCCCAGTCCAAACGAGACGCGAAGTTCTTCACATAAGTGTGTACGTCTTCCATCGTCTTACGAAACTTAGCGTTCTTGTTTTCCGCTACGCCCACCCGATATGTCAGCTTGTAGTGGCGTTCATCGGAAGCCATGCTGCTCATGGTGACTCTGACTCAGTATTGATGCTATGGTTGCGACTGGACTACTCAGATTCCTTCTAGTAGGACGCAACAGCTCGTCCAAAAATAGAATGACCAATCCCTAAGCGAAAGGAAAGTTAATTGAACCGAGCGAAGATCTGCTACTTGGAAGCTTCAGAGAAGTAGAGAGTTCTTTTCACACAAAAGATGATGTTTGCCTGGGTCTGAAACTCACCGAATCGAAAGCCGACCGGATCTCAATGACAAACAACAAAAGCTACACGAAGCTTAGGAAAGACGATTCTCTCAATTGCCTTTGCTGGACAGTAATTGCCTTCCACCAAATTATACAGCTGAGATGTGTAGTACGCGGTTCAGGGTCCCCTGTTTGCCTTTCTGCGTGTAAAGACATGGGAGTTCAGATGAGGTGCGACCTTGATAAAGTTGAAGATAGTATGGTCGATATCACAAACCAGATCATGTGACCACGATCTCCGAATGAATTCATTCAATTAGAGACTATTTAATGAGCTTCATAAGTATAAACCTTCCAGATTTTCTTCCACTTTGTTCTTGAGGACACGCTCCTTCGCTTGCTTAAAGTCCTCAGCTGTGACTTGCATTCTTCTCTCTCTTAGAGCGAGCAGACCCGCCTCGGTACACATGGCCTGGATATCTGCACCGGATAGATCGTCCTTGGAGGTGACCAACTCTTCTAAATGCACGTCTGAGCTTAAACTCATCTTGGATGTGTGGATACCCAGGATCTTCCTCTTTGTCGCCAAATCTGGGTTTTCGAAAAGAATCTTACGATCTATTCTGCCCGGTCTGATCAGTGCAGGGTCCAAACTTTCGATCTTATTTGTGGCCATGATAACTTTCACATCACCTCTATCGTCAAAACCGTCTAATTGATTTAAGAGTTCCAACATTGTTCTTTGAATCTCCCTCTCACCACCACTGTTGGAGTCGTATCTCTTTGTACCAATGGCATCGATTTCATCTATAAAGACAATACTGGGGGCGTTCTCCGCGGCGACTTTGAAAATCTGTCTACAAAGTCTTGGACCATCACCTAGGTATTTTTGGATCAGCTCTGAGCCGACAATCCGTAGGAAAGTGGCAGACGTTTGGTTTGCCACAGCTTTAGCCAGCAGGGTCTTACCTGTACCGGGTGCACCATAAAGTATAACACCTTTTGGTGGTTTTATACCCATTTCTTCGTAAAGTTCCGGATGTGTGAGTGGCAACTCCACCGCTTCTTTGATCTCCTGGATTTGGTTCTCCAGGCCTCCAATGTCACTGTACGACTCTGTTGGAGACTTATCGATCTTCATCACTGAGATCATTGGATCGGTGTCATCCTGCAGCACACCAACGATCGACATGGTCTTATGGTGCAATAGCACGGAGCAACCAGGCTCTAGTAATTCCTTATCAGCAAAGGACAAGATGGAAACGTAGTAGTCCGGCATGGTGGGGCTGGTGACAATGGCGTGGTCATCGTCAATGATTTCCTCCAGCGTTCCGATACTCAATGGGTTCCCTCTGATGTCTTCCAACTGTTTCTTCTCCTCTTCCTGCTTCTTTTCAAACGGTTTTAGAATCTCAGAATTGGTCACAAACTCTTCTTCCAGCAACAGATGATCCTTTATCCTTTCGATTCTCAAAAGCTTCAATTTACAACGAGTGCTTGGATTAATCGTGGGTAGCTTTTCAGCAGTGGCAGGGCCGCCCCTTCTCTTCTTTCTGCCGAATCTGGATTGTACGGGAGGTTCATACTTTGGCTTCTCCTTGCTGC
Source organism: Torulaspora maleeae (assembly GCA_003708055.3). Lineage (NCBI taxonomy): Eukaryota > Fungi > Ascomycota > Saccharomycetes > Saccharomycetales > Saccharomycetaceae > Torulaspora > Torulaspora maleeae. The sequence goes on along the minus strand of PPNA03000001.1, from coordinate 667,101 downwards.
CTTTCTTCTTCTTTCTATCCTGTCCTGACGAAACACCTTGTCCCATGGCGTGAAGCTATACGGAGTCTACTTCAACGTTGGTCCTACACTGTCTATCCAATGGCTTCTTAAACGTTGGATTTGCCACCTTCGCTTTGAACCTTAGGCCGCTAGGAATGGCGAACCCTCTGCTATGAAAAAAATAAAAAAATAATCCGACAACTGCAGGACTCGAACCTGCGCGGGCAGAGCCCAAAAGATTTCTAATCTTTCGCCTTAACCACTCGGCCAAGTTGCCATAGAAGATTTGATGGAAGCTTGAATCGATTATCAGTCCCTGTAGAGCCAAAAGCGGCCACCACTAGCCAGGTTGCCGGACTTGACTTCGTCCGAGTCCGCCACGGTGAGTAAGACACTAGACAATGGATTACTGAACCCTGTCGCACGGATTTACTGGCTGAGCGGCACGAAACGGACGTAACCGACGAATCCTGCAGAAGGGCTGCACCAGGCTTCCACACTTGCATGTGACATAGGGCGACCGCGATGTTTTTGTAAGGGGGGGGGGGGGGCCCTTGCGGTGCGGCGAGCCATCGCCCTTCAGACTAAGCCTCAAGCTGTCATTTCCGCTACGCAGCAGCCGTGGAGCGGCGGTGGCCTGGCTCGCCCGCGTTACTCTGAGCGCCGAGCTGCAATTTGTTGCCAATGTCCGTCTAACGCCCGTCCTGCTGCGAGCGCCTGGCGATCGTCGATCACCGGCCGGCTTTTTTCTGCACAATGAGGCCTGACGGATATAACTCGTCTTCCGCGGACAAATGGCAGAGATCTGCCGTTGGCGGCAAAATGAGTTGTGTCATCGCCAAGGGCACGGAGTATATAAGCAAACGCTGACAATCGGATGGAAGAGCGCGGTCGAAACGGCTGGCTGGTCAGATCGAGTGAGCGTGCAGTTTTCTTGCTGAATTACAGAGTTTAGTCGCCGAGACAGATCGACGTGGCAGAGACATTGGCCGGTTGGGACTAGTCACAATTGGTACAGGCTACAACTAGTCTTTAGATCGCTAATTCTACTTCCAGGGAAACTTGGAATTGCTATACCTTTTTTTTTTCGTTTAATTTTTTTCTCGGTATTTGCTCACTAATCATTAGGTCATCGCCCCGTTAGACCGTCTTAACTGAAGCAGTTGAATACAAAGTGAGCAGACTGTAAAGGATCTTTGTTCATTGAGCTAACCAGATCTGCAGGGATGGTAGACTCAGAGGCCAAGAACTCAAGTTCGCCTTCGTCGTCGAACGACTCGCCGCACGGGGACGATCACAAGTCGCTGGCGTGCAGCGAGACCAGTTATAGAGCGCAGAGAAACAGTCAGGATGACCCTGTGTTTGAGACGGAGGGAGACCCGGGCATGGCCAAGTCGTGTACGAGTTTCAATGCCGAGACGATTTCGCAGATTTGCTCGTTGGCCCGGACTCTTTCGAAGAGAAGCACTAAGGATGGCTTCCAGGTTACAGAGTCTAAGGACTTCGATGCGGAGAACATCTTATCGCGGTTTGTCAACAGCGCTGCCGACCAGGGCATTCATTTTAGAAGCACAGGTGTCATTCTGGAGGATGTAGGCGCTGAAGGTGACGATGAGAGTGCTTTGGAAGGTGCCACTTTTGGTAACATCTTGTGCTTACCGCTGACTATCTACAGGGCCATTAAGGCAAAGAAGACTCGTAAGATGAGAAAGATTTTGCAGAACGTCAACATGTTGGCCAATCCAGGTGAAATGGTGCTCGTTCTGGGAAGACCCGGTGCTGGTTGTTCCTCTCTCTTGAAGACCACTGCGGGAGTTATAGATCAGTTTTCAGGTGGTACTAGTGGATCTGTCTCATACGATGGGATCCCGCAGGAAGAAATGATGAAACATTTCAAACCGGATGTCATTTACAATGGTGAAATGGATGTTCATTTTCCTTATTTGACCGTCAAGCAGACTCTGGATTTTGCCATTGCTTGTAAGACTCCCGCAAAGAGGGTTGATAACGAATCGAAAGAAAAATACATTGAACAGACAAGAGATTTCATCGCCACAATTTTTGGTCTCACTCATACATACGATACAAAAGTCGGTAACGATTTTGTGAGAGGTGTTTCCGGTGGTGAGAGAAAACGTGTTTCCATCGCAGAAGCAGTGGTCGCTAGGGGCTCTGTTTACTGTTGGGATAATGCCACAAGAGGTTTAGACGCGTCCACGGCGTTGGAATACGCAAAGGCCATCCGTATCATGACTAATTTACAACAATCGACCGCTTTCGTGACCATTTATCAGGCAAGTGAAAATATTTACAACACTTTTGATAAAGTTACTTTGTTATACGCAGGTAGACAAATTTACTGTGGTACAACCGAAAATGCAAAGGATTTTTTCTGGAAAATGGGTTACGAATGTCCAGCAAGACAGGCCACAGCTGAATTCTTGACTGCTTTGACAGATCCCAACGGTCTTCATCAGATCAGAGAGGGTTTCGAAAAGAGAGTGCCAAGAACCGCTGAAGAATTCGAGAGGTACTGGCAAAACTCACCTGAATATGCTCAATTGCTCGATGAAATAAGAGAGTACAAGGCCACTGTGAACACAGACAAAACTAGACAGATGTACCGTGAAACAATGCTTCAAGAAAAATCTAAATATGCCAGAAAGAGTTCCTACTACACCGTTTCTTATTGGGAGCAATTGCGACTATGTGTTCAGAGAAGTTTCCAAAGAATTTATGGTAACAAATCCTATACAGTAATTAACATTGTCGCGGCTGTTATTCAAGCCTTTATCATTGGTTCTCTTTGTTACAACACTCCATTATCTACTGAAGGTGCTTTCTCTAGAGGTGGTGTCCTTTACTTCGCATTGCTGTACTACTCGTTGATGGGTCTAGCTAACATCACTTTTGAACACAGACCAATCCTTCAGAAACATAAGAACTATTCCTTGTATCATCCATCGGCTGAGGCACTTGGTTCAACGATCGCCGGTTTCCCTTTCAGAATGATTGGTTTGACAATGTTCCTAATTATCCTGTATTTTCTTTCGGGTTTGCATAGAAGTGCTGGAAGTTTCTTCATTGTCTATCTTTTCCTGATCATGTGTTCGGAAGCTATCAATGGTCTTTTCGAAATGGTGGCAGCTGCTTGCGACACAATTTCTCAAGCCAATTCCATAGCGGGTATTCTCATGATGTCCATCTCAATGTACTCGACTTATATGATTCAACTACCCTCTATGCACCCTTGGTTTGTTTGGGTCGCCTACATCCTTCCAATTAGATACTCTTTCGAATCCATGCTTAACGCCGAATTCCACGGTAGACACATGGACTGTGGTGGAACTTTGGTCCCATCTGGTCCTGATTACCAGAACATCAAGCCAGATGAAAGAGTGTGCGCTTTTGTCGGTTCTGAGCCGGGACAATCTTGGGTCCTGGGAGATAATTATCTGAAGGTCCAATTCGAATACGAATACAAACACACTTGGAGAAATTTTGGTATCATGTGGTGCTTTTTGATCGGTTACCTTGCGCTCAAGACCATTATCACCGAATTCAAACGTCCAGTTAAAGGTGGTGGTGATGCTCTGATCTTCAAGAAGGGACATAAACGTTTCAGCAGAAAGGCAAAAGCTGACGACGAAGAAACTGCAGACAATATGAATGTGGCTGATGTCAAGGAGAGGTATTCGAGTGGAGAAAGCGAGAACTCTGGCCAACAGGATGTTGATGGATTCGAAGAACTACACAGTAGCGGTGTCTTTATGTGGAAGAACGTCAATTACACAATCCCATACAAGGGAGGCATGAGACAACTTCTCGACAACATTTCAGGTTATTGTATTCCTGGTACTATGACAGCTTTGATGGGAGAATCGGGTGCAGGTAAAACAACTTTACTGAATACTTTGGCTCAAAGAAACGTCGGAATTATCACTGGTGATATGCTTGTTAACGGACGTTCCATCGACGCAAGTTTTGAGAGAAGAACAGGTTATGTGCAACAACAAGATCTGCACATTGCTGAAATGACTGTCAGGGAGTCTTTGATATTCTCAGCTCGTATGCGTCGGAAACAATCTGTTCCAGATGAAGAGAAAGTCAGCTTTGCGGAAAAAATCATCGATATCTTGGACATGAATGAATACTCTGAAGCGCTTGTTGGTGAACCAGGAGCCGGTCTCAATGTTGAGCAAAGAAAGAAATTATCTATTGGTGTTGAACTGGTCGCAAAACCGGATCTACTGCTGTTTTTAGATGAACCTACTTCTGGTCTTGACTCTCAATCCGCTTGGGCCATCGTCCAACTGTTGAAAAAGCTGACAGCCGCTGGGCAGTCCATCCTTTGTACCATCCATCAACCTTCAGCTACCTTATTCGAACAATTTGATAGACTGTTGTTGTTGAAGAAGGGTGGTCAAACTGTTTATTTCGGTGACGTGGGTCACAACTCCTCCACCCTTCTTAAGTATTTCGAGAGAAGTGGTGCCAGAAAATGTCAGAATAAAGAGAACCCTGCCGAGTATATTTTGGAGGCCATTGGTGCTGGTGCTACCGCCAGTGTCCAAGAAGATTGGCATGAAATTTGGAAGAAGTCTCCTGAATACAAAGCTAATGAGGAAAAGATCGATTCAATGATGAGGGAATTGACATCTAAAGACGATCACTCTTCGGATCCTGAAGATGCCGGTCAAAAGTATGCCACAACTTACTGGTATCAATTCAAGTACGTCTACCACAGGAGCGCCACCATCTTGTGGAGAGACCTGAACTACTTAATGTCCAAATTGATGCTGATGCTTGTCGGTGGTCTATATGTTGGTTTCACATTTTACAATGTTGGTGACAGTTACACCGGTTTACAAAATACGTTATTTGCCACTTTCATCTCCATCGTTTTGTCTGCACCTGCAATGAACCAAATTCAGGCTCGTGCATTGGCCTCCAGAGAACTTTTCGAAGTTAGAGAATCGAAATCTAATATGTTCCACTGGTCTTTGCTACTGATTACGCAATACCTCAGTGAAATACCTTACCATTTCGTCTTCTCGACAATTTACTTTGTTTGCTTCTACTTCCCTCTAAGAAACTTCTTCCAGGCTTCGAGGTCTGCCGTTTTCTTTTTGAATTACTCGATCATGTTCCAACTGTATTACATTGCTCTTGGCCTGATGGTGTTATACATGGCTCCAAACTTACCATCTGCAGCTGTGCTGATGGGTTTGGTTCTATCTTTTTTGCTATCGTTCTGTGGTGTCATCCAGCCACCTTCTTTGATGCCCGGTTTCTGGACCTTCATGTGGAAGGTTTCGCCATACACGTATTTCGTGCAGAACCTGCTGGGAGTTGTGCTTCACGACAAGAAAGTCGTCTGCAGGAAGAAGGAGCTCTCTTACTTCGATCCTCCCAGCGGCCAAACCTGTGGCGAGTACATGGCCCCATTCCTGTCCAGGGCCACCGGTTACATCCAGGATCCAAACGCAACAGAGAACTGCGCTTACTGTGTGTACTCCACCGGTGACGACTACCTGAGAAGAATCGGTGCCAGCTACTCTTACCTGTGGAGAAACTTCGGCTTCTACTGGGTCTACATCGTCTTCAACCTGTTTGCGATGATCCTGATCTACTACATGTTCCACGTGAGACAGGTCAGCCTGATCGACCTTTCCGCAGTCCAGAACGCCCTAGCCACTTTCAAGCATAGGTTGCCACTGGGCAAGAGAAAAACCAAGCCAGCGCCATGAAGGAACAAAAAAACATGCCTGCACGCCCGAAAACGTACACTTTTTGTTCGTATTGTCTACACTAAATAATACCCATGTATAACAGTAACTACGCAGAGCTACGAAGAATCTCTCATCGGAACCCTATCCCCAAGCCTGGGGGGCGTATCCATGCACCTGCAGCATGATCAGCACACAAATCTGCGCTTCCCTGCCTGGTGATCGACGCTTGATTTAAATCCTCGGAGAATTCCGGCGTTCAAGTGCAAAAAACCGGTGAAACTGCTGATAAGAGCCAGATAACAAAAAAAAAACAATCTTGGCAGGATGCAGGATCCCAGCAAGCTCGAGACGCTCTAGCACTTAGATCCGAATCCCTCCACACTCACACGATTTTCTGGATTTAGCTTCGGCGATCGTTTGAAAGCTTATTATGGCCTTCCATTGAAAAGTTATCGTGCAGCGAGTCTGATAAGATAAGGAAAGTGAAGCAAGAAGAGGCGATAATGTAAAATGGCAGTATTGAAAAGTATATAACCGAAGAGATATTCTCGGGGTTGTTAGAGCCTGCTAGGTTTAGTCATGCTCAGCAAGCAGACATTTCTAGAACAGTTGAGCAGTAGCGAAACATGATCGAAACGGACGAGCTGGCTGCCGTTTTCAGCAATCCAAGCAGGAAATCCTTGACCAAGAGAAACAGTAATGACGTGGAATTAGAGAAACAGAAAGTCAGGGCTACGGGTAAGAGTTTGTATGACGAGGATGCGTCGTCTACGGCTGAAGCCTCGGTAGACGAGTATATTGAGGAAAAGACAGGTTGGCAAAAATTTTACTACAAGTGGGTTATTGTCGATCCTACGATAGCAGATGTGTCGTTGACTGAATCGTTTTTGTACAATCGGGATTTGAAGCCAGTGGAAGAAGAAAGACGAGTTTGGTCGTGGTTCAACTTTGCATACTTTTGGTTGGCGGACTGTTTCAATATCAACACTTGGCAGATCGCTGCCACTGGTATGCAGATGGGGTTGAACTGGTGGCAGTGTTGGATAACGGTGTGGATTGGTTACGCGCTGGTTGGTCTCTTTGTCGTTGTTGCCTCTAGATTTGGTGCCGCATACCATCTTTCGTTCCCAATCAGTGTGAGAGCTTCATTTGGTATCTTCTTCTCTATGTGGCCTATTATCAATCGTGTGGTTATGGCCATTGTGTGGTACGCCGTTCAGGCATACTTGGGTGGTTCCACCGTGTCTTTGATGCTGAAATCTATCTTTGGTAACGATCTAAATGAGAGAATTCCAAATCACTTTGGCTCTCCCAACGCCACCACTTACGAGTTCATGTGTTTTTTCATCTTCTGGGTCGGTAGTTTACCATTCCTATTGGTGGCTCCACACAAGATTAGACATCTGTTCACTGTAAAGGCAGCTTTGGTCCCCATTGCTGCCTTTGGGTTCCTGATCTGGGCAGTGGTAAAGTCACACGGGAAGATTGCCTTGGGAACGTTGAATGACGTTGCACCCCACGGCTCTGCCTTTTCTTGGGTTTTCATCAGATCTATCATCGGATGCTTGGCCAATTTCGCTACCTTGATCGTGAACGCTCCAGATTTTGCAAGATTCTCCAAATCCCCAGCTTCTTCGCTGTGGACTCAACTTTTCGGTATTCCATTCCTATTCTCTATCACTTGTTTGGTTGGTATCATTGTCACTGCGGCAGGTTATAAGTTGTATGGGGTTAATTACTGGTCTCCAATTGATGTGCTGGCACAGTTTTTGGATTCTAGCTATACTAGTGGAACAAGAGCCGGTGTGTTCTTGATTGCTTTTGTCTTCACGCTTGCCCAACTTGGTACCAACATTTCTGCTAACTCTCTGTCCTGTGGTACCGATATGACTGCTTTGTTCCCAAGATTCATCAACATTAGACGTGGTTCATTGTTTTGTGCAGCGATCGCTCTTTGTATCTGTCCATGGAACTTGTTGGCTACTTCCAGTAAGTTCACTATGGCCTTGTCCGCTTACGCTATCTTCCTGTCTAGTATCGCTGGTATTGTTGCCGCAGACTACTTCGTTGTCAGAAGAGGTTACATCAAGTTGGGCCACCTTTACTCTAACAAGAAGGGCTCATTTTACATGTTTAACAACAGATATGGTATCAACTGGAGGGCTGCAGTTGCATATCTTTGTGGTATTGCTCCCAACTTACCTGGTTTCATCGGAACCGTTGGTGCGCCAGAGATCACTGTATCGCAAGGAGCTTTGAACCTCTACTACCTGAGTTATTTGGTCGGATATTGTATCAGTTTCTTGATTTACATCATTTTGTGCTACTTCTGGCCAGTTCCTGGTACTCCGGTCAAGAACATCGTCCGTGATAAAGGTTGGTTCCAGAGGTTTATTGACGTTGAAGATTTCCCAGCAGAATGGAAGAGAGACTTGAAGAAATCTGATTTCACTGACGATGTTGTTGACGTATATGAATATGGTGATGGCAAGACATGCTGGTAGTTTAACTTTAACAACAGTTGTTTTCTCTGGTAGAATGAAATTTGGGAAACATCCTTTCGCTTCCATCAGCCTTCATAGAGAGTCATTTATCTAGCAGTGAATTATATATAATTGATGAAATACTACTTTCAACTTTTTGTTCTTTGAAGAATAATGTAAAATGCGAAGATATAATAAATATATGCGCTATGATATTGGTAAAGTTACTCCACCGTTCCAAATAAACGGCGCGACGATCAGTATAAGTATGATCTTTCTTGATCTTCGATTGCTCTAGATGATGTATGCATTCTATCCTCCCTTTCAAACTCCCTCCATGTTCTCATCTTGATTCTAGAATGATCAAACTCACCCTCAGCATCATCATGTCCTCCTTTGTTACCGCCGGCGATGGTTCTGGTATCACCCCAGGAGAAATCGTCAAATTTCCAATAGGCATACGTTGGTAATACACCGTTCCATATTGGTAATGCAAGAATATAAATGCCCATCCACATCAAGTAGGACCATCTTGTGGCGGTTATAACAACAATCAACCCAGGCAAACCTAAAATAATGGCAAGCAGAATCAAAGTCATTGTAGGTGTGGGCTTCGAAACAATAGCAACGATAATGACGTATATCGTGAAACAGATAGCCAAAGGAAGTACGAGCGTTCCGATCAACTCAATACCGATGACAAATTGCATAGAGAAGCAAAAAGTACCACATAAATCTCTAATCAAAACCAATTCGAAAAGATTGTGAACTGTAGAGTTGATCCAACGTCTACGCTGAGATAGCAAAACTTTGAATTTATCAGGGACAATTGTTTTGCAGGCTGCCTTGGGTACGAAAACTTGCTTACGCTTTGGAAAAGTCCTCAACATCAACGATGAAAGATATCTATCTTCACCAAGTAGAAGCAGATTTTTCTTGTGAAGGGTATCTGTAACGTTGTCGGAGTAACGCTCCACAATGTCAGGATTAGCTAGGATAGGGACCCAAAAACCTTCAGATCCTTTGGGGGACTTGATTCGATATATCGAAAAACACCCCGGTAAACAAGTGACGGATCCGAACACAGATTCAAAGGCCTTGGCTTGGTGATGTGAAATATAATATTCGAAGACTTGGATAGCTGTGACCCAAGATTGGCTCTTATTGGCAATCTTTGTTTCTCCACAAAGCCCCATGATCAGCGGGTCTTTAACCATCTCTGCCACCATATGGGTCAATGAGTCAGGGAACACCTTTGTGTCGGCGTCAACCATCAGAACAGTTTCATAAAAATCTGCCATCAGACCAGTCACTTGCCATATGCTCTTCAAAAGTTGGAACTCAAGCTCCGTCATTCTCTCATCGAATGTTATTTTCTGTAAGAATGACATCAGAATGACCTGAGAGTCACGCTTACCTCTATTACCTGGCTTTGCTGAACCTTGTTCATCTGGAGTACCACATTTGACAATTGTAATCATGGGAACTCTTTGTTGCTTCTCAGGCGGGACAGTATCGTCATCATACTTATAGAAACCAGCGTAGATTTTGGCCATGTTATGACGTTTAGAACCAGAGGCCACTGCAACGTAGGAATATGGTTCAACATCTTCTGGCGGTATGATAAAATCGTCCATCATTCCCAAAGCGATCTCCGGAGTCGTTTTATCGTTACCAGATCCCTTAATAAGACCGTCACAAACCACCATCAATAACTTATGCGAATTAGGGTAGTCAGTGGTAGATAAAGAGTCCAATGTTGTCTTCAAACCTTCTTCATCTTCCGAATAGCAGGTAACAAAACAGATCGTATGGATAAGTGGGAAGCCATAAGGTAGAAAGTCCAAAGGAGGCTGTTGGACAGCATCCGGATGAATGATAGCGGTGTCAAAAGATTGTATTGAGGATGTGCCAGGCGCTGACACTCTATGATCCTCGTTCCACATCAGAGAATCTGTAGGAAGAAGAGTCGTCTGGTCACGAGATGGAAATGTATTGCCCAAATGAACTGAGTTGCGCTCTTTAGCTGCCCTTGAGGCACTCTGTGTGGTCATGGTCGACATCCCGTTAATCACACCATTGGCGGTCATATCATCATCCAAGTTGTAATTGTTCCCAGGGTTAAACATCTTGGAACCTCTTTTCTTCAAAAGATCCATTTTTGAACTACTCCTAGCGTGATGTTTTATTGGTCTCAATTCTGGAGCGACCTGCTTTATCGGACCTTGAGTGTTGATGTTATTGGACCAATCTTCAATGTTGTTCAACTGTTTTCCCATGGTTTTATTATCGACTTGGAAGGCACCTTGCCTCATGGCCACAGCCCAACGGAAATAGCAGGCTATCAAGAACTTGCTGACAACAACAGCTAGAATGAAAATCAATGAGACATAAAGGACAACATCCGATGCAATGCAACCAACAGTCTTGGAATCGACTTCACCGACTTTGATTATCTCGGTCAAGCAACGAGCAATCTTCTTCTCGTAACTGTTCGCTAAGACAATGGATAAATCATAACCCTGAAACTCAGAAGTTTTCAGGTCATTAAACATTGGTGGATAGTTAACATCATCTGTCTGCAACCAATCCAAAAGGTCCAAATCGAGGACGTGTCCATTGTATACAACTAGATTCCTTGAGGAATTTTTGATATCATCCCAAGTGAAATAAACCTCTGCCGCTGGCTCTAACGAGTAATATGCATCTCTTGCAGTTTCTGAAGTATGACACGCCCATCCATCATAGTATTCAGACTTGGTAAAGTTAGGTTTAGTAGATCCATCTTGGCTGAAAACCTTGCAGGGGAAGTACCAAGCTAGATTTCCTTTGTCGTCGTAAGGAATGGAGCAGTTATCTTTTGGTGTGATCAGATCCAGACAATTCCCATTTACGTTTTGAAACAAGAATGAACCATCCATGCCACCTGCATTGATCGGTGGATATAGGATGTTCGTCCCTGCGTCAATGCCTGCTGCAGCTGGATGCGAAGAAGAATCTAATGCAAAGGCTTTCCCGTTGATGATTAGGTAACCCGTGGACACCTCATTGTTTTTCAAACGTAGCACACTTGAACCACACACAGTGGTTGTGAAGCCAAAAGTCCAGTAAGCAACAAATGCTCCCAAATAAAAGATCACCGATATAAGTGCAATCTTTTCTCTCCAAGCAAACTGTCTCTCCTTCTTAGGCATCCCACATAAAGACAACAGTGGCGCTGGCGCCCAAAACGAAATAGCGTAGCAATAGAGTTGCCAAGCTGTAATTGTCTTCGCAGGTTTCGAACTTTTCTTGATCGATTTTTGGCTTGGCAAGGAAGGCAACAGATCTACTTGCGCTTCATCATTGAGATCTTCCACGTCTTTCTGATCATTGCCAAAATCCTGCATGGGATAACTCTCCGAACCACCTTGCTGTAGGTCATGGCCCGCATCGGCTTCTGAATTTAACGAATTCCTTACTTGCGAATGCCTAACGTTGCTAGGCGTCACTCCAGTGGTGGAAGGCTGTACATTTAAATGATCCTGCTGCTCCTGAGTCTTTTGCACATAATAAAAATGAGGGTTGTCAGGATTATTCAGCTGATTTCTCTCCGGTCTCACCAAAGATCCCTGTCTGTGAGGCCCTCGAGAATTTGTGCTGTGCCTCGAGCGAAGCAACGATTCCTGATCACCTCCATTGAATTGCAAGTAATAGTCATCCTCAGATCGCTGATTCGACATGGCAATCACCTACAACCTTGACTGGTTTGTACACTTTAATGTTCTTGATCCAATTTGTGCATTAATTTTGGCCTCGATGTTTTTTCTTCCAAGTATTCTACGCGTGGCTGTATCAAACACAATTATGTACCCGATATAATAGGATTTACCAATTAACACAAGAAACCACTGGAGGCTCTGATCAATCAATTGGACTTGTCGACCAGCAACCAGGGTTCCAAGAATCAGTTCAGCGCTTAATTGATTCTTATCGAGGCTTATCGGAAATCGACCCTGTAGGCGGAAGACGACAAGCGACGAGTTTCTTATCAATTGAGACTACGCTTTTCGGCGACCGATTGGCGATGCGATGAGACGTCAAAGATCGAAAAGATAGACCAAGTTCAATCGTATTTATGGGGTAAGCTTGATGGACAATGTGTCAGTTGAACGAATTCATTTTTCCGTTGTCAACCGAGCAAGACTTGTATACTCAAAAATGACTTCTGTTACTGCTACCTCAGAAACTGCATTATCTGCCACTCTAAACATTCCAGCTGCAGCTCCTTTGGCGATCACCTCTGGTAGGTTGAACTCGACCATTTTGGAGACTGGTTCCCAATTTGGTGCTGCCTACCGTTGGGGTGACCTGCCACATGAATTTGGTATGAGAAGATTGGCCGGTACAGACGAGGACCGCCAGATGAGAGATTGGTTCACTAAAGAATGTGAAAGTTTGGGTTGCAAGATTAAGGTTGATAAGATCGGTAACATCTTTGCCGTGTACCCAGGTAAAGATAAGACCGGGAAACCACCAACGGCTACCGGGTCCCATTTGGACACTCAACCCGAAGCTGGTAAATACGACGGTATTCTTGGGGTTCTAGCTGGATTAGAAGTGTTGAGAACTTTCAAGGACAACAATTTTGTTCCAAATTATGACGTCTGTGTCGTTGTTTGGTTCAATGAAGAAGGCGCTAGATTCGCCAGATCATGTACTGGTAGCAGTGTCTGGTCTCATGATTTAGACCTACAAGAAGCTTACGATCTGAAATCCGTCGGTGAGGATCATCCAGAATCAGTATTGGAATCGTTGACCAAAATCGGTTATGTTGGAGAGACACCAGCATCCTACAAAGAAAATGAGATCGATGCTCATTTCGAATTGCATATTGAACAGGGACCTATTCTTGAAGACGAAAACAAAAAGATCGGTATCGTTACAGGTGTTCAGAGTTACCACTGGGCGAAGATCACAGTGAAAGGTGAGGGGGCACATGCCGGTACCACACCATGGAGATTGAGAAAGGATGCACTATTAATGTCTTCCAAGATGATCGTTGCCGCCGCTGATATCGCTAAATCTCATCAAGGTCTCTTCACTTGTGGTATTATAGATGCCAAACCTTACTCGGTCAATATCATCCCGGGTGAAGTATCATTTACCTTAGATGTGAGACATCCAGATGACGCAGTCGAAGAGACTATCTTGAAAGAGATAAAAGAGGCTTTCGCTAAATTGATGGTCGAGAACACAGCTGGCGCTTTGAGCTACGAATGGGAAGTATTGCAAATATCCCCTGCTGTTAAATTTAATGAAACTTGTATCGAATGTGTTTCTAGATCTGCATTTGCCCAATTTGAGAAGTCGGAGGTCAGACAAATATGGTCTGGTGCGGGACACGATTCTTGTCAAACTGCTCCTCATGTTCCAACCTCAATGATATTTATCCCCTCCAAAGATGGGTTGTCCCATAACTTTTACGAGTATTCTTCGGCTGAGGAAGTCGAAAATGGGTTCAAAGTCTTGTTGCAAGCAATTATCAATTACGATAGTTACAGATCCTTGAGAGGACATTAGTCTTTGTTTGGTATAGGCGTTTATAGTAGTATACAATTCTTTATTTAATGACTTTCGAGTCGCGAGAAAACTATTAATATATTATTCAGTCCTTTTGACTGAAGATGCTCATCTTTGGCATGCTGTAAGATCCACTACCTTCTGCTTTGTTTTTGTAGCTTACGATCATGCGCAAATATTTCATAAACAGGAAGGCAATTGAACCTACACCTCTGAAGGCAGCAAGTGCGGCAACAGCCCACAATATGAAGATCAAGTATCCATTGTTGACCTTCTCCGGCTTGTAGACTTGAGTTATTGACATGATGAATATTAGGTTAGACAACATCCAGATCATGACAATTCTTGTTCTTATATCTCTGTAATAATCATTGCGTTTTTGAGATTCATCGACAACAGTTTCCTCAAATTGAACCTCTTTCAAGCGGCTCTTAATTTCAGTGAACTTTTTATCCACTTCCTGGGGCCAATCTGTTTCCACAATCTGTTTACCATCAGGTCCTTGAACGACGATAGCCTTAGACAGTGGTTTCGTGTTGCTGGTGGACCCTTTGGTACCCCAAGAAACATCATGGGTATTACAGAATGCGAACACTTGTAAAGTGCATGTGAATGCTGGTAGCGTTAAAAAGTATTGAACCGACGATGTCAACATGTGCCAAGGATCTAGGTACAGGATGGATGTGATTGTGTAGATACCATAAGTGGAGAGGAGGGAAATGATGATGTTTGTGAAGACGGAGCTGGATTCCTCTTTGGATTCCAAGGCTTTGAAAGCGAAAACGAATCCGCAAATCAACGCATAGGCGGCACAGACGGTCAGTATGATCATTGAAGTTATGAACAGGTGCTTAGCACCCTGTGGCCTATTACCCATCGATATGATGAACAAACTTGCCAGATCGCAAAAGATGAGGTATTTGAAGAAGATGAAAACTGCATTCCCATGTTTGATAACACGATTCATGGAACCAGCAAGATAATAGAAAGTCAAAACAAAATTGGAGATGGCAAACCACGAGAAAATCATTTGAACAAACTGATAGAAGAATTCTATGTGGAGGAATATCTTACGCGTCACGGAATGCCTTGTCTTCCAAATTTGATGAAAATGAAGTTGAGCATACAGAGCAGCAAACATGGCACCATTTAACCACCGTCTTCTCTGGGAAATAAATTCTGGAACATCTTCTGGCACATCGGTTTCACCAGTGGCCTCCTTGACGTATTTCAAGACCCATTTGGCATCCCTCTTGGCGACCAATTCCCAACATAAAATTCTGTCTTCGGCCAGGTACATATTAGCAGTGAAAACATCGTGGTCTCTTCCTTCTTGTGTTTCCCCCAAGAAGTATGAGTTCAATGGACCGGTACCGTCCTCGTGGTTTTGTAACGCTCTGTACCTGTAAGCAGATAAAGCACCTGGCAAAACTGAGATGTAACCGAAAACACTTTCCAACGGTTTGTCGAGAATATTGGAAATTTTGTACTCAAAATTTTGAGAAGCAACAAGAGGATTGAATAGTTTCAACCCCCATTTGCCCTTCATCGTTTTGATTTGTCCAGCTGCACCTGCTACATTAGAGTCCATATCGAAGACCTTCCACAAGTGATAGACTGCTGTATGGTTCAACCTGGTACCAACGTCGATCAAAGTAACAACACTAGGTTGCAGCACAGGACAAAACGCATTGAATAACCAACGATGCGAGTTGATTTTCTTCTTATTCTCTTCTTTCAAACAAAAGACCATTTGCACCGGAACGATGTCCTTGGAGACATAATCTAAATTAGCGTTTATGGAGACTTGTGTAGTCAGTTCAAATATATGCGCCTTCACAGGATCACCGTTAACTGATGCCTTTGCCATGTCCTCCTGATAAACACCTAAAGCGGCTAAATAATCAAGGGCACCCTGATTCACTTTCGTTCTACCGTCACTGATCAGAATAACCGAAATCTTCTTCCAGCCATCAGGTCCCCATACTTGTGAACGCTTACGACCACAGAGATGTGCCACATTTTTCATGATCGAGTCGATTGTTCTAGCCAAAGCGAACTTGTCCTCATTGTACATTGTGATACAGATGGCAATTTGGCACTCACGATTCATTTCAGCAAATCTCAACGAATAGCCCTCTTCCAAGAAATGATCTGCTTCCACAGTACAGGCAGTGTATCTCATTTCTGTGAATTCTGGCGAATCCCTCCTAGGAAGAGTGTCCAGCAAACCTCTAGGGATAGGATTATCCAGCTTAAGAATTGTCTTGGCCAAGTTAGGATTGTCCAGAAGTGGTCTTCTTCTACTCTCTGAGTTTGCACGCCTAACATAATTCTTACGCACTGGGTGGTTCAATTCAAACTTGGTCTCAGCAAAATTGTCAGTGAACACAGTCGATTGGTCATCGCAGCTATCGAACGACTTGCGAA
Source organism: Torulaspora maleeae (assembly GCA_003708055.3). Lineage (NCBI taxonomy): Eukaryota > Fungi > Ascomycota > Saccharomycetes > Saccharomycetales > Saccharomycetaceae > Torulaspora > Torulaspora maleeae. The sequence continues at coordinate 650,894 of PPNA03000001.1, read as the reverse complement.
TTCTCTTGTCGTCGTCGTAAGAGTCTCTACCGGCCGTAGAAGCGGTGGAAACAGTGACTCGAGAGCCCTGCGAGTACAACCTTTCACCAAAAAGATTATTGCTACGAGGCGCTGATCTTGGGATCTGTTGTTGGGGTTGGACCTGATAACTGCTAATAAACTCATCTGCTTCAGCATAATGATCTTCAACCTGAAATATCGGATTGCTAGGTCTTTGTGGGGACCCATAGCCATTAGCCCTATAGCGATCCACAACGGGTGAACTATGAGCACTGTCACGATAGAACTGAGCTCTGTGACGACGATCTGGCGAATATTTCATAGCTGCCTTCGATGGTGATTGAGGAAGACCTTGGAACCTCTTCGACTGATCGTAATCGTCATCCAGATTGTCGTTATCATACGTGGAACCATCAGACCTACCACTAGTGTTGGTATGAAACCTAGTCAAATGCGGAACTGCGCTTCTGTGTGGAGAGCCGCTCGATGGTTCAACCATAAACGGGTTTCTTGTCATTGTCGATCCAGCTACCCACCGCACCAATTCTAACCAAAGGAAGCGGGAACCAAAAACGCTTCCTACTAAGTTAAATGCATTTCAAGATGGTAAATCCCATGGTTCACCAATACTGATGGAATCATCACCTTTCCAAAATCAGTAAAGCGTAAACAAGGCCCATTTTGTCAATTTGTAGTCTAAGAATGACAAAATTCAATGAGCTAATGGTGGTGAAAAAGTGATAGCCAACCCTACAAGCAACCGTTAGGGCTTTTCTGGAGTATCCGGATCGCTAACAACGTGTGAAGAGCGACTGATAGAAGCTGGACAGCAGTTGTCATAAGCACTGGAAGGTGAGCATCGAGAAGAGTTATTGGTGCACGAGATATGTTGAGAACGCAACTTAGAAGAGTTGCTCCCCGTTGCTTGAGGACATCTGGGTTGGTGGGAAGACCTTTGTGTGCCAGAGTCGTTCTGTCGCATCGATACCTATCCAGTGGCAGAAAGCTCTGCAATGAGTCGGAAGAGGCTGGAAAACCAAGAAAGAAACCTCTGAGTAGGATTCCGATTGGTGGTACTGAGCAGTCAGCCTCACAAAGAGTGACTAGCGACTCTATAGAGTTTACTACCTGGAAAGCCGCTGCTTTGTTCATTATAGTCGGTGGAGGGTTGTACTACTTCTTTTCCAAGGAGAAGAAGAGACTCGAGACTGAGAAGGAAGCTGAGGCTAACAGAGGGTACGGGAAGCCTGTGGTTGGTGGTCCATTTAATTTAGTTGACGATAACGGCGAACCCTTTACTGAAAAGAACCTACTAGGCAAATGGTCGATCTTATACTTTGGATTCACCCACTGCCCAGACATCTGCCCTGATGAATTGGACAAACTAGGGGTATGGCTTGATAAGTTGGGAAAGAAGCATGGCATTGAATTGCAACCAATATTTGTGACTTGCGATCCAGCTAGAGACTCACCCCCGGTTATGAAGGAATATCTGAGGGACTTCCACCCCAGCCTGATCGGTTTGACTGGTAGTTACGATGAAGTGAAGAGTGCCTGTAAGCAATACAGAGTGTACTTCTCCACACCTCCGGAGGTCAAGCCGGGACAGGACTATCTTGTGGATCACTCGATCTTTTTCTATTTGATGGATCCTGAAGGTCAGTTCGTGGAAGCTATGGGCAGAAATTACGACGAAAAAACTGGTGTGGATAAGATAGTCGAGCATTACAAGAGTTACGTCCCAAAGGAAAAACGTGATAAGAGGAAGACGAAGTGGTACTCGTTTCTGTTCAATTGAAAAGTTAATGTGTGATGATGACTTGTAGATAGAAAAAGATTGCGTGTATGTGCTAGAGATTATTATGTAAGAAGGAAGCATTAGTTCTTACCGGCACCAGCTCTGAAGTAGATGATATCGCCATCTTCGACGACATATTCCTTACCCTTTTGTTGCAACTTACCTGCGGCCTTGATGGCGGCATCGTCCTTGTATTCAACAACGTCTTCATATTTCATCACTTGAGCCAAAATGAAAGTGTTCATTAAATCATTATGGATGACACCAGCGGCTTGTGGAGCTTTAGTACCCTTTCTGATGGTCCATTCACGAACCTCATCAGGACCACATGTGAAGAAGGAGATAAGTTCCAATTTTTGTCTCATGGTGGTGACGATCTTTGGCAAAGCGGAAGTGGTTTGCAAAGTCTTCAATTCTTCTTCTTGTTCTTCCTCAGACATGGTAGACAATTTCTCTTCAAGGGAAACACTGAATGGGATGATCAAATCACCTGGAGAGTACTTATCTATCCATTCCTTGATTCTCAACAAATGCTTATTCTTCTTTCTGATGTAATCTCTCTCAGACAAGTTGATCAAGTAGATACATGGCTTGGCAGTCAACAAGTACATGGAGTTGATAACTTCCACTTCCTTTGGAGTCCAGTGTTGGTTAGCGACTCTTTGACCGTCCTGTAGCAACTTGATGATTTTCTCGATAAGAGCAGCTTCCTCCTTCTTTGACTTGACTTCCAAAGATTGTCCACCTCTCTTGGCGATCTTGAGGGCGTTTTCCAAAGCCTTCTCAGAGAATTCGATATCCTTCAATCTCAATTCTTCATTGATAATCTCCAAATCACGAACTGGGTCGACGTCACCTTCAATGTGGATAATCTCAGCATCATCGAAACAACGAACCACCTGGTAAATGGAGTCAACAGCTCTGATGTGTGACAAGAAAGCGTTACCCAAACCCTCACCTGCAGAGGCACCCTTGGTCAAACCGGCAATATCGTACACGGTCAAGTGTGCTGGAACCTCGGAAGCAGGCTTGTAGATGGAACACAGCTCATCGAATCTTGGAGATGGAACAATAACACGAGCTTCTTCAGGATCAATGGTTGCAAAAGGATAATTGGCTGGGTTACCCAATGGAGACTTGGTGATGGCCTGGAAGAAAGTGGACTTACCAACGTTGGCAAGACCCACAATACCAGCCTTCAAATTATTACCGGGACGACCCAATAAAACTTTCTTCTCTTCAACTTGCTTCTTTGGAGGCATCTTTAGTCAACTATCTCAAAGTAGTGCTTGGACAAACGACTTGGAATGGGAGAGAATCGAAGTGAAAAGTTCTGAAAACAGTTTTAGTTTCAAGAGAAAAATCAAGACAACAAAGCTGTCAGTTAGTAACAACAGTCAAGACCTAATCACAATCGAACCATCTCGAAAAGAGCCTAATGAACGACGTCTTCCAGTCTTCGAGATAATTTTTCACTTTTTTTTTTCACATTGCGCTACCAAGAGGAAGCAAGTCACAGCGTACGTTGAGGAAAACTCGCACAAAGTGCTTCTTGATTCTTCGAATTCCTTCGAGCAGCCCCTACTAATGCAACGACTGTTATTGTGCGGGCTTCCCTTCTCGATTGCGTACGAAATATTAAAAATGTAAAAAATCCTCCGATGCGGGGAGTCGAACCCCGGTCTCCACGGTGAAAGCGTGGTGTGATAGCCGTTACACTACATCGGATGTATTTTTCATGATTTTCAGTTCCGCACCTCGCATTTTACCTCAACAGCAAGGTCACGTGAGATTTGCCCCTTCCATCTCGAGCAGCTATTTGGGTGTCAATCATGGGCTGTTCGAAAGGCAAGACTTTAGCGCAGCCCATCCCAGCTAGCGTCTCTTCTGGAGGCCCTCTACGTTTGCGCGGTTTCTCTCTCGAACTTCAGCCGGAAAAAATCGCGTTCTTGGTAACAAAAAAATGGCGTCTGGCGTCTCGGTCGGTGGCTTGGAAGAGCAAGGAGAAGCCGTGCGGATTAGCTTTCCGCCCCACTGCAATGGAAACTTTCTATTGCAGGCGTACATGTATAAGGTTTAAGTCTTGGCGTAGGTCCATTTGGTCGATATATAGAGCTGAACGAGAGCAACAGTTCACTGTTCTTGGTGCTGCTGGCTAGAGAGTCACGTACAAGGATGGCCACAAGGATATACTGGTTCACAGCTGTTGCTGGCTACATCATACAGACCAAGTGCTTTTCGCATCTGCAGACGAGAGACAAACACGACAATGCTCAGGACGATAGGTCACACCAGGGATTGACGGTTGTGCTGAGTTTCATGTATTTTGCTTCATGGCTTCTGTTGCCGGCTCTGTCTCGGCTGTTTGATGGCCGGGAGACGTTGAAGAAGCAGGGTTTGCCACTGCCTTTGAGTCTGTCGTCTTCTTCGTCGGATTTGGAGCTGCAAACGTTCGACGAAGAGCCAGAACAGGTGGAACAGGTGGACAACGACAACGGTGTCAAGTCTGACTCTGGAAACCGCATGACTTTGAAATATTTTGCTCAGTTGTTGACACTGTCTGTGCTAGTCATTATCCCCATGCTGGCGTATGTGACCGCTTTGTCAATGTCTCCAGGATTTGATATCGCGCTCATTCAGAATACTTCCGTTTTTGAGATAACTTCGCTGCTGTATGGGGTCTGTGGACTCACCAAGAGACGGAACGTGGTGAGCAAGTTTCTCGTCATGATGACCGCGCTTATTGGAATTCTGATCGTCTCGTACACGAAGGCCACTTGTGATATGTTGGCCGGCAAGTTGTCGATCAACGAACAGACGGGTGAACTGAACGATCCGTTTTTGTTTGATAGGTTAAAAAGTTCATTACTTTGTGGGTTGGGAGCTCTCACAATTGGTCCTTTTGCAGTGCTGTGGAACCGCTGGTTTAACAAACGGTCCAAGCATGTCAGCATGGGTGAGCAATGCAGGCATCTCTCCATCATGGGGGTTATTTGCATGGTAATGCTTCTGCCGTTTTGCCCTATGATGGTCGAGACTCTCTCTAGTGTTTACAACGATAGAGGCTTCTGGCTTGTTTCTTTGGCGGCCATCCTTTTTGGTGCTACGCCGCACGTTGTGTCGCTGTTGCAGGTGAACAGATTGACTACACCAGAGTACTCAACAACCATCAATTTGGGTGCCATCATTTTCATGGGTATCTCGGATTGGATCTGCGAACCCGCACAGACCACCATCGTGCGGTGGGAAGTCATCGGATACATCATGTTGAGCGTTTGTTGCATAATGCTCTCGGTTTCTTACTACCAGAAGAAGAGACTAGGTATAAATCATTGATATATAGGTAACGGCAATGTTTTTGTGTTTTTTTTGGAGCAACGAGTCTTTACCATTTCAAGCTGATCAACCGTTTGCGATCCTTTGCGTTGATCGCTTCTTTGATCAGTGCAAGTAATTCTTCATCGGATGTATTGTTGACGTCCCATTCCATCGAGGTGATTTCCTCCTTTGGTGAGGTGATTTTGCCCTCACTGTAGAGCTTGATGAAGTCCGTGATATTCTCAACTTTCTCCTCAGGGTTTCTTTTATTGTTCTCTGTGATCCAAAATCCCTTGGAAGTCAATCCCTTGAAGATGTGTAGTGACGTGGGTAGAGTCACTGGTTGCTTCGACATCCCACCGTAGGTCAACATCAACGCATCCTTGTCCAGTTTCCTGGCGATGGAAGCGCTTGATTTTCCACCCACAGAGTTCAAAGCTAGTCTGATATTCGCATTTGGCCCCAGGATTTGCGGTAACTGTTCCTTTGCAAATGACTTGTCGCTGTTGTCACTCTCAGAGATGACTTTCGTAGCACCAAACTTGTCCTCCAATACCTCGGCTACGCTCTCAAAACCTTCACGATCACGAATCACACTCAGCGTCTTGATGCCTTTGGCCTTGGCTATCTGGGTGACAAGTTTCGAAACACCAGACGTACCAGCGTTCTGGATTAACCACTCGTTCTTGCCTGAATTCCAGTCTACATAGTTGTTAACCAGCTGGTAAGCGGTGCACCCATTCACAGACACCGTAGCAGCCGAGTAAAGGTCCAGCCCATTAACTTTGATCAAATCAGATGCCTTGGAGAAGACTCTGTAGTTCGACCAAGTCCCCTGATTCGCCTGAACTGGGATGACCCAGTCGCCAGCACTCAACGAGGGCTCGTCTTCAGGGACTGAAACAACCTCGAAAACACCTTCATTGCCAGCAATTGCTGAAGGCTGTTCAGTCGAGTAGTCTAATGTCTTTTCTGGCTTGGAAGGGTACACTCCCTGCAATTGATTGATATCGGAGGGATTGATTGGGAAGGCAAGTGTGCGCAACACAATCGACCTGCTTAGATCCTCCTTGGGGGTATAGTTCTGCACCGACAGGACACTCCCACAGTCTTCCAGACTGTGTGCGGAGTATACAATTGACTTGAATTGCTTGGGAACCTTTGTCGACATCAATCTTGAAAAGGACCTTAACATCGTCGTACGATCACTTTCCAAGCCAACACACCACTCCTTCCACAACTTGACAACTACTAGCCATATATACTTCTCTATCGAAGCCAATTGCGATCCGGAAGTGTCAACGGATGCCAGTGGTCACGCATCGTAGCTGGGCCTCCAACTAGACGGCTCTTCCAACGAAAACTGGACCGATTGGTTCGAGATGTGGAGTTCTACAGCGCTCGTTGCTATGTCTATCTGGTTGTGTATTACATAATCGAAGCAGGGACTGCCTCCTCAGAAGTGCCTCTCTAGATAGCTGCCACTGGCCTTGTAGCTGAACCCCTTGAAGCAGTCTGAGGACGACTTTGGGATATCGATATCTATGCCGTTGCGTGGGTCTTCGTAGGACATTGAGGTGAACTCCGTGTCGAAATTCTCTGCCAGAGCCCAGTCCGTAATCAGTGGGACTATGGGGCCCAGTTCTGCCTTTTGTAGCTCGCCTTTCTCGAGCTTGAGCCAATCTATCTTGCGGAATATGAAATGGGAAGTGTAGCCGGAGGTCCTTTCATTCCCGGCCTTCTTCTTCTTCTTTGTTTTCTGTCTTGGATCAGCGGTGACCTTCCAATACTTGTCGATATCCCATCTTTTTGTATGGTCTTTCTTCAGTAACGCGCCCAGCATGTCCTTCATGCCGTCGCTGAGGTAGTATGGGATCTTGGGACCCTGTTTATCCTTTTGAATCTTGTTCAGAATCACCTTGTGGTTCGCTCCTGTGTGAGGTGGCTTTCCAGTGAGCATGTCATACATCAGACATCCTAGCGAGTACCAGTCGCAGTTCTTGGTGTAAGGTATGCCCTGGAGTACTTCTGGAGCGCAATATTCTGGAGTGCCAATGATCGAGTGGAGATTTTGGACATCTTCGGATTCAAATTCGCTTTCGGTGCTCGACGATAAGGGTGGTTCCTGTTCCGTGACACTCTTCTTGCTGAGCCCGAAATCAGTGAGCACCAGATGACCGTTCTGGTCGAGTAGACAGTTTTCTGGCTTCAGGTCTCGGTATACTATACCTTTGCTGTGGAGAAATTTCAAAGCACAGCTGATTTCTGCGGCGTAAAAGGCCACAGTGTCTTCATCTAGAGTTCCCTGCTCCTTGAGATGGAAGAACAGTTCACCACCAGGGATGTATTGCAGTAATAAATATAGTTTGGCGTTGTCATGGAAAGTGTAAAAGAGCTTAACGATATTTGGGTGCTCTATCTCCGACAAAATCGTCCTCTCGGCGAAAGTTCTCTCTACCATCTTCGATATGCCCCTATTGTCGTTTCCCAATTCTTCGTTCTCCTCTGTGAAGATGATATCAGCTTTGAGCAATTGTTTCATGGCGTACAATTTACTGGTTTGCTCGTCCTTGACAAGGATTACTTTGCCGTACGCACCTTTTCCCAGAACTCTGACCGGCGTAAAGTCTGCTAAGCTACGGAAAAGGCCTGCATTTCCCCGGCTTAACGACTGACTTCGGTCAAAGGAACCACCAGTGACTGAGATGCGTCTTGTGCGCGGTGGTGTAGACACTGGGAACTTCTCCAGCACAGAGGACCGCCTCCTTGTTCTGCCCTCGGCCAATGGTATAGGCTCGCTGGGAACACTAAGATGGTCTATTTTGTTCGAGCCTTCGACATCGTCATATATCGCAGTGGGCTGTTGCTCTTGAAGGCTTGTCTCCGAGTCAGTTAATCTCAAACCGCGAAGATCTTCATCTAAGGAAAAGATCATTCCAGCACTAGTCGTTGCAAACCCTGATCGACTAGACTTTCAGTATTTATTGGTAGCCTTATCGCATTCCATCGCATTTTAATTGTTAATTGGCATGTGTCGATTTTTCACGTCAACCTGTCGGCTTTAAACCTGAGAAGGTTGATAAAACGTTGAAATTTAAATTATACAGTGTATTCTATTTACCATAACGTTGACCATCATGTCAAACCAATTTCTCACTAGCAGCGTTGTAAATGGAGGCTAGCTGCTTGTACTTTTGCTCGTTAAAGACACCCTTCTTGAAAAGGATAGCTGTTAAAGTGGAGATCAGACTGATGATCTGCCTTTCGTCCAGGTTCATCAGTATCGTCGATAGAATAGTCTCTACGGTGATTCTGTTCTCACTGATGAATGTCTCATAGTATAGGTTGGCGAAGGATCCCATCAGGAACTGACAATCGACCCTGTCAGTGATACCACCGTGACCTGGGATGGAATGACCGAAATCCTTGACTTGGAAGGTTCTCTTCAGCCCAGAGGCAAAAAACCCACCGAATGGGGCGAACAACGAGGCGAAGGTGGCCAAGTTCAATGCGTGGAAATAAATAGGTTTCACGGTAAGTATTGAAATACCCAATTTCTCAAAGATGATTGGCGGTAGCCTGTAATCCTGCGGTATGAAGACTGGATTTAACTCACAACTCAAGTTGGAGAAGAAATTTGTGTGGATGTCCTTGACAGGGCAAGTCATGTACATGAACGACGAGAAAAGCTTGGTCAAGATTATGCTTGCCAATGCGGTAAAAAACCAGGCACCCAGGAACCCTTCCAGAGTCTTCTTTGGTGAAATCTCGATCAATTTGGTACGACCAAAAGTGATGCCACACAGGTACGCAAAGATGTCATTCACAATCACAAGTCCACAAGGCAGGAGGAACCAGATCAACCCGTTTATCACATTCTTGATGATCAAATGAGCCTGGCCAACCACCAACATCAAAACCATGTGGGTCACACATAGGGAGGCAAACTGGAACTTCAAGAAGCCCTTGCGCAGACTGCACACAAACATGACAAACCCAAGCAGGTACAGACAGTAGCAGATAAACTTGTGGTTCGACGCTAGCAGAGTGAGCACTTTGTACTCTATAAAGTAATCCTGGAAGAACTGGAATAGGGATTTTCCATCCAAGTAGTATATTGTGGTAAACAAAAAGTACCAATTCAAAGTCTTTGTCAATGGTAGGTTCTTGGCACGTCCAGATTCACTCGTCACACCGATACACTCCTTAAAAGTCGCAATCTGACACGCCAATATCAGCATTATACACCAAAAATGACCTGAAGCCAATGTGATAAAGAACCCAGCAATCATAACAAACGTCCATAACGTTCTCACCAGGAAATTGTACTTCTTGCTGTCACCACCGTTCTCCTTGGTATCCTTCCCCGTTACAACTTTCTTGTCAACGTCGGTGACCGGTTCAGAGCTTTTTTTCTCCCCTTTCATCCTGCTGGATTTCTAGCTACCGCTCTAGACTGCAATTGTACCGTTAAACCAGCGATCAAGACCTCCTACTGGCCCTCAAACGCTTCCGTGGCCTGTTTAAGACCCTTTATAATCAACTTAAAATTTTTGAATCTAATTAACTCTTCACATGGAGTCGTCTTGTACGTCGAGCACGTGAAGTTGCAAGGTTCCACAGGCTCAATTGCGAGTTCAAGATCAGCTAGCGTTGATCGCATGGTCTTGAAGTGCCTGGAAGAAGGTTTCGAGGGACTCAATTGGGTGTCTTTTTGTCCTACCTTCTTAGCTCCATGGGTAATGGTTCGAAAATAGTCGAAGCTTGAAAAAAAACGGCTGAAAAATTAAATGAGATGAGTTGAGTTATGACGAATTGTGAGGTGTTCTTAGCTTGTTTTGATGTCAGCTATGCTGTCTGAGGATGTGCCAGGGATTTTGCGATTCATGGGCGACTGTTGCGACAGTTTTTGGTCACCAGAATGTGAAATAAGAGAGTCAATGCTTGGGGGACTTGGCGTATTCGCCAAGACCGATATACGAAGTGGAACAACGCTGTTGAAGCTTCACAAATCGTGCCTATTTTCTGCATCAAACAGTACAATTGCCAATTTGCTGGTCGATGATGAGATTGACGGCGTCTTGGCGCTGAACATTGCGTTCATCTATGAGACGACAGTGTTTCGAGAAAAGAGTCATTGGGTTCCGTACCTGCAGAGTATACGGATGTGTGATGGTGAGGGTCGGCTGGTTCTACCGCCTAGCTATTGGAGCGATGAGATCAAGAGGTCTCTGAAGGGATCTACATTGGATACGCTGCACAACGGGCTGAGGGCAGAGGCGGAAGTGCAGGAGGGGTTTGAGATGGCTATCGACTTGGCTAAGAAATGGAATGAAGAGTTCGGGCTGCCGATTCCACAGGGTTATTTTGACGTTCAAGTCGAGGACAGAGAAGATACTTTGCTGAAATTCCACAGGTTTGTGGCCACTGCGTATGCCCTCTCGTCTCGGATCTTTGAAATAGACGCACATCATGGAAACGCTCTAGTGCCGATCGCAGACCTGTTCAACCACCGCACAACGGCTCCTGACGTTCATTTCAGCTCGCTTTACAACGTCTGCGAGCTTTGTGGGGAACCTGGCTTCTGCAAGCATCTGGTCGCGGAAGCAGCCATCGAGGCCCAGAAGTCCGGCGAGCAAGACGAACTGGCCGAGGAGCAGGATTCCAGCGAGGACGAAGAAGATAAGTCCAAGGAAGATGAGATGGTCGACATGACCCTGGAGAACGACGTTCGCCAGGGAGAAGAGATCTTCAACTCTTACGGCGAGCTGTCCAATGCACTCTTGCTAGCCCGTTACGGTTTCGCCGTCGAGAACAACCCCCACGACGTGGTCCATCTTGGCAAAGAGATCAAATGGCTGTTGCGACACAACAGGCGCTACGCCGCCAAGTACAAGTGGTGGAGACGAAAAGGGTGGGAGTTGTACTCCGATTGGTACAACTCCAAGCGGGAATCAGACGATGACCTGGACTTCGACCCTCACGTACCGTGCAAACCGTGGCTCTCGGAGATCTTCCTCGACGCACACGGCCAGCCGTCTCACGCACTGACAGCGTTTCTCAACATGCTCGAGATGAAAGACACACACTTCACGCAGATGCGTGCAGACCAAACCTACAACCAGCTACAAGAGATGGGCACTGTCGGCTCCCGCGCCCATCTTCAAACGCTCATCGCCTACAAAAAACTCTCCGGGAAACCATCTCTACAAAATATCCCAAGGCCTGCCCAGATAATGCTCGACTCCGAGCTGACCATCCTGGAATTGGCCAGGAATCGCAAGTAATCAGCTGGTTTTATACTATTTTTTCAATTTTTTTTTTATTCGATGCCCTCATCGATTTTTTTTTTCACCGACGCACTGAAAATCTTCAACTAATATAAAGTAAAGTGAAAAATTTTTAATTAACAAAATATTCTTTGCACTTTTCAGAAAGAACCACTTCCACAAGAAATAACTTTCGATGTCTCGTCCACAAGTTACCGTTCAATCCCTAACCGGTGAAGCTACTTCTAGCTCTTTGCCATTGCCAGCTGTCTTCCATGCACCAATCCGTGCTGACATTGTTCACTCTGTTTTCACCTCTGTGAACAAGAACAAGAGACAAGCTTACGCTGTCTCCGAGAAGGCTGGTCACCAAACCTCTGCTGAGTCCTGGGGTACTGGTCGTGCTGTTGCCCGTATTCCAAGAGTTGGTGGTGGTGGTACCCACAGATCCGGTCAAGCTGCTTTCGGTAACATGTGTCGTGGTGGTCGTATGTTTGCTCCAACCAAGACCTGGAGAAAGTGGAACGTCAAGGTTAACCACAACGAGAAGCGTTACGCCACTGCTTCTGCCATTGCTGCTTCTGCTGTTGCATCTTTGGTCTTGGCTAGAGGTCACAGAGTTGAAAACATCCCAGAGATCCCATTGGTTGTTTCTAACGATTTGGAATCTATCAAGAAGACCAAGGAAGCAGTCGCTGCTTTGAAGGCTGTTGGTGCTCAAGCCGACTTGGTCAAGGTCTTGAAGTCCAAGAAGTTGAGAGCCGGTAAGGGTAAATACAGAAACAGAAGATGGACTCAAAGAAGAGGTCCATTGGTTGTCTACTCTGAAGACAACGGTATTGTCAAGGCTTTCAGAAACGTTCCAGGTGTTGAAACTGCCAACGTTGCTTCCTTGAACTTGTTGCAATTGGCTCCAGGTGCTCACTTGGGTAGATTCGTCATCTGGACCGAATCTGCTTTCGCTAACTTGGACAAGGTCTGGGGTTCCGAGACCGTCGCTTCTTCCAAGTCCAACTACACTTTGCCATCTAACATCATCACCAACACTGATGTCACCAGAATCATCAACTCTTCTGACATTCAATCCATTGTTAGACCAGCTGGCCAAGCTACCCAAAAGCGTACTCACGTTTTGAAGAAGAACCCATTGAAGAACAAGCAAGTCTTGTTGAGATTGAACCCTTACGCTAAGGTCTTTGCTGCTGAGAAGTTGGGTTCCAAGAAGGCTGAGAAGTCCGCTCAAAAGCCATCCGACGTCTTCTCTCAAACCTTGAAGCACGATTAAATCTCTTTTTGAGTCGGTAGTCAAATTTCATATTTTAAGCAGTTCTATGTAATTGATTAAAGATACGAAATTCATCACCTTTTCATTTCTTTTTTATATTTGGCACACAGTCTGGATAATGATTAATTGAAGCTAATATACATATAGCCTGGGAGGCTCAAAGAGTTTTATTTGTTTAACGCATGACGAATTTGTTCTCACCGCTCTTGCTTCTGCGGGCAGCATCGATTCCCTTAGCTTCAAAATCATAGGTGATATTGATGTCTAGGTCACGATTATGATTTTTGTTTGGAGCGCAGGTAATTTCACCTCTCAACACGTCACCTGTCTCTGACTCTAAGTTTTCTTTGAGGTAGAAAACTGTTTGTTTCCAGTGAGTGTATGGGGAATGAGCGCCAGTAGAAAACCCAACGGGTATCTTGCCCTTTGGGGCTGGGAACACAATGTCAAACCACGCAATTAATCCGTTAATCCAGTCTTGTCTCTTGGCTTCCACTTCGAACTTAGCGGTGAATGACAGGTCAGATAGCTTCACAGTGTTTAGATCAAACTCGATTAATTGGCATCTCGTAGTATTGACGACATTGGATTGCACTGTATCAACAATAGGTTCCTCCATGACCAGAGGAATGAATGGAGAATAGTCAAACCCGTACACATCGTGCCAATAGTTGATTTTTTCATCCTTGTATTGAGCGTCTTCCAAACCAGCGATATGCAAAGAGCACTTATCGGGGAAGATCAAACCACCTTCAACCAGATAGTGGTCACGAGCGTACAGTACGGTGTCCAACATGGACTCGTAAAGTAGGAAATAGCCCATCCACTCTGACACAATGATGTCAACTTTTGGGAATGGCAATTCAACATCTTCTAGTTTACCACGCAATAGGGTTATCTTATCAGAGTAGCCGTTAAGTTCGACAATTTCTCTAGCCATTTCAATGATACTGGACATGTCGACACCAATGACGTGCTTAGCACCGTTCTTGGCTGCAAACATGGACAGAATACCAGTACCACAACCAACATCTAGCACGATTTTGTCCTTGAAAAGGTGCTTATTCTGAATGATAGCATTTCTGTAAGATAAAGTACGCACAGAATCCTGCAACATTTCTTCGTGGATACCATAATGGTCATATGAATCGAAATAATGTTGCTCGCTGTGAGTCAAGTCACCCTTTTCGGTGGCCGATTCACCAGCTGCGGTCTTGCTCATCGTCGATCGTCTAACTGGGCTGTTTAATTGATCAATGAGACAGCAATTGATTTAGAGGTTTAGACTAAAAAGGCTTCACTAATCATCTTAACCTTCAATAGACCAACTTTAGTACCTGTGGAAAATTTTCCAGATGGGGATGGGCTCATCGCGTTAACCAGACGCCCGTACATCACACTTTGAAGGACACATTTCTAGCAATACAGATCAGAGACAATGAATAGTGAATGAAGAGTACTGCACCGTGTAATTGGTGCTCGCGACGCATTTGTGGGTTGATTATCGAGTCCTTTCTCCTATCAGCAGGCTTTTGAGGCGACTCGATGCAGATATCGACGACCCTCTGCAGTTAACGAGCAGGATAGCCTAGTGCTAAGTAAGCAGGGTCATTCCAGCGTCCTATATCTTTTGCAGATAGCCTTGTTGTATCAGCCTTTCGACATCCGACTGTCTCACGAAAAATTGTGAGTCCTTGATCAAATTAAACACTCCGTACTCCGTTTGTATCTCTCCGACGTCTTTCAGAACTCTTACATCGATGAAAACATCACTTGGTGGTGTTAGACTGCCTGATAAGTCTATATCTGCCAATTCACCGCTTTTTAGATCGGTCAACAGATCGAGATATTCTTTTAGATACTCCTGTTCATCGTGGGAAAGATCGCTAGAAACTTGCTCTGGACCCTTGAGTTCCGTAAAAGGATCCAGACCGTTGTTGTCCCAGGCGACTTTGTCTAGAATGTCTGCCCTCATCTTTTGATAAGCTAGTAAACAGCGCTTGTTGCGTTCCATACAGAGTAAAGTAACAAAAAACTGACACTTGGAAACCTTATCATCGAGATTCCCCATCAGTTGCTGCTGTTTCAAGTATTCGCTATTTTTCTTGAGTTGTGCCACTTCTTTCAGAATTCCCTGGACTAGTTCCTCATGGTACATGGGCAACTTATAGCCGTCATTGCTTCGACTTTGAAGATGTCTTGTACGCTTGGCTTCTAACACAAGCTTGTTAGCTAGATCTCCATACATGGACGGCCCAGTTCACTGTTTGCCTCTGTTGCTGTTGATTATCAAACGAGTTGTAACTAGCTTTACGCGTCAAAGGTTCCTGTTGACAGTTCGATAAAAGTTTGATTCCTCATCATGTAAAAGGGACTAAGGCCATGGTGCAGGTTTACGGTAAACGAAGTCGATCATGGATGTACGATGGAAACCAACAAGATGAAGAATCAGTCGTGGAATTCAGCGATGACGGGGAAATCAATGAGGGTGATGGGCAGCAGGTCTCCGTGATTGAGCCCGATTGTGTGGTACCCAGCTCCCAGCTGCAGTCAAACGATAGTAACCAAGATAGTCTCAAGGCCAGTTCGAGTGTAGCAAGTTTTTCAGATAGTAAATTGAACGTCACAACCACTAGTGTCCCATCGAATGATGAGGCCTTGCCATTGAAGGCCTTTGATTTCCTACAGAGTCACCACACTGGCAAAAGAAGGAAGAAGAAGTATAAAAAAGCTCTAACTGAGAACTCAATGGGCGACGGGTTCAATTCATCACAGACTTCCTTGGACAGTACGATCAATAAGACAGTAGAGGACCTCAACGATTTCCTAGCATCACTTCAAACCAGAAATGCAGGAAATGATATCAAGGAACGTCTCGAAAAAGAGTTAGAGAGGTCGGTAGAAGAAAGTAAGAGGTCTACAGGCGATAGGGTTATGTATGATCGCTCGCGGACAATGCTGGTGAACGAGAATGAGGATGAAGTTGTCGAGCAAGCTGAACCCGACCAACAAGCGGAGGTCCCACAACAGGTTTCCAAAGTAAGTAAGAAATTTGGTGAGCCTGCCACTCGCCATTACAACGAGTTAAGAAATGTAGGAGAGGCTTTAAAGTATCAGGACGAATTAGAGTTTATCACAAATGAGGCACCAGAAGCGCTCAATGTTGAAACACTCATCTCTAGGCTTCTTAACCTGGCCATGTCGGTGGAGCAAGACAAAGAATTCCTCGAGTACATCGATAGACATTCAGCTAAGGAAGTTTGCCGCTGGTGTTTCAGCGAGCAATTTAACAGTCATCCGATAGTCATTTTGCTCCAGGGTTACCTGTTGACGAAGATACAGTTGCCTCCAGAGAACCTTCCCTTGTATTTCTGTCAATTCATTACCGAGTCCTTAGGCTTTGATGGAGCTCCATCCCCAAAGATACTGAGTAACAAACTAACACGCCTGAACCTAGCTGATTTCCTTCACAGGACTAAAAGCAAGGCAGCTCAGAATTATGCGCTGCATCTTTGTCTCAAATATCGCTACAACCTGTCATTACAAGTGTTGACACCGCAGTTACTCGAGATTGCCAATCGACGAAGTTCCGATTCCAAAGACCTTCCTATTCATCCGGTTATCGAGCATATTCTGACATCCGATTCCCTTTTCCTAAGTGACGTAGCACAGGCCAATATCTTGCTGGAGAGCCTTATATCTGTGTTACCCATGCAGAGCTGCAATGAGCATTTAGTAAAGTCATTAATAATACTAACCAACGAACGACAGGTACTGAATGAAACAGCTGTAGAGCAACGAGAAGCACTACAAAACTGCTTGCTAGATTTCATTTTGAAGCACATCCACCCTATAAAAAGCTCGACGGCAGATCTTCTGATCTTGTACCTCGGACTTCTACTTAATGTGCTCGATATTTGCGACTCGCAGCTATTCGAGAAGTCGCAATTGAGTCTCGCACGAGAATTGCTGTTTACAGTATCAGACAGCGATGCAGATCGATTTATTGTCTCTATGTACTCCTTGAACCTTGCACATATATTATTCGGTGCAGGAGAGAAACTACGACAAGAGGAGGAAGATCTATTGGTGAAGATCTTGCATTCTTTCGATGAAGAGGCAGAAAACTACAACCAAAGCATTCAGACTCGAATCAAGGCTGCATTGGGTTACTTTCTATAAGATAGTAGATGTCTTGATTAAAACGAAAAGCGAAACACAAACGGCTCATGGATCATGGAGCTAGACGAACTCTAGTCCATGGATCGTGTTCGCTCTTTCTTTTATACGAGAAACGGTCGTGCAAACGGCTGGGTCTACCTTGCCAAAACTCAATCTCTAGTGGAACAACTCTCAAGCCACCCCAATAATCAGGACAAGGAATATCTTCAACACCCTCGAATCTATCTTCGTTTTTCTTAGCCAATTCGCTCAATTCTTGTCTGTCTTTGATGACATGAGACTGAGGAGAAGACCAAGCACCAACCTTCGATCCACGAGGTCTGGTCTTGAAATAGCGTTCGGAAGTTTCGCGGTTAACGTGCTCAGTGAAACCTTCGATTCTCACTTGTCTTTGTAAGTCCTTCCAAAAGAAAGTTATGGCAGCATGAGGATTGGTCTCGATGTCATGGGCTTTCTTAGAAGTTCCCCAGTTGGAATAAATAGTAAATCCACGATGGTCCAATTCTTTGAACAGTAGCACTCTGGATGATACTCTCCCGCTGGGTAACTCAGCAGAGGCGAAATTTATGGCCTCAGGTAGTGTTTCTGACTTGTCAGCTCTGGCCTCGGCGAACCATTTGGTGAATTGATCGATTGGATCTTCAGCCAACTGTGACTCTTCCAGTGAAAGCTTGTCGTATTGATAAGTTTCTGGGGCAAAAATGATTGGGGTTTGAGTTCTCTCCGGATCTTCAGCCATTGTGTTAATTAATCTCAACGATAGTACCTAGTAGGCTTATAATCAACTTATAAGTGACATCCTGTAGCTGCATTTTATATTTATTACGGTATTGGTGAAGTCAGATTGGTTGCCGAACACCACGCGATAGGACAAAGGAGAACTAACAGCCACCATAACAACGAAGCAAGTCAGTTAGCAAGAAGCAGTTGTTGACTCTTCTAGCTACCCGAGTCCAGACTATACCACTTATAGTAGTCCGAGGTGATAGATCCTTGCGAAGCAGACTTTCAAGTGAGTGAACGATGGAGTCATTTTCACTCTTCAAGTGACCTGTACAGTTTCTATGAGCAATACTTTTCTCTTCGAAGGTTGGCTAGCAGGAGTCAACTTGAGAAGTGGTGAATCTTGACTCGCTCGCTATTCAAGATCTATGATTCATCGGAATCAGTTGGTGACGGAAGACTCGAAACCTTATATGCCAAGACTTTTCTTTACATTTGTAGCACGCAAAGCACATAAGCTACCCAAGGAACCAGGCTAGAAGCCCATTTAAACTACTCTTCATTACTGTCCTTGAACAGTTCTGAGCGTTTGAAATTCCATTTGTTTGATCAAATGGTGAAAGTTGCCAAAAAATGTTATCGCTGAGTTTATCCATCGCTCCAGGAGTGGAACACACGAGCCATCGTCGCTAGAACCAGTGGTAACGAGTCCTTGGCGACGACTTAATTTGCACTGTAAAATTACAAAAACCTGGATGCACTCTTTGGCACCGTATTGATACTTTGTAGCATCTCCTCTCGCTGAAGGACAAATTACCGGTTGGCAAATCTCTTCCATACAGAGTGATACTCGATTCACGTCACAATTTGCTCTTGAGTCGCTTCTCGTAAATGAGTTTTGCCCTTTTTGGCTGGTAGGGAAATACTCGCTAAAAAGAAACCATGAGAGAGCGCTCACCGGTAATACTTTCCCTTTGCTCTGCCACTAGAGACTATGTGACAGCGTAAGTCACTGCTGCTCAAATTCCAGCGCCTGTGTGAAACTTTCGACGGGGTTAACCATGAACCGAGCCGAATTGTGGTTGAATTGGAAATTCCGTCTTGTAAACTCGATTCAAACCCAAGAAAATTCGATTTCGTGCGCTAAAACCAGTGATCATTGTCTCAAGTTGACATTGCTGAACAAAATGGAGGTACCATCGGTGAAAGGACTCATATGCTTGTAATTTTACCGCTAAGGTCGTGGTGTAAGGTTGTTAGAAGCAACTGTTAACCGAATAACAAGAAAACTGGTGGTCAATTTGAAGTTCCACGTTAGCGCACCAAACGCTTGGTCTCAGGTATTCTTAGCGACCTATAAGTCCGGATTCAGTACCGTAATCTCAAATATTCCACCAATTTCCCATTGCTTGCCCAGAAGCGCTCAAAAGTTTCATAGTGACCAATGGGAGACATCAAACTATGAAGGAATCATCAATTGATGCCATCAGTAGCTCGCGTATCTATCTTATCAGCCATTTCAGTTCTTGTTTCTGGTTCTTCCTGGTCTAAAAGCTCATATTTTGAACGTCGATTGCTGGTCTTCGTATAAAGAGATTTATGAAGGAATATATACGAATAGCCGCCCAAGTTTATTATTCTATATTTCTAATCACTTGTTGAGACTAAGCTAGTTTTTTAGCCATCAAATAGCCATAACATTTGAATGCGGAGGTGCAAGACAGTCATAGGTGCTTCTGACGAAGCTCACTTGAGACCAGTTGCAAGCAGGCCGGCAACAATGTCTCCCTGGATACCATCCGTGCGAGTGGTCGAGAGAAGCCTGGATCGAATGGGACTCGGTGAATGTGAGGACCCATTAGAGGAGGAATGTGCACCTTCCACTCCTAACAGAGTTGAAGCGGTGGTAATCGATCCAGAGACGCCTGAGATTCAGGATCGAGAAGAAGTTAATCACCAGGAGTCTGATAGCTCGGTATCCTTGATAAACGAATCAGATGAACCTTTGCAAGCTGATGGGGAGGCGAGCTGTAAACAGGATGTTTGGGAGATTAGTACCCCAGAAACGTCTGTGGATGAGTCTCATCCGTCTGACTGGGTTCACAAGCCTTTAAAAGATCTCATTTTCAGAACAAATAAGGAATTCTATGACATTGACTCAAACAAGGTCAGGTATAAAGTTGGCTTGTCCAGACGAGCCGCTGTGATCCCTAGCTTGCACAGGAAAAAGGACTGAAAGTTCCCTGAGCCCAGCGAATCTGTAGCCAAGCTTCAGTTTTGGGGCAAGATATCGTCTTGGTTATTTTCCTGGGAGCCGACTGGTTCCTCCAAATCGCGATCTAGCCCGTCATAAAAAGTCTTCCAAAGATCAGACACGCTTTCGAACTCTTTCCCCACAGCAATTGAGTTCTCCAGAGAAATATTCAGCGTGTTCAAATTGTTCAGGATAGAGTCCATCTTATTGTTGATATCCTGAATTATTAAATCTCGTTGCTCGACGAAGTACTTGTCAGCAGGGCTCAAAGCGGTTCCCATTTTCTCCACGGCTTCAGTATTTTCATCATTGATTGAGCTCATGACATCCAGTCCGGGGCACAATGTTGATCAGTTGAACCTATGTCCAGTGTTTCAACTTTTGACCCAACTCTAATTAACGAAACAAGCCCTTGCTTGCATTACCCGATTTTGTTGATGGCCAATGAAAGATATAAAAAGGAGCTTCTTCGTGAAAACTTGCACTTCAACGTTCTACTTCAAATTTAGAAAAATAACAATACATAGCCAGTATCATTGGCTGTCCTGGTCTCGCCAACACTCGGACGGTCTCTCTAAGCTGGTAGATAGTTTTTTGGACAACTTAAGTTCCGCTGTGGAGATGTCCTGTTTTCTATAGCTTTACTGTGGTTCGAACATCTTAATTATTTGGTTGCTATTTGATAACTATATTCATACAATTGCGTAAATGAGAGTCTTGCATGCTACATCTGATTCAGTCACTCAACTCGGCCTCATCGTTATACCTTGGCTCGAGATCGAATATTAATTCGTACTTTCTCCATTTGGTCCTTAACTCGCTGTCAGGGTTGTTGAAATCCTCTTCGTCCTCCTTATCAAGCTGATCTAGCCAGTCCCAATTGGCATCAAACTTATCCTTGTAATCCTCGAGCAACTGAGATAGATCGTCATCGTCGTTACAAAGAGGTGCGTCACAAGTCAAGTAATTCCAAATCGACATTAGATAAAACTTGAGACTCCGTACTCCTCGTAAAAATCCACGATCTTCTATCTCTGGATTTTTGGGAGGTATGCGGAAGGATTCGAAACCTTGAGTCAGGCTGTCTTTAGTTACGCATCGAGCGAAATCAATCAAGTTAACTTTGACCCTACACCTCTTGTTCCCTGGATTGTTACCATCATACATCAGCAGCAGTGAGGACCCGTAAAGTCTATAACCCTTTAAAGCACTGATTTCAGTGGCCAGAGTGTCCAGCTGCCTTATCAATCGTGGGATCTGTTTAACGATACTTGAGACCTTCTGCCCATCATAGATGAACCGTGCCAAGACTCTTGTGAACTGCCAACCAATTTTGACTCTTCTACCAAAGTATTTATCCCTGGTGATATAGTAAGATTGATTCCAGATCTTTAGCCCACAAACACGCACCCCAAGTTTCCTCGAAGTAGTCTTGCGACATTTCTCCCGCTGGGACAGTTGCTTGCTCCGCGTGGCATCCACACCGTATTGCCTCGTACCCATCTTCAGATCAAGCGCACAAGGTTTGTTCAACTTTCTGGTCAAATCTTCAAGAAGGATAAATTTAGAGACGATTGCGTCTGAATGGTCCTCAAATGTAACAGAATCTTCATCCTTTTTCTCCTGTCCGCTTGGAACAGCCGCCTCTGGTAATCTGTTCCTCTTCAAATCCTGGTCATCATCCATTTCGAATATATCATCGTTGTTCAACCGATCTACGGGTAGAGACAGCGGAGAAATGGCATCGTTCGGCTGTATAAACGGAGAAGTCTTGCTGCTGTTGCATTTAGGAGACTGATGTACTGAGCTTCTTGCATTCTCCCTGGCGATTTCCTTTCTTTTCAGCTGCTTCAAATCCATGACCGAGTTTGGACTACTGATTGCGTTTGAGATGCTCTCTTTGGTGGTTTTCTTTAACAGTGGAGAGTTCGAAGCCTGCGAGGATAAGTTCCTTAATGAATGATTGGAGTTCCTTCTCGAGTTGCCGTGCGAGGAAGCACGGTCTTTCTTGCTTGGTCTTCTTGGCCTCGAACACGATGTCTGCGTTGGAGCAAACACTTCCTGTAAAACAAGTTCCTTCAATTTCGTATTCACAGTGGTAGATCCCGAGAAATTGAAATGATTGTCGTTGTTATCGCACGGTAAAGACCGGCGACCACCTGAGAACGAATATAAGAACGAGTCGCTTGGAGCCGAGCTAGGCGACTGCGGATAGAAATTCAGCATGAAACCTGGGATCATGTGTCGATTATCATCCAGCACCACCTCGGGCAAAGCCTGTCTCGGCTGATTCGAGTCCAGGTACCCCGAATCACAAGAAGGACAAGTTTGGACCTGCTTCAAGGGACAGCCAAATCTATCTCCACCGCTAGCACACTTTTCATGAGCATCCGATCCCTTCTTTTTCTTTGCACCCTTTGTGCTCGAGAGATGTCTTAGATAATCCTCTCGGTTGTGGAAATGCTGTCTAACGTTGAGCACACCTATATATCGCGGCATGAACTGCAGCAGCTCCTTGTGATTTATCTCTATATTTTCGTACCACTCGTTCTCTCTGTTGACCAACGCCTTGCAGACCGCACGCTTGGAGAAACGGAAGATAGCCGTGTGGCCACCAACATTGTTCGTGAACGGCTGCAGCTCGACCGCCAAAGGATACTCTGCGCCCTGGTCGTCATCATCGTCGTAGTAATCGTCGTCAGACTCCACTGCCTCCGAATTGTTGTCCCTCGTCGACATCCGTGTCAACTCGTTCGTCGACAGCTTCGGTACCGCTTCCTCCAGGACATCCTCCGCCGGCCCAACACTCTCCGCGAGCTCCTTGGCCTTGTGCGGGTAGTACGTCGCCGACGAGATCGGTTTCAGCCCATTCGACTCTTCTTCTGACCGTTTTGATCTGGTCGCCTGCGGCCGATCGTCCTTCGACCGCGAGAACTTCCGCCTGGGCAACGTCGAAGACTTGTGATGAGTATCGTACAGCGACAGCGACTTGCGTCTCAGCGTATCTGCAGGCCTCTCCACCACCTCTGGCTCCGTAAGCCCATCGTCGTCCCTGAAGATCCGCAGATACGTGCTCGCCTTCCGGCCATGAAGCACGTTGGATACCGTTTTCTTGTCCGAAACGTTGATATCTGTCAACGAAGTCACTGCCTCCTCCGATCGTTCTTCGCCATCATGATTCATGATCAAACCATCGACTCTTTGCTTGTATCGAACCAACAACTGCTTCCCACTCTCCAATTTTTCAATTTTTTCCTATCAGGTACCGTGGACAAACGTATTGAAGGAACACAGCTATCTAACTATCTACAACACAAGACAGACCGGCCAGCAGCTCTTCGCGCTCGCCTAACCACATGCCCCCACTGCTAATCAACGCCAGCCCGTTCATCTGTAGCACGGCAACCTTGCCAATTCGCGTCAACGTGTTGCAGCTTACCCGAAGATGCCGGTGCGCTCGCACACGTGTACTGCGTCGCACTACGCCAAGAAACCCGCCTGGAGATCGCTCCCGTCTGGAGATCGCTCCAGGCGGGTCGCCTGACGACGTATGTCTTGTCGAGCCGCATTGCACAGCTCATCTCCTGCTAGCGTTGCCAGAACAGCCTGGCTGAGGTGTACGGGCCACAGACTTTCTACCCGATTGGGACGATTTTTAGTGTCACTGTCCACGACCCAATCAAACTTGAAACAACTCTGAAACGCGCCTGAAGCTGCAAGTTTAGAGCTGAAAAATATGAAACTCACTTGGAACGGGCGGATTGCAAGACCAGAGGACCTAGTAATATACCCCTGGCATAAGAAGCTCTAGTCGTTAGAGATCTAGTGTGATATAGTTGGAGCCGGAACCAGGACAGTGGCAGGATGTTTTGCAGAGTGGGTGCCCAAGTGGCTCGTCAGCAGACGGTTAGACAGTATGCTACGTTGAAGGAAGTAGAGTTGCGTTTGAAATCGATCAAGAACATCGAGAAGATCACCAAGACGATGAAGATTGTGGCTTCGACGAGATTGAGCAAGGCAGAGAAGGCCAAGAACTCGGCCAAGCTTTTTGACTCTGCAGATGGACAGTTTTACAAAAACGCGGAGACGAAGCCTTTGGAGGCCGAAGCGGAGGAGAAGAAGGAATTGGTGATCGCCATCACCTCGGACAAGGGTCTGTGTGGTTCTATTCACTCGCAGTTGGCCAAGGCTGTGAGAAGACACTTGGCTGAGGCGCCTGGTGCGGACGTGGTGGCCATTGGAGACAAGATCAAGGCGCAATTGTTGAGAACACATGCTGCGAACGTCAAGTTTGCCGTTAACGGTATCGGTAAGGAGGCCCCCACGTTTTTGGAGTCTGCTTCGATCGCTGACAAGTTGTTGGCGTTAGGTGCCGGTACTTACCCCAAGATCTCGATCTTCTACAACGACCCGGTCAGCTCCATCTCTTTCGAGCCTAAGGTGAAGCCGGTGTTCAACCCAGAGACCATTGCGGGCTCTCCAGGCTACAGCAAGTTTGAGATCGACACCGACGCAAAAGTGCCCACCGACTTGTTCGAGTACACTTTGGCCAACAAGATCTTGACTGCCATGGCTGAAGGCTACGCTGCGGAGATTTCTGCCAGAAGAAACGCTATGGATAATGCTTCCAAGAACGCAGGTGATATGATCAACAGATACTCTATCCTGTACAACAGAACAAGACAGGCCGTCATCACCAACGAGCTGGTCGATATCATCACCGGTGCTTCGTCGCTAGATTGAGTGCTTTGCCATCTTACTCATGTTATCATATTCTTACGTATATAACCATACATTTCTGTTTTCCTTCGAGTCGTTGCAACTGTGGTGAAACTTGCTTAAAACAATCGAGGCCAAGCCCTTGTAGTATCTTGACATATAAAAATCTGCCTGGATGGAGAGTGAGGTTTGGTTGAGCTCTCCGTTTCCCGTAAATGGGGCAAGCAAGATGATTCCTCTCTCTATGTTTTGGTTTTGCATTAAGCGTATGCCTCGCATATTCGCTTTATGCTTCAATATCATAGTCATTTTCCTGACGATTTTCCTTTTGGTGGGTTGTTACAACGAGACAAGCCTGTCTACGTTCCTGGTCACTTATAAGTTCGAGAAGAGCTCACCCTTTTATTCTGTAATCGAAACTTCTTTCGAGGACACCACTGTGCGGTCTAACGTCTCTCTGAAAGGGCTGGAAGCTGTCAAGATCAAGTCCGGTTACATGGGCGTTTGCCTGCTGGATCTGCCCAAGAAATATGCGGAAGGCTCGACCACAATTTGCTATCCACGGAAAGATCTAATCAATACTAGTCTCTATAGTGACTTGTCCATTGAACTGTTCAATATGCCCGCGTCAGATAATTCGTCGTCGTCGTCGTCGTCGTCGTCTTCGCAGAAAACTGTACCGATCAAATTGAACATTCTCCAGCTGGGGCAGTTGACCTCTGTGGAGATCATTCATCCCTATGTATTGATGGCCACGGTGGTTCTCTCATGTGTCATGTTCCTGCTGATCGTGTATGTCACTCTCCCAAAAATACCAAAGAAAAATTTGGTTAGTCAGTTCCTACTGGTTTGGAGCTCTGCTTTGACATTGCTTTGGGGCTTTGGGACCATGTGGACCCATGTAGGTATTAATGCCAGTGCAGAGATGGTTTCTGCGGGAAGTATGGGTATCGTCAGTTCCAAAAAGGGCAAGAAAGCCGCTACGATGTCCTGGTGTGCGTTTGCATTCTTGCTGATAGATTGTCTCATCCTATGGGCATTGTATTTTAGAGATCGGAAAAAATTGAGTGATGAGATCGATAAAGTCAAGGCAAACGACTCTTATCAAAACTCAAAGTATCATTCCGATTCATCAACTCTAGCTTAAATAGATAGGTTTTATCAGAAGTGTCAGCGAAATGAAAACTGGCGCCGCTTTCACGAAAACAAAAAAAAGGTTGTTTGTAAAACTGCTGGCTCGCCACCATTTCATACTATGGCATCACTTATCAGAAGTTGAAAGGCCAGGATGTATTGCAAGCAGATTTTACTCGCTTCATCTCTGTTTTCTGTTGGTTGAGTATTAATGTTTAGTTCTCTAAGGTAACGAAACCTTCAGCCAACAGGAGGAAAACCGAAATAAAAAAGCTATAGAGTCATCTCCAGTTGGAGCAGAAAGACAACTCATTAGCAGTTCTCAAACTACAGCTATCAATCAAGCCAAAATTTGTCAAGAGTTGTTCGATATGTCCCAAGATTCAAACTACATCCTTTGCAACCGCGCAATGGCAACCCAGAGAATTGTTTTACTGATGTTGTTGAGTCTGTCTGGCCTCATACACACCCCCAGCTGTGCGATATATGCTCTGCCCGAAAAGCTTGCAGCCTAGACCTTCTCATCATCCCACACACAGAAGCAACCCGGTTGGGACGGGAAACCAGCTCATTGGCGATAGTTGAGGATTTTGAACGGCTGCAACTGATCCAACAGTTCGCCTGGACTATTTATACAACTGGCTTGATGTGGCTGTCTCGCTTAAACGATGTAGCGATCTGAGAAATTCAACATTGAAGCTGTGCGCTATTTTCACAAAACCAGTAAACGAAGACTAGATCCTCAACTAACGTGCAACAGATGGCGACCTCTATAAAGAGGAACACCGTTATAGAACTCTAGAGGAGCGCAAGATTGCTCCCAAAGTTCGAAGGACGAGAATCAGGTTAAAGTGAGCGCTAAAATGGGTTGCTCCGCGATACAACACATCGCGATCAGGATCTTCACCATATGCTATAGACTGTTAAAAATAGTGATACTACCTGTACTATGGCTGCTAGCCTGGGTCTTTCAGAAACCAATTGATGTCCTCGATCGCAAGTACAGAGTACGAGAAGACTTCTATATTATTCCTTTCTTTTTGAAGGCATTGGTGAAGTACATGTTTGCTGTTCGCCAAAACAGATTTCAATACTGGTACGTGTTTGCAAAACAGGTCAAGAAGAATGCTAATCGTACAGCAATTTGTTATCCAAAACCATCTTTTGTCAAGGGCGAGTATGAGTTAGAGACCTACACTTATAAGGAGCTTTACGAGATTGTACTGAGGTTTTCCTACATTCTGCACCACCAATATGGAGTGAACGCTGGCGACCATGTTGGTTTAGATTGCACTAATAAACCGTTGTTCCTGTTTCTGCTATTGTCTTTGTGGAATATTGGAGCTGTTCCAGCACTTTTGAACTGCAACACCCTGGGAAATCCTCTGGTTCATTCTCTGAAGATTGCTAATGTTGGTAAAGTGTTCATCGATCCTCAAGCCAGTGGGCCCATGAGAGAATCAGAAAAGTTGATAGAAGAGGCTATTCCTGACATTGAATTGAACTACTTGCAGGAAGATCGTCTGATGGAAATGTTGACAAACCCCAGATCTCATGAATTCTTACAGTCTGACGATATAAGATCTCCTAAAGGTTTGACTGATTATAAACCAGCTCTGTTTATCTACACTTCGGGTACAACCGGTCTACCTAAATCAGCTATTATGTCCTGGAGAAAGGCGGTGTTCGCCTGTAATTTATTCAGTCACGTCTTCCACATGTCTAAAGAAAGCACCGTACTCACTGCCATGCCCTTGTTCCATTCTACTGCCGCTATGTTAGGTATGTGTGCTGTTCTCTCGCAGGGTGGTTGTTTCGCCATGGTTAACAAGTTTTCTGCCTCAAACTTTTGGAAACAAGCATACCTCACAAGAGCTACCCATGTTCAATATGTGGGTGAAATTTGTCGGTATCTACTGCAGACCCCAGTTTCGAAGTACGAACACATGCACTCCGTCAAAATTGCATATGGTAACGGCCTTAGACCAGACATTTGGCAGAAGTTCAGAAAGAGATTTAACATCGAAACTATTGGAGAGTTTTATGCTGCAACTGAAGCACCTTTCGCTACAACATGCATACAAAAGGGCGACTTCGGTGTCGGTGCTTGCAAGTCTTATGGCTCAATTATCAACTGGTTTTTGTCCTTCCAGCAGGTACTAATTAGAATGGACCCTGATGACGATTCTGTGATATTCAGAAACTCTAAGGGTTTTTGCGAAAAGCCTGCCATTGGTGAACCCGGTGAGATGTTAATGAAGATTTTGTTCCCTAAGAAGCCCGAAACTTCCTTCCAAGGTTATCTTGGAAATAAGAAGGAAACGCAGTCAAAAGTTCTGCGTGATGTTTTCAAGAAAGGTGACGCTTATTATAGATGCGGTGATTTGTTTAGAAAGGACGAAAATGGCTTACTGTATTTCCTTGACAGATTGGGAGATACTTATAGATGGAAGTCAGAGAACGTCTCTACAACAGAGGTCGAGGATCAAATCATGTCTTGTAACGACAAAGAGTTTGCTCAAGTTGTGGTGGTAGGAGTCAAGATTCCGGGATATGAAGGAAGAGCAGGTTTTGCTGTCATTAAGCTGCTTAACTACGAGAACGTATCTGAGAAGCAAAAGATACAAATGCTAGAGGACATGCTCAAGCATTTAAACAGGGAGCTGCCCAACTATGCTCGTCCTATTTTCGTGAAATTTGTAGAGGAAATTAAGATGACCGACACTAATAAGATCTCGAAGAAAATTTACAAAAATCAAGTCCTACCTCATGGTGCTAATAATGACGAAACTATTTACTGGCTCAAAGATTACAAGCAGTACAAGGTTCTTACTGATAAGGACTGGCAAGACATTGTATCTCAAGGTGTGAAGTTATAAAGAATCGGCGAAAACTGATGCATTAGAAAATTCATGCATATTAGGCTCTGTATTCGTGCTTCACAGAAAAAAACATCTTAATATACGTATATGTATCTGCTATATTATGCAATCTCCAAATGCATATCAAGTGAGCCATGAGTATATCATGTAGGTCACGAAAACTAAGGATAAAACCAGAGCTGAGGGAAGGAAAGATGTTATGAAGACTGGCACACGATTTATGTTCAAGCCACCGACTACTATTTGATCCAGCTCGGGATCCGAAGCGAAGCTACCACTCTGGTAGTACTTCTCCATCAAGTCATCTTTTTCCTTCCAAACGCCATAAAGCCATTGGTTAAAAGATTCTTCGTCATCCACAGGAATATCAGATACGTTGAAGGCTCTTATATGCATATCCACCAACTTGGGAGTTTGACCTTTTAAAAAGATGTTTGGCAACTTGTAGATCAACTCACCGTAATCATTCCTGCCAACACCTGAGTATCCTATCGTAACATCGTAAACAACCTCCACACTCGGCTTCAGAAGTGTAAGAGATGACCTAAGACCCGTAGAATGAGGCAGCAAGACATGTCTAAATGGTTGCTTGCCAACTTTCTCAGCGAAACTGGCACTCCTTCGTCTAGTGGCAGCGCTTAGGTTCGTTCCTTCGGGGAACAGCAGTAGAGTGTATGGCCAAGTTTTTGTGTCATCTGTCTTGCTGACATCCCAATGCATCTCACCATCGTCGTCGACATGTGACGGCCGTACGCCAGATAAGGGTCCAACACCTCTGGAGTTTGCATTAATCGCCCCAAGACTGTTGTTCAATGTGATTTTATCTTGAGCCCACTTTCTGCTTAAGAAGATGAACCTGAAGTTTTTCATACCATACCCAAGTATAGGAATAGATCCTAGCGATTTCTTTAACATAATGAATATGTTGCCAGCCAGGTCTGTCGTGGAGGTCAGCCACCAGAGAAAAACCCAATCAGTGTATATTTGATGGTTAGCAATAATGATTGACCTACGTTTGAGGTGGGAAACAATCCAACCATTGCTTTTACTGAAGGTTCCCTTAGCTATTGTTGTACTGTCACTGGTAATTCGAACTGAGGAGGGTGAGACAAAATTCAAAATGGAGATTAGGAGAGCTATGAAAGCTTTCTTGGTAATGTTGAACTTTTTCTGGAGCTCTGGAGATCCTCGAGGGTAGAACGCCTGGAATACCACTTGCGAGGCCACCAGCGACACACTTCCGAAGCTCATCATAATGATAGCTAGTATCGCTATGGCGAACCTCTTGACCTTAAGTAAGCGTTCATTCATTGTCGACAATCAAACAGCCGATGAGTTATATGTAGTTTGGGTCTGGAAACTGGGAAGTGACTTATGTTGGCCTGTGCCTTGTAGATCTCCTTTTCAGATCATGGCCGCTCGATAGAGTAAGCACTGTGAAATGGGTTTTAATAAAATACACTATAGATATACAAATACCGATCGCTGAGGATCATTCTACCAAATCATAAAGCTTTTGTAAGTCATAGTTTTGTCTCCAATGATCACCGTACCTTTTCAGCACCAGAAGAACTGTACTAGTGCCGATAATAATGAAGGCCAACATTGTGAAAGCCCAGCCAGTGCCCATGCCTTTCAGCATTGGTTCTGTCACAAAAATTGCAACAGCGGCAAGGATTTGCCTAATAAGATTGTTCAAGGCCACACCTGTAGCACCACGACCAGGAAGAGAATCAACGAGATAGGAAACGGTGGCACCAATTGTCATCATGGAGGCAAAACCAAACAGTGCAGTACCAACTAGCGGTGTGACCCAATGACACTTCTTGTCAAGACACCATCCAAAAATGAGAAGCGAAACTGGGAAAACAGCGACTGCGGTTACCAAGTTCCATGAAATACGCGCCTCTGGAGCTAGTATACCATACCTCGCTTTGTACCTTTTCAGTAAACTGTCGACCCACTTACCTCCGTAAATGGATGCAATAATGTATGTCACAGAGTTTGGGATATACAGGAGACCGATATAAAGCGGTTTGAAATTGTAAGGTGGTCTCGAGTAGTCATATTCGATTGTCATATTGACAAAATACAGCACAGCGAAAGAGATTGCAGAAAAGATGATTGCCAAAAGGACAGGTGGATATTTGAGGAAATAGACCGATTTCATAGGTCTCAGAAAATAAATGTAGCAAAAACCAAAAAACTTCTGCTTCCCCGTCTTTACTTCAACGATATCGACAGACTGCCCCCCCAGCTTCGCGGACTTTCGAGTTTCTATCTTGGCTATTTCATTCTCCAAATTTGTTCTTGCCCTATCCAAATCATATTCTCTGATCTTTGACTCCCACCTTGGATCGTGCGATTGCATCCGCGAAATTTGTGGGGCACCGACGTCCATGTTGTGGTCAAATGCACGGTAGTTGTAAGAGCTACTAGCTCCTGTAAGGACCCTTTTCAGCTCCTCCTCCTCCTCTTCCTCTTCAGCTGTTACATGCGGGTTCTCTAAATCCTGAGCTACAGGATCATCATTGTCATCACCTGTCCCGTCTGCTTGTTTGGTCCTGCTAGAAGAAACCTTTGTGATTTGATTTCTCCTCTCAAGCAAGATAGCTGCAATAGCTGCTTTACCCTCTTGTTTCCGTAATGTCTCTGGCAGAAACAATACCAAGAGAAGCACATTGAAACCACTCAAGATGACCATGAACCACTGCGTTGATCTCCAAGACCAGCGAGTCAGCAACCCACTGGCAATGATAGGGGAGACGAGTGGGGCCATTAGCGGTCCCATATAGTAAATACCAAGGTTTCTGCCTCTTTCCTCCGGTATGAAGAGGTCAGCAACGGTACCAGCTCCAACTGATTGAACTGAAGCGGATGCTGCACCACACAAGACTCTAAGCACGATAAATGACACAATGTTAGGTGACAACGAGGCTCCAATACAAAATCCGAAGAGCATCACAAATGAGACCACATATACTGACCTTCTACCATGTAATTCCGAGAAAGACGACCACCAAATGGGGAAAACCCCCAGGCTCAATGAATAAACACCCACAGATACGTTTACCATGAAAGTAGTGGTGTGCAGCGAGTCCACAATAGGATTGATAGCGGGAAATATGATCGAAGTAGCCATCGGGCCCATCACTGAGGAAAACGCAATGATAAAAACAATCAGCTTCTTGATGGAAGGCGGATAATCTCTGGCATCTTCAAACTCAGGGATTATCGTAAATCGAGCTAGTAAGCCGCGACGTTCACGCCTTGGAGTTATAAAGCGCTTATCTTTGAGACGCGCCAGACTTCCGCCGCTGGAGCTCTCTATTCGATTGCTAGCCTCATCTTGTACACTATCTCCATATACAAGAGGTTTTGGTTCAGTTTCTGCAACTGAGTTCTCCGATGCGATGCTGTGAGAGTCATATACGCTGCCTAATTCAGGGGAAGTGTCATCAGTAACCATTTTTCCATCTTAAAACAGCCCTGTTCTTCTCAAACCTTCTGCGAATCTTGAACGAGAGTCATGTAGTAACTTGAATGACTCTAGGACCCTGCCTCTTTAATAAGCTTTTC
Source organism: Torulaspora maleeae (assembly GCA_003708055.3). Taxonomy (NCBI): domain Eukaryota; kingdom Fungi; phylum Ascomycota; class Saccharomycetes; order Saccharomycetales; family Saccharomycetaceae; genus Torulaspora; species Torulaspora maleeae. The sequence goes on along the minus strand of PPNA03000001.1, from coordinate 618,751 downwards.
CGTGATCTGTAGGGTTGTCAAGCAGTTCCTTATGGCGATTGTCGCTTCTTGCTCACCGAGGCTCCGATAGGAGAAAAATCCATCGGAATTTCACCGATATGAGATCGATTGTTCAGGTGTTTACCTCGATCGATAAGATATATCTCGAGGTAAATAAGATGATTATGGCCAGAGAAGCCTCTATTTTTACTTAAAATTGCTCGTTTAACTCTTGTGATAGTGGGTTGGCACAAGTGGCATCTTTGCCAGTTCGATTGGGAAAAATTTATTTCTGACTTGCACAACCAACTGGGTGCCACTCTTGCGGTGTTCCTTAGAGACGTAGGCCTGTCCAATGTTAATGTTTCCCAGACTTGGGGAGGCGCTTCCCGAAGTGACTGTACCGACTTCCGTCTTCTTGTCTGGCAACAGAATCTTGACCCCAGTTCTTGCCGCTGGACCCTTCCCCAAGTATTTGAACCCTACACGAGTTTGTTTTTCCGAGTGGGAGTTTAATTGGTCCATGACCTTTTCATAGCCATTGAATTGAGCCTCCGGTTCGGTAACGTTTCTTCTACTCTTTGAGATCACCCACTTCAGTGCTGCTTCAACAGGTGTTATCTCTTCATTCAGCTCATGGCCGTACAAGCACATGCCTGCCTCCAGACGCAAACTGTCCCTTGCGGCAAGACCGATAGGCTTGGTGAGGTCATTGTCTAGCAGTAGCTGGGCGAAGTTGAGGGCTTTGTCGTTGGCAATACTTATTTCGAATCCGTCCTCACCAGTGTAGCCTGACCTAGCGACGTCGATTGAAGTGCCGTCATAAAGCTCAAAGGTACGTCTTTCTCCAAAGAACAAGTTTTGCAAAGTTTGACCCTCGCGTAGTAAGGTTTGCAGAACTTGATGGGCCTTGGGACCCTGCAGGGCGAGCAAAGATCTGCCATGAATAATATCCCATTCACAATCCCCTGCAAATGCCTCTATCTCTCCACGCAAGAACTCGGTGTCACGATCGATACACCCGGCGTTGGTAACCACATAAAAGTCGTTCTCACGTTGTTTCGTTATCAGCGTATCATCAACAATCCCACCGCGCTTGTTCAACAACACAGATAAAGTGCCGGTACCTTCCGCCAATTGCTGAAAGTCTGTAGGAGTTACCTTGTGAAGGAAGTTGGTGGCCTCACTGCCGCTCAACCTGCTTTGCAACATGTGAGAAACATCAAACAAGCCCGCGTTTGTTCTTGTCCAATTGTGGGATTCGATGTGCGTTTGACCATGGTATAGAACTGGCATGGAGTAGCCAGCAAATGGGACCATAGTGCCCCCCAATTCCACATGAAGGTCATAAAGGGCCGTTTTCTTCAAATTCGAAGCCGCCTGGCTGGAATTGAACCTCTTACAAACCGTTCTCGAAAGCATTCTGAAATCCAAACGTAGTTAATTGTTGCAGCACACCCAATTTCAAGACATGGCGTCGATGGCTATGATGGTGCTGTATGCCATCGGGCTTTATGTCTTTAGATAGCGATCACCGGAGTCAGAAAAGAAGTCATCCTTCTCAATGCTTCGTGTTACCCGACATCTGAGACAAATAACAAAAAATTAGCCGCCGAGGTCGTTTATAGGACATCTCAAGAGCCCTTAAATACTATATACAAGAATGCTATTATCGATCAAGATCCGTACTATCTAATTGCTTTCTTGGGCTTTTCGAAAACCTGGGCAACGATCGTGTTGCAGCTGCTTAACAATCTGATGAAGCTTGAGACACTTGCAAGGCACTTGTCGACCCTAGTCCAAGGTTCCAAGATTCCCTGCTTGAGTAAATCAAGGGCTTTTGAGTTTGGATTTAACACGGCTTTACAGAATTCTTGCTCTCCCATGGTGCGCGCAACTAGATCCGTGACTTGAAACTTGTTCAGCCCGTAAACATTCCCCATTGCCCTAGTCATGGGTATGGTCAGTCCCATGATGACAGAGTTTACACCTAGCTCTGTCATTAGATCAGTTGAAGGATCTTTCTTTATTGATGGCAATGCCTTCGCTAAGGAAACGCCGTAACCAGGTAGAAAACCGCTGGACAGTCCATGACAGAGATTATTATTGATAACGTTGTCCAACATGCTTCTTCTTTGGTCAATTTCTAACTCACTATGGCCTCCTAATTTGACGGTGATTGTCATTTGAAGAAACTCATTATCAGTGCTATCTCCCTCCCAGGCTTTGAAATTATGCAAGAATGCTTCGCCCGTTGTAGCTTCCAAGGTGTCTAACTTGCCGTAAAATTGATCGGCACATACTTTACTCGGCACACAGGGACTGAAATCGGGGGAGTAGATGCTGCCAGATCCCTTAGGGAGACGAAGATACTCGATCAAGTTGTGATTTTCCTGGAAGGAGATGTCACCATTCGCCCTCGAATTGTATTTTATGATGATCGTTTGACAGTCTTTCCCTTGTCGTCTATTTTTGTTATTGTTAATGGTGATTGACGTCAATGCATCGCCTAGACAATCACCGGTTACAATGAGAAGGACAGATTTTTGGATTTTGGAAGCGTAGTTGAGAGTGGGTAAAATGTTACCGGCATCATTCAATGTTCCATCATAAACAAGGACCAACATCTCCTTATCAATGGAGACCAGCTTCTTTTTGGGGAATTGTAAACTTCGAAGATATGCCTCATTTGTATCCATGACACCAGCAGGGAACCTCCAGCCTCTGGAGACGGTGATCTCATCCTCTACTCTATCACCTTTCGTGACTCTAACTACGTCTGGAGAATATAGTTGGTAATCCAAAGACTTCAACACGTTTCGAATTGTTTCAAAATCCTTTCTTGAATGACATAGCTCATCAACGAGGGCATCAATATCTCCTTTGTTTTCAACCAAAATTTTCTGCTCCTCAAGGAATACTCTCACTTGCTCTAGACTTTGCGTTATTCCTGCAAGGGTTTCCTCGGATGGTGACTTGTTATACTGTTCCATCAAGGCGCAAGTCAACGCTGTGCTCATGGGTGTGATGTTCCCATCATGGCACTCGACAAAAAGCTGCAATCCAATTTTACTTAGCTTCTTGCTAACATCAAATGATCCGGGGCCGGACATGGCTTCTTCCATTTGAATCGACGCAAGCAGCTCTCGCACAACATTTTGTAGCTTCAGCGTATCCTGAGATGTAATCATCTCAGGACTACTCCTGTACTTCCCTGTAGATATTAGGGATTTGTTGTACGAAGTAGAGTTCACAACCCTGTCCAGTAATTGGATGCCTTCCATAAGCGCTATCCTGGTCGCATGCTCGTTAGTCTTGAGAACTGGAGTGTGTAGAGTCTTGATCGAACGAACTATGCTTCGACAAAACCCAATTCGCCCAATAGTTCGGCTCGCCATGGCTGGATTCAGTTTTACTGTCGAGATCAGCTTCTCAATTTTTCTCCATCCTTATTAATTAGACGTTGTTCAAGCGAAAAAGTCCTACCAGCTATCTCGGAATAGAGAATCATTAAAACAGTAAGCAGTTCATATATTGCTGTATTACCGGTCAAGTAGGTACAGCGGCAGTCGACCGATTATCTTCACGACTGTCCTTTGCCTAGATGCGCCGCAAACGAATATCTATGACATTGTTTTCAAAGTTCATAGATGATCCATTACTCCAATCATTTAAGGACCTGGTATGTATTCGCAAAATACGAGAAAGAAACAAGTTTAGATACCAAGGTAGTATGAAATGGATACAGGTGCCTCTTAAAATAAAATCTTGTCAATTCTTGGATTTCGCATTTACTATTTAGCTCTCAGAACTGAAAATTCCCATCAGAACCGGATACACAAATCTCTATAAGTTAGGCTAAATCGTAGTATCTCTCTTTCTGGACATCCATTCTTTCTGCTTCGAAATCTAGGAGAAGTGGGACAGGATGTGAAGCTGTGTTTGATAGGGAGCCACGACCTTTGATATCCTGCACTACCCTCACGATCCCATCAGTGATGATAGCGCAACCTGTCGCGTCATTGGCACACGGTATGACGAGATCGGCATTGGCTCTTGTTGGCGCAATGAACTTTTGCATCTCGACTCGCAAGTGGTCCATATACTCAGCGAGTAGTTCGGACAACTCTGGTCCATTCGTGATGTTTCTAAGCCTGATCAGGTTGATCAGCCTCTTGTCGCCATCACTGTCAAGAAAGACCTTAAGTTGAGCCAAGCTGTTGATCTTTTCATCGTATAAGGCATAACAACCACATAGCAGTACCAGCTCAATCGGGTCGTATGAATTTGCTTCGCTGGCGCTCTTTATTGGCACTGTCTTGGAAAAATGTTGACTTTCTGTCAGCTCGCGATAGACACTGTTGAAATCATAGTCTTTGTTACTGTAGCATCTGGGCTTTTGACCACCAATTGCGTCCAGGTCCATCAGTCTGATCTTTGTATGAGGGAAGATTCTCGCCAGGGAGTCTTTGATCTGTAACCCGACATTCATTACACCAGTAGCATGTCCACCTCCTATGGAGATGATCACCAATTGAATGCGACCGGCCATTGCCAAGTAGTCCCTTTTTGATGAAGCGAGTATAGTTTTCAAAATTGATGCCTTATCTTCTCATAAAAAGCATTAGCGCCTTTCCTTGCAGGGAGGGCCTCCGAGATATGAAAAATTTCATTAGATGAGATGAGCTACTAGCAAATCAGTCAGTAGAGAGGAATCGGGAATAATTATCGAGCAATGTCGTTCAACAAGGATGAAGATTCCAAATTGAAGTTTAAAACTTCGAAAAAGCTTCGAGTTTCGCCCACTTTCGAAACCATGAAGCTGAAGAACGATCTCCTGCGAGGAATATACTCATATGGTTTTGAAGCACCATCTGCAATCCAGTCTCGGGCTATAACGCAAATCATTTCCGGTAAAGATGTTATTGCCCAGGCTCAATCCGGTACCGGTAAAACGGCCACTTTCACCATTGGAATATTACAGGTGATAGAATTGAAAAAACGAGATTTGCAAGCCCTAGTGCTTTCACCTACGAGAGAACTGGCCACGCAAATCAGTCAAGTGGTATCAAATTTGGGCGATTACATGAATGTAAAGGCGATGGCAATTACAGGAGGTAAGACCTTAAAAGATGACATTAAGAAAATACAGGGCACCGGTTGCCATGTGGTCAGCGGAACACCTGGAAGAGTACTTGATATGATCAAGAGACAAATACTAAGGACCAGAAACGTCCAGATGCTTGTACTAGACGAAGCAGACGAGCTTCTTAGCGAGACACTGGGGTTCAAACAACAAATTTACGATATATTTACAAAACTTCCACCAACATGCCAAGTGGTGGTCGTAAGCGCCACCATGAGTAAAGACATTTTAGAGATTACGAAAAAATTCATGTCAGATCCCGTCAAGATTCTGGTGAAGAAAGACGAGATTTCTTTGGAGGGCATTAAACAATTTATGGTGAACGTTGACAAAGAAGAATGGAAGTTCGACACACTATGTGATCTATATGACTCCTTGACGATCACCCAGTGCGTCATATTTTGTAATACGAAGAAAAAAGTCGACTGGCTTACCCATAAGATGTCACAATCCAACTTTGCTGTGGTTTCTATGCATGGTGATATGAAGCAAGAGGACAGAGACCGGGTTATGAATGATTTCAGAGCTGGCCATTCGAGAGTGCTGATATCCACAGACGTCTGGGCTCGAGGGATTGACGTTCAGCAGATTTCCCTAGTAATAAATTATGATATCCCAGAGATCCTTGAAAACTATATCCACAGAATCGGTAGGAGTGGTCGGTTCGGTAGAAAGGGTTGCGCAATCAATTTTGTGACTCGAGAAGACATGTCGAAACTAAAAGAAATTGAAAAGTTCTATTCCATCAAGATAAACCCCATGCCGGCCAACTTGTCCGATATTTGACGTTTTCACATTGAATTTGAAATCGTTTGCAATTGCTCATTCCTTATGGTGTATAGTTTGATGAGTTCCACTAGAGGCAAATCACGAACCAACGGCGAGAGATCGCCAAATTGAGACACGACCTCCAGCTCAATATCCTGGTTTTGAATCTGGCTATCTTCGGATCCCGGCCCAGCGATGCCAGTATTGAAAGAAAGCAATTCATATTGATCACTTATGAGCTCCGCATGTCTGAGGGCACCGCTCTCTTCCATATGTAGAATAATAACGTTCTCTACAGAGCCGTCACCATTTAAATCCTCCTCTTCGTTATCATCCTCGAATATATAATGAAAATTCGTCGGAAAGATAGCGTGCGATCCACCATCCGGGGTCCGCTGATTGTTTGATCGATTACCTTCGCCCAGAGTATGCCTTACATTCCTGTCGTAGACGGTCAACGTCAACGGCTGCATATTGCTTTGGGCTGCAAGACAGTTATAATGAAGAACCAATGCTGATTGATGGATAAGGTTCAACTTTTTAATTGAACTAGACATTTTCACTTTATTGGCAAAAAAATTAAACCTGAATATGATCCAACCGAGGTTCGAACTCGGGATCTTCGCCGTGTAAAGGCGACGTCGTGAACCACTGGACCATTGGACCTGTGACAAGTTATATTGAGGATGTGATTCTGAGCACCCTTATTGTTAGATATTGAAGATCAAAAATGGGCCAGAAACGTCCCTTTCGATGCTCCGAGCCATGTATCTACTTTCTGCCGTTATCAAATACAGCAAGATGTAGTAAAATATGAGCAAGAGATCAATCTAACAGTCTTTTAGTCTTATCACGTGGAGACGACAGTGAAGTGAGTCTTCCACCAAGGCTCGAAACCTGAAAAAAATTTGCAAGACAATGAAATCAAGTGTAAACTAGACATCTTTGAAGCTCATCGAATCATTCAATTGTCGTCTTGACGGTTCCTATTTATCAAGGATGTTGGATATCAATCAATTTATCGAAGAGAAGGGAGGAAACCCCGAGCTTATCAAGAAATCTCAAAAGGCCAGAGGCGCTAGTGTCGAGCTTGTCGATGAGATCATCAACGATTACAAAGACTGGGTCAAGACAAGATTTGATTTGGATGAGCTAAACAAGAAATTGAACAAATTGCAAAAGGAAATCGGTCAAAAATTCAAGAAGAAGGAAGACGCCTCTGAGCTATTGGCTGAAAAAGATAAACTTACCCAAGAAAAGAAGGATTTGACTGAGAAGGAACAAACCGAGGACAAGGATTTGAGAAACAAAGTTTTCCAAATTGGTAACATCGTTCATCCTTCCGTGGTTGTTTCCAATGATGAGGACAACAACGAGCTTGTTCGTACTTGGAAGCCAGAAGATGTCGAGGCTGTTGGACCTTTTGCAACTGCCACTGGTAAGCCAGCTTCTTTGTCTCATCACGAAGTTCTCTTGAGATTGGACGGTTACGACCCAGAACGTGGTGTCAAGATCTCCGGTCACAGAGGCTACTTCTTCAGAAACTACGGTGTTTTCTTGAACCAAGCTTTGATCAACTACGGTTTGTCTTTCTTGGCTTCAAAGGGTTACATTCCATTGCAAGCTCCAGTTATGATGAACAAGGAAGTCATGGCCAAGACTGCTCAATTATCAGACTTTGATGAAGAACTTTACAAAGTTATGGATGGTGACGATGAGAAATACTTGATCGCAACTTCTGAGCAGCCAATATCCGCCTACCACAGCAACGAGTGGTTCGAAAAGCCTCAGGAACAACTTCCAATCCGCTATGCCGGTTACTCCTCATGTTTCCGTAGAGAAGCCGGTGCTCACGGTAAGGACGCTTGGGGCGTTTTCAGAGTTCACGCTTTTGAGAAGATTGAGCAATTCGTTCTAGCCGAACCAGAAAAATCTTGGGAGGAATTTGACAGAATGATCGGCACCGCCGAAGAGTTCTACAAGGGTCTTAAGATTCCTTACCGTGTTGTCGGTATTGTCTCTGGTGAGCTAAACAACGCCGCTGCTAAGAAATACGATTTGGAAGCTTGGTTCCCTTATCAAAAGGAATACAAAGAACTTGTCTCTTGTTCAAACTGTACTGATTACCAATCAAGAAACTTGGAAATCAGATGCGGTATAAAGAAGATGGGTGACAGAGAAAAGAAATACGTCCACTGTTTGAACTCTACTTTGGCTGCCACACAGAGAGCTCTCTGCTGTGTTCTGGAGAACTACCAAACCGAGGATGGTCTTGTTGTCCCAGAAGTGTTGAGGAAATATATTCCAGGCGAACCAGAATTCTTGCCATACATGAAAGAACTACCAAAGAATTCTACTTCAAGCAAAGACAAGAAGAAATAAAACCACTCTTCACTAATGTTTCGTAAACGTCTTTTTCCTGATCTATAAAGTTGATACTACATTTTAAACGATAAAATAATTCATCAACAATATAAACGCCAGCTGCCAGCGGATGGCTATCCTTTCACAGTTTTTTCTTTCTAACACTGCGGGATCCCACTGGAATATCGCAGGCTTCACATATGTAGTGGACCATGCCGCAATTTATCGCTCCAAGTTTTCTACCAATGTTCAGCTCTGTTGCTTTCCTACTTCTTGAAAACTCGCTGTTAGCAGAAGTAGTTATCGTAGCGTCTTCTAAAATCTCGGGGAAGAAATTCTCCGAGAAATAATTATTGAGCTGTCCTTCCCTCACCTCGGCTAGCATGCATTCCTCCATCTGTTTTTTATGTTCAAAATGTTCAAAAAGGTCCATAAAGGAGTCGACCGCAACCCGATCACAATCGTTTGCTCTTTTGTTCTCTTCCTTAGCTCTCAAATTCGATTTAACTTTCAAAATTGATTTAGTACCATTTTTGTTCTCATTATGAGAGTATGTTTTTGTATTTTGATTCATTCTCACAGTACCTTGGCCACCACGCAAGCTAACAGCTTCCGTGCCTTTGAGAGAGCTAGGATTTGCCGATGTTTCATACACAATGAGGCAAGAGAACCGGTCAAACTTGACCGCCCCAGCTGGCGTTTCTTCCTCAATCACCGTGGTGTCCTTAGCCTCAGATTGCGCTTCTTTTGAAGGCGTTTTATCACCTTTCTCCTGGTTCTTGTCCATTCCTAAAGTCCTAGATAAAGGATCATCGTAAAACTCCTTATTCTTAAAAGTCAAGTCACCGTGTCCGTCGACACCTCTCCTTGTAATCTCAATCAATTGATCTTCATTCAAGGTTCCTTCTCTAAGGCTCCTTACAATATTGGCGACATTGAGAGAACGTACTTTTTTCCGGAAGGTTGGGATCGAATAAACTTTCTCACTAACAACTGGAGTGACACAAGGTTCAGGGTCTGAAGCAGTATCACCCTCAGTTGCGGAGAATTCGTCGGAGAATGAAGTGTCCTCTGACGTTGAAAAATCGTCAAAGCTTTCCATGCTACTAGTATCTATCTTATTGAGCTCTAACGACGAATCGACAGCTTGATCAGCGTTCGTCTCTGTAGATTGAGAAGCAGAGGCGCTCTGCTCAAGCTTTGTGTCAACTTCGATTGGTGAATTAGCCAGATATTCCGTAGGTGTCTTTTCCTTGGAGCTTGACTCAGGTCCTTTATTGTTTGCTTTGTTCTCGATGTTCCGATCTGACGGGCCTGAACAGGTTTCTTTACCAGAACAGGGTCTCTTAATCGAGCCCATGTCCGTTTCATCGTGATTTGATTGTCTTTTCATTCTGCAGGTCCCGGCAAGATTTAAGGGCAGTTCTTCATTGGACAATCCAGAATTTGCTTGCTGGGTCATATTAATTTGTGGATCGTTTTGGTTATCATCCAGCATATTGTCAGCACTTGAAGTGTCCGCTGAACGCTCTGAAACATTTTCAGCAGAGACTTCCTGTACTCGATTTGCTGAGTAATTGTTTTCTTTAGCTTCATCGTTGAAAAGATCTTGGACAGCACTTTTGCCTGTCCTTGTTTCTTCAGTGTCGAAATTTGTGTCTTTGTGGTCGATAGGCTCAAGTCCGGTACTTTTGTCATGTCTATGTTTCAAATGCGAGAGCTTTACCTTCAGATGTATTTTGAACTCCCTGATCTTTTCCCTGTGACGATGAGTTTGCTTCTTCTCCAAAGATACATCCTTTGACGAGTTTGTTGAAATTTGTGCTGAGGTAAGATTGAAAGATGGAACCATCACGAGACTTTCAGCTTCCTCGAGCGAGATGCATTCATCTCCATTAAACTGTTCATCAGGCTTCTCCCTATATAGAGAATGGAACCACTTTCTTATCGCAACTCGTCTTCCCAAAGTTTGTTCTTTAAGGTCCAAAGGTGGGGCCGCTCTATGGCTTTCCTCCAAACGTAAAACAGTTGTCATGTTCCAGATGATAACTAATTCTTGATCGTAGTAACTCAAGGCTTAATTCTTACAGAGTGTACAAGTCGAGAACACGAGTTAGAATTACTGGCTTGTACAAAGATCCATGACAGGTTCGCTTCTTCAACGCACTATTCTAGGCGCGCCACAAATTCCAAGAAAAAAAAGGCAGGGACAGAATTGAAAAAAAAAAATCACTGCGGAATCTCTAGTACTAGCTTCCCTGTAGTTTTTCTGCTCTCCAAATCCTTCGCTGCCTGCTGGTAATCCTTCAGTGGGTATGTTTTATTGTTGAGAATCTTCAGCTTATTAGACTCTAGAAGGTCCAGTAGTTCTTTAGAGTATTTCTCCCAATCACCCGGGTCAGCCAGATAGCCATGAAGTTGTGGCCTTAGGAGCTTGATATTCTTGGGAGACAGCTTAGAGAGGGGGAAAGGTGTGACAGGACCAGATGCATTTCCAAACGACACGAATGTGCCTTTATTCTTCAATGCGCTCAAACTTGTCTCGAAGGTATCTTTACCCACAGAGTCGAATACAGCATCCACACCCCTCTTGTGCGTGATGTCTTGAACTCTCTCCAAAATGTTCTCTTTCGAAGAGTTGATTACGAACTCGGCGCCATATTCACAGGCGAGCTTTGCCTTCTCATCAGTGGAAACCACCGCAATGGTGCGTGCACCTTTCATTTTCAACATTTGGTTCATAATAAGCCCCACGCCACCTGCGGCTGCGTAGAGCAGAATGAAATCATTCTGCTTCACTTTGTAGGCATCATTGATGAAGGTAAGAGCGGTCAAACCTTGAAGAAGGGCTGCCGCGTAAAGTTTCAATTCATCATCAGTAGATTGACAAGGTAGCTTAACAATTTTTCCAACTGCAGGATATTTGGTATATTGAGCAAACGTAGATCCAGAGAGATACCCGACCTTGTCGCCGACCTGGAAATTCGATACAGCCTGACCTTTGGCAACAACAACACCTGTGGCTTCTCTGCCTAGCAAGTAGGGAAGTTGAGTAGGATAGATTCCCTTTCTGAAGTAGGCCTCAATAAAATTCACTCCAGCGAATTTGTTTTTGATAAGTAACTCGTTGTCGCCAATCGAGGGCACAGCGTAATCTTGATACTTGATCACATCGTAGCTACCAATGTCATCGATCAGGACGACCTTTTGACTCTTTGGTATCGAAACACTACTCATCGATCTCTTGGCGATACTTAGCAAGCGCAATTGACTATTTCTCATCTTGCCGATATGTCTCCCTATCGACTCTGAATTTCATCACCAACTTATATGCATTGTCGCTTACGGAACATACGAGGCTGATCGGAAAGCACCGCACATGCAATTAGTCAGCCACAAACTTCAATTCAGCCTTTCATAATCTTTCCGAATCTTTCGAAATCCTGCTAAAGATTTCAGATGACTTCAAAACCTCCTAAGATGCCTGCCAGCTAGCAGTGTTCACAACAGGGTGCCATAATTGACAGCAGAAGAAGAAAAAAGGGTGAGAAAAGTGATGGACGACTCATGGAAGATATAAACTTCACTCTTTGCCAAATCAATGCAACTTTAAAATAGAATCCAACAAGGATGATCAGGCAGTTTACTCGCAGTTTAACCAGCGGAAGAGTGTCGCTCTCAAAGGCGGTCTCGAATAGGATCATTATTCCTCCAGCTTCCCACTTTGGTGGCATCGGCAGTCCAATGACCAAGATTCCCAGACACGAATACAGACAATTGCCAGATGACTCGAACTACATAGAAAAGTTCTACGACGAACTGGAGATATTCGAAGATGTTCTTGAGAAGCGGCTGAACATGACTTATACAGATTTCGAGAATGAGCCTGAAGAACTACAGTTCCAGCTGGAAAAGTACATAGAACTGGAGGTCATCCCCAAGCACGCCGACTTCGAGTCTGCTGAAAATGCCGGGTTTGTAAGGTCTGTTCAATGCCGGACAGTTCATGACAAGATTGTCATCGAAAGATTTTTAGAGTTTGCTAGAGGCGTAAAACGTACTCTTATGCTTAACGGTGGCCACACGTTCATTTTCGACGTTCTTCTCCAAGCCAAGAAAGTGTTCGACACCATGCAGACCACCAGAGCTGCATAATAAGCATAACTCACCGTTTGTATAATTGTTAGTTATTACTCAGGTGCATAAACACTCGTATAAAGACACCCAAAATACATGACTTGTTTTAAATATTCACCAGTACACCACCGACCTTGACAGTCGCAAGATCCATACACCCAAGAATACATCGTTTTATTTTTGGAGAACAGCCATGAATTTTGCGTCGCTTCTGTGAGGACAGGTGGGCGGCCTGGCACAGACCGTACCATCTAGGCTGGGTCTCTCTCCTACCAGTTTGGGGAGGTCTCCGCCGGTGAGGGACCAGTAGGCCGAACGTAGGCTTCCTGTTGCCGGGCTCAGCTGGCAACAGCTAGGCTGGACCAGTGGGGATGTCAGCCTAGGGCTCTCTGCACTGGGATGCGGTAACTTTTCCAAAACTTTTCAGTATTGGATCATAGAGGATTTGGCCAAGATATAGGTAGTTAATTGGTATCAAGTAATATTGTCTGATCACTTAAGGAAACCAGTAAATTGCCAGGATGTCCACTGAATTGACCGTTCAATCTGAAAGAGCTTTCCAAAAGGTATGCAAGTTTTGAGAATGAAACTATGACAGATGAGATGAATCGACATGGGGACGTATAGAAACCAAGGTAAATCTTTTGCAATGAAATTGACAGTGCCACTGATTTAAATAATACCAAGAGAAAATACTCAATGGCGTTTCCCGTATTCATCGATGCTGAATGAGACCAGCGAGAATAATGTTACTAACTGATTTTATAGCAACCTCATATCTTCAACAACCCAAAGTTGAAGACCTCCAAGAGAGCTAAGAGATGGTATAAGAACGCTGGTTTGGGTTTCAAGACCCCAAAGACCGCTATCGAAGGTTCTTACATCGACAAGAAGTGCCCATTCACTGGTTTGGTTTCCATCCGTGGTAAGATCTTGACCGGTGTTGTTGTTTCCACCAAGATGCACCGTACCATTGTCATCAGAAGAGACTACTTGCACTACGTTCCAAAGTACAACAGATACGAAAAGAGACACAAGAACGTCCCAGTCCACGTTTCTCCAGCTTTCCGTGTCCAAGTCGGTGACATCGTTACCGTTGGTCAATGTAGACCAATCTCTAAGACCGTTAGATTCAACGTCTTGAAGGTCGCTTCTAACTCCAAATCCAACAAGCAATTCACCAAATTTTAAGGTAGTTGAGATTTCATAATCATTTTGTATAATGTATTTGAATATAAATTTGAACTGAAAAATAGTCGTTCTCATTGTTTCATTGGTCTCGTTATTGCAAATGCAAATTTCATGATCCTAAAACTTATTATACACTAATCTTACATACCGGAGAAAGGCGAGCCTGACTGGGAATACCTTTTCAATTGCCTTTAGAATCTATTGGCAGTGTCCCGTCTAACAATCCCAGTAGTTCCTTCGAGATTTCGTTGATTGATTTCTGCTTATAGAATCTAACTCCGCTTCTCATCCGTTCATAGCAAAGTTTCAACTCAGTACCTGTCCATTTAATCCCAGGCTTCAAAGCGGCCAACTCTTCCCAATCAACTTGAGAGTCCTCTGTAAAACCCAGATCCCTCAGTTTCTCCAAAATCCAAAGCTTGTCACCTTCCGTAATTGATTGAATTTTAGCAATGGCTTCCTTCTTGACAATCTTGTTCCATTTATAACGACATTGGATACGAGACCTGGTGCCACCCATACGTTCGCTGACGACTGTCCAATTGATGGCATCCTTGAACGATGGTTTATTGTTAGGTTTCCTCTCCTTACCGCCATGTAAGATGCCAGCTTTCTGATCATCATTACTGTCATCCGCGTGATCACTGTCGTGCACTAGCTCACTGGAGTTACGTGCTTCATAATTTCTCTCCGACTCTTCCAGCATCTCCGCTATCACCCTCTTCAACAACTCCTCTTCATCTGGTGACCACTTGTTAGAAGCCCTGTTGGCACCACACTTGACATAGTTCCTCCAACGATCTCTACAATCTTCAGGCATTCTACCCAATGCTTTACCGACTTCAGACCATTGACCCTCCTTCTCAACACATAACCGGGCCAAGTCTCTGTCTTCCTGAGCGGTCCATTTACCACGCTGTTCGAAAATGTGGTACTTCCGGCGAACGTGCTTGTATATCGAAGATCTCGACCTGTAAGGTAGAACTTTGCACATGTTACTCCAGAAGTCGTCCTTACGACGCTCGTTACTCCATATTCTTTCACAAATCTGTTGTCTGTTCAGATTCTTAATCGTCTGGTACTCGGTGATGAACTGCTCCAAAGCAGCTTCTTCAACATTGTCAAAGGACTTACCGCTTGACTGCGTCGTGGTACCGATTATCGCCGAGGCCTTCGACGCAGCCGATTGGATCAAGTGAGTAACATCTGTATCGACCGAGATCTCCGAAGAGGACATCACCTTGGGGAGAACTTCGCGGTAATCCTTCTTCTGTAGCGATTTCGTCACGGGACCATCGATCGCGGATTCCTTCTGCAACTCGGAGTATTGCTTCGTCACATCGCCCAAATCGTCATCGTGTGCCGCGGCATGACTCGCTGCCACCACGGAAGGATCAACGTCTTCAAGACCCTTGGATTCATCATCTGAAGAACCAGCTTTACCCCTCATCTTCTGCACATCTCTCAACTTGTGTGCATCCTCCTCCGTGTGCAAATACTGCTGAAAGTCGGGATGCTGAGCGATCGAGTCCGTGTCGATGATAGCCTTGCGAACCAATTGGTCATGCTCTGTCACATCGGAGTCATCGAGAGTCGCCAACTCGGGATCAACTGCCAACTGCAACTTGGCTTTCTCCGCTTCCGAGTTTCTGCTTCTTTTCAACGCCTTACGGCCCTCGTCATCCACATCCTTGTCGAGTCCTCTCTTGTTCATTCCCCCACCGGTCGCGTATGCGGCTGCCACCGCAGCCAGGGCCACAGACTGCCTCTCACGACCTGAAGAATCGTGCGATCCCTCATCGTCAACTCCCTGCGCGTTCCTGAACAACCAATCCATGTCCGAATGTGTTTTGTTCCCATTCTCGTGCACGTCTTCTCCCTTATCATCATACGATTTCTTCGACTTCCCCTCATCATCGTGCTGCAAACCTACTCCCACGTACTTGAACACCGCTTCCTCAACAGACTCATGGTTCGAACCACCCGCTTCCTGATGCTGGTCCTCGTCGTGGAGGTCTGGCGACTGCTCCTCCGGCTGCTTCTCCTGCTCGCCACCCATAACAAACAAACAGACCCTGTAAGACTGCTCCACTCAACTGCAGTTGCTAATCACCACTACTCAACCCAACTACTAACGTGTTGTCAGGGTAAACGCCTAGCAATATCCGCCTTTAAAGCTCACTTGGCCTTTGATTACCCTCATAATATCGTGCTTGTTGTTTTGTCTCTTGCATTACAAATCTCGATGTCTTGGGCAAAACTTCATAAAGTCCGGGTGACGGGGCGAAATGACAGTAAATGGAGAACTGGCGCGACAGGACTTGAAGAGGATGGTCTAGATCGGTGGTGGTGGTGCATTGGACTGGTAGATCTTGTCTGTAGAGGTTTGGAATTTTTGGATGAGCTGAGTGTAGTTTATGGGGTCGAGCGGCGCGGTGTCTCTGCTGTAGTTGAAGAGACGCTGGTAGAAGCGCTGCACGATGAGGACAAACTCGGCCAGACAGTCGAGGGACTCACCCATGATGGAGAGGTTTTTCCCGGATTTGGAGAGGGATTTGTCTGGCTGTGTGACGGAGGCCATTGCGACGGAGTTGAAGTGCTTGAGGAGGTCGTAGGCCATCTTTTCGAAACTGGCGAGGTAGGCTCCCGGGAGGTTGGTCGACAGCACGAGGATCTCTTTTATCATGCCTATACAGGCGAGGAGAGCGTCGCTGGCGACAAAGGTCTTGTCGCCGACGACCACGGATTTGCGGTGGCCCAGTTGCTTGGCGGCGACGTCGCCGTTCGATGGCTGGTCGCCAGCGTTGGGTTCGGACGTTTCGGCTGGGCTAGGCTCTAAGAGGTCGGAGTAGGCCACCCAATCCAGGGGGTCGAGGTCTACGCTAGCGACAATGTTGTTGACGTCCTTTTGTATGCCTCGATCGACTATGGACGGGGTCCATTTTTCCGCTTCTATCTTGACTTGAATGTTGCGCATGTGTCGTGCAGTTTGTGCAGAAATGTAGTTCTTGATCTGCGCTGCCAACACGTCGCTCAGGTACTTGGTGAGGAATTCACCGCTCACGGCTTCACACTCCTGGATGAATAGGACACATATGGAATATAGTTTCAGGAAATGGTCGAACCGCAGGGTGGCGGTCAACTCGCGTCTCACCGCGATAATCTTACCCATTCGCAGTTGTAGGATTCTGATGGTTTCGTTTATGCCGTTGCGAATATCGAGCTGAATGATCATGCTCTCTTGATTGTCATGAGCGTGGGACGTTGGTGTCGATGCAATTTCACTCAGGGACAAGTCGAGGAGCAGTTTTTGGTGCCTTGAGAATCTTCTCAGAGCCTCGCTGGAACGTGTGAATATAATAACAAGCATTTCTTGAAACTCTGCCGGGGTTTGCTCCCGGATTGAACGCGACAGCTTGGAACCGCTACTAACAGATTGCTGAGATCGTGGCGGATCTTTTGAATCTTCTTCCTCCGTCGGTGAAGTGCGCTCTTGTGGTAAATATGCCTTGATGATCCCCTTAACCTCGGTAACACACTTCTCCCGGTACAGTTCAAGAGAACTTGCCAGCTCTTCGCACCTACGAAGTTGATGTATGAGCCCAGTCACTTTGGAGACCACATCGGGATCCATTTCGAGAAATTTCCTTGAGTTGGAAAGGTTTTGAAATCTTTTCAGCGTTTCACTGCTGCTCACCGATTCACAGTATTTCTTGACATCGCTCAACAACACTTCGCACAACTGTAAGGAGAATTTACCCCCAATTTCTATCTTCAAATTGGTCAAGAATTCCCTAGTTTCACTCAGTGCTGGAACTGACTTGAGGTCCACCAGCTTGTATGGCCAGTCGCCAACCCATTGCTGAACAGTCTGGTCGTGCGAATCATCACCCTTGATAAGACAATCAACAGATCCTATGAGATCCAGGCATTTTTCCAGTTCACCTTTCTCATACAGTTCTTTACAGTCCTGAGTTCTGACCACAGCCTGTTTCACCTGCAACAAACCTTGCTCAAGTTTCTGCACGTTTTTTCTCTTGAATATCTTTTGCAAATTGTCTATCCTCCTCTTAATCTTGTCTCTGTCTACAGCGTCGGCTGCCTCTGCGAGATTATCAAGCTCTGCTACAGTACTGGCAGCTTTCTGTTGAATAAGGTCAACATCCGCCAGCGCATGGAAATATTTGTGTGATGACTTGGAGATCTCTCCAACTAGTAAACTTTCCACGGCATCTAGATAAAAGTTAAGCCGATCTTTCAACTCATAATGAGCCTCATCCCTTCTTGCTTGGTAGTCCTCGCTCAGTCTGCCTAACTGCAAATCTATCCCTTTCAACACACGGTGGAAAGTACGTGGGTTATCCAATTGGAACTCCTTGTCAAAATAGAAAGAAGGAACCTCGTCGAGTTCTCTATTATTTTCCGCTGCTCCATAAACGCTACCATATGTAGCTTGTTCTTCATTTGATGTATCGTACTGCTCTAACTGCCTCAATTGCTCCATTCGTGTCATACTTTTCAAACTATTTGTACTCTCGAAGATAAGGCTCTCTTTCTTGACGTCTCGAACATATTGCTTGACTGCTCTTTTCCAAGAGTCTTTAATTACAGGTTTGCTTAGCGATACTGACGGGATATCATTAACAGTTGGGTACGCCAACCAGTCCTTCCGTCTAGTGTTCATGACAATCTCATAAATAGAGTTGTTACCAAGTGGGGAGTACTCCATGGATCCACTATGATTTTCATTGTCAAATCCAAATGACCTGTTATGCCGTCCCATCACCGATGAATCAAAGCTTCGTCTCACTGAGTAGGAATCCAAACTCATACGAGATGAAGCCAACGGCCTAGCATTGCTGCCTGAAACACTAACCAAATCATCATTCAATGAAGTGGAATCATCAAGTGATGGACTTCTGGTCTCTTTCTCCGGCGATTCAGGTGTTATTATCCTGGGCGCCGTCACCAAGGTGCTGTCGACGATCTTCTCGGGAGCCAGTATCTTCTCTGTCTGAGTTCCATCTTCAGCTTTTGACATTATACCACTTCAAGCGGTCTCTTGTGACCCACTTCCCCAGCAACTGCCGTCAATAACACTCACTTTTCAGTCTTGAGTTGTTCATTATTCAATGTTCAATGGCGGGCTTCACCCTTTAGCTGTCT